>CM076579.1:15695052-16048606 GCA_034641835.2 Pinus albicaulis | reverse complement strand
AACCGTTCTTGTAAAAAAAAAATAATAATAATTTGATTTGCTCTCAAGACATTTGCTCTATGTATTTTTTTGGCTGCGTGCTGCCTCCCATGAGCCCGCGCTCGCCCATGCTAGGGCTTCCTCGCAGCCATGGAGGTTCTGGGCTCGTCCCAAATTCCTCCTCCCCCTCCTCCTCCGTTGTCCGTCGCAGATGCGTTCAACCTGTTGTTGGCGTCCTTGCCGAAGAAGAAGAAAACTGAAGCAACAAAGTTTATGAAATAGATTAATGATATACCAGAAATTTCTCTTCCCCCTGAGGGCCCGATCTAGGTAGCTTTGTCTCTGCCAGATCGCGCTCTCATGGGCCAGTTCACAGGCCTCTGGCCCTCCCCAAAAACCACGGAGAACTGGGTCGTTAAGCACTGGACGCCGCTGATCAAGAACAATGTAACCTCGTATTTTTTGGGGAGGGGCTACTTCATGTTCGAATTCACCTCAAAAGAGGACAAAGATATGATCTTTCGGAACGACCCCTACTTCATGGGCCCTCAGGGCTTGTATCTCAATAAGTGGACGCCAGACTTTGACCCAGCAGTTGATGTTCCAACTGTTGTTTCGGTGTGGGTCAGGCTGCCGAATCTCCCAGTGCACTATTGGAACTGGGATTCGCTAAAGCACATAGGTAATTCCTTGGGTAAATTTATCGACTGGGAAAATAACAAGGACCAATGCGACTGTGCCAGAATATGCGTGGAGGTAGATCTAGAAGTGGGCCTTCCTGAGGCAATAAAATTCAATGTCGGCAATTGGACCCATGTGCAAAAGCTGGATTATGAGCAGCTTCCCTTCAAATGCCAGAAATGCCATGTCTACGGCCACTTTGCTAGAGGTTGTTCGAGTAATGGAGAGGTGGAGAGAGGGAAGGAGGAGGGTTGGAATCAGGTCGAGTGAACAAAGACCTCTCACAAACCCCCCAAATCCGGCGCCCCAAATAGCAAAGGCCCTTAGCTGGCCTCTGTCCTTCAAACCCCCCCTTGAATGGTCAAGAAAACAAATTTAGGCCTCTAAGTTCTACATAGAGGACACCCAGGAGGTCGAGATGCATAAGGCTGATTCCCCAGTCAAAGGAACCCCCTCTGGCTCGAATCAATGAGAAAGTGTCATAGAGAGATCTAAAGAAAAAATTGCAGAAGCTAGGAGGAAGAGCATGTATCAGAGGATTCAGAGGAGGAAGGAGAAATAGGGGATTCTCAAACCTCGGTTAGAAGATCCACAAGAGGCCGTAAGTCTACCCGTGAAAAGAGAGAACAGGAAACCTACAAAGAGAAGCTCCAGGGCAGCCAACCAACCCTTGAGAAACTCTTGGCAAAAACGCCGAAGATGACTAGACACCAGACTCAGGGCTCCAAGGGAGCTCAACACACCCAAAAAAGTAAGTAATGAAGGTTGTCTCCTGGAACTGCAGGGGTATGGGGAGAAGAGTTAAAGAAGAGGCCATAAGAAGTCTTCTAAGGTTAGAATCCCCAGACATACTTCTCATTCAGGAGACTAAAATGGAGGACAAAGACTTCCTCCAAACAAGTAAGAAAATTTGGAATAAAGGTGGAGGCCAAGCAGTCTCAACTCGAGGAGCCTCGGGCTGGTTGGGCACTCTCTGGAATACTAGAAAATTCTCGAAGGTCACTGAGATCCTTAACACTCATTGGTTGTTCTTGAAACTTCAACATCTTGTCACAAAATAGATCACTTGTCTCTTCGATGTGTACGTCCCAGTAAATGTTGGGGAGAAAAAGACCTGCTGGGACTCCATCAGAAACCTGGCAGGTATAGAGAATCTGGAAAACACCATCATTGTTGGTGACCTTAACCTCACTTTGCTCTTATCAGAAAAGCGAGGAGGCAGCATAGTAAGGGATCCGGCGAGGGAATGGGTGGAGGACCTCATGTAGGACTGGGACTTACTCGACATCAGGCCCTCTATTGGTAAGTACACCTGGTCAAACAAAAGAGTCGGTCTGGGTCATATCGCTGCAAGATTAGATAGATTTATTGTTCAAAGCTCTTTTCTCCTACTAGGATTAGAGGCTAGAATGCATATTCTCCCTTGTAGTGTTTCTGATCACAAACCCATCAAACTTGAGTTGTTGGCCCATCTTGATCACGGCCCCATCCCATTCATATTTAGTACTCTATGGGTCAAGGAACCAGATTTCTTGCATATGGTCAAGGAAAGCTGGAGGCAACTAGTTAAGGGTTCCTCTTTCTTCGATTGGGAGGAAAAAATCATAAGAGTGAAAGCTGTTCTGAAAAGTTGGGCCAAATATTTGCCTAATCCTGCAACTGAAAGGAAAAAAATCCAAGGTACTCTCGAGCTCCACCACTTGCAGACGAAAAATGCTGAGATTACTAAAGAAGTTCTAGACAGGGAGGTAAAACTACAACAACAATTTCACAAGGCATGTTTGGCAAAGGAAGAATACTGGAGACAAAAATCCCACAGTCTTTGGCTAAAAGCAGGAGACAGGAACTCCTCCTCCTTCCACAAACAAGCCCAAGCGTGGAAATGTTTCAATACCATCTCAGAAATCAAGGAAGAGAACTCCACTCATAACGACAATATGAGCATTAAAAGGGAAGCCTTCATACATTTTAAAAATATGTATAGTGAAGAGGTGATGATGGGCCAGAATTCTAAATTTTTAGATGTGGTCCCCCCTATGATAACCTCCGAGATCAATCAGCTACTGGAAGCAAATGTCTCTATTAACAAAATAAAGGATGCCCTCTTTGCTATGGAGCCCGACAAAGCCCCAGGCCCTGACGGATTTACTGCAAGATTCATTCAATCTTGTTGGCAGATAGTGGAAAAGGACTTGTACAAAATGGTTCTAAAATCCCAAGCCTGTCAGAAAATTGGGGGCAGCACTAACTATGCATTCCTTGCCCTCATCCCTAAGGAGAAAGGTGCCAACACCTTCAATAGATTTCGCCCTATTTCTCTTTGCAACATCGGCTACAAATTGATAACCAAAGTGATAGCCAATAGATTGAAGAATATCCTTCCAATAATTATTATGGAGAACCAAGGTGGCTTCGTTCAAGGCAGGCAGATTGTGGACAAGTTCATCTTAGTCCAAGAGACGATCCATTCAAGCCTGCATCGAAAAGAGAAGGGTATGGGTGTCAAGATTGATCTAGCAAATGCCTTTGACCGTGTTAGAAACAGCTTCTTACTAGATGTCTTGCATAAGCTTGGGTTTGGGAACAACTTCATCAACTGGATTCGGGCTTGTATTTCCGAGGCCTGGATCGCCCCTCTAGTGAATGGAAGGGCTGCTGATTTATTCAAAGCTTCAAGAGGACTTAGGCAGGGGTATCCTCTTTCACCACTCCTATTTGTCCTCCAAGCTTCTATCCTCAGCGTTTATCTAGACAAGAAGTAGCAAGATCAAGAGATTATGGGTCTCAACATAGCAAGAGGAGTAAGAAATATTAACCAAACCCTATTTGTTGAGGACTCTCTGTTGCTGGGAGTAGCCACTATGCTCTCGACATCTAGATTCAAAGGAGTTTTGGATGAATTCTGTGAGGAGACTGGCAATAAACTTAACAGTGGGAAATGCCACATATTCTGTTGGAATACTCCAACCTCCACTCTCAATGCCATCTCCAGATGCTTTGGATTTGTTGCCTCCTCATCCTGGTCTTCGTTTAAGTACCTTGGGCTTACTATATTCCTCGAGAGCGCCTTCAGCAGAGATTAGCTCCCCCAGCTAGAGAAATTCAAGAACAAAATTCAGGCCTAGGGCTTCTCCTAGCTCAACCTTGCAGGTAAGTTTGTGCTCATCAAGGCTGTCCTCAACAGTCTCCCTTTATATCAATTCTCTATCCTATTGGCTCCTGCATGTACTCTTAGGAAAATGGAGGACTTCATTCGATTTTTTTTTGGGAAAGGAGGCAAACAGAATGAGAAGAAAGCCCTTCTCATCAGTTGGGAAAAGGCCTCCAAGCCCCTGATGGAGGGTGGTTTGAATTTCAAAAATCTCTGTTCCCAAAACATAGCTATGGGAGCTAAAATTATTTGGAGGATTATCGCTCCCAATCTTGGCTAGGTGCAACTGGCGTTATGGAAGAAGTGTTTAAGCGGACAAAGATCTCGCTGCCTTGATAGACCTCTCCCCCAGAACAGATCGCCCTTTCTCAAACTCTGTGCTAAAGCCGTCCCTTTGGTCAATACCCACGCGTTCTGGATACCTGGAAATGGCAAGCGCATTAACATATGGGATGACCATATCATGAACAATACTCCCCTTGCTGAGAACAGTTCATTGCGCGTGCTGCGTTCGTGGATGTCCAGCGCTGGCTCCACCACGCTGTGGGACTTATCATCTTGGGATAATAACGTTTGGTCAAGCTGGAAGCATTTACAGGTGCCACCGGATCTGAAGAACGACTACACTCTTTTATTTTCACTTTTGAAAGGCATGGCTCCAATTCATGCGAGGAGAAATGACACTCGTGGCTGGGGTTCGGCGTCGAGTTTCTATTCTGTGGCACAGGGCTACACAAAGCTGTTGGAGCAGCCTCATGTCCCTCTGAATCTCGCACCTTGGAAGGGGATATGGAACCATCCTTCCATCCCTAAAATCGATATTTTCTGCTGGTTACTGTGTCACAATATAATACTGACAAAAGACAGATTGCAGAAAAGGGGATTTTATGGGCCTTCCAGATGTATTTTGTGCGGAGATAATGAAGAGAGTGCCCACCATCTAGTGCTAGATTGTAAATTCGCAGCAGAGATTTGGCATGAGCTTATTGGTCCTTGGAGATCCAATTTCACTTTCCCCAGCTCCATTAGTGAGTTGTTTGCAAACTGGTTTCTCAGATATCCTGGAGCCACTCCAAAAAACAAGTTCATTAAGGCTGCTTGGATTTCACTCCCAAAAATCATTTGCTGGAAAATTTGGCTAGAGAGGAACAAGAGGATATTCAGAGATAAAGTGCAGTATGTTAAAATTGTTATGATCAAGATAAAATGTCAGTTGAAAGAAAGCCTAAGAGATCAGCTGGATGACTCAAACTTAAGTCAGCAGAACATTGAATGGGGTGCCATATTTGACCTTCACTTTCATAAAGTTGTAAGTTCAATCATCCCAGCCAAAGATTGGCAAATAAGAGACAATGAGAAAGACTTCTTTGTTTGGATCACCAAGCAACCGAGGCACTCCCTCTTTTTTGACGGGGCTGCCAAACGCAATCCAGGAAAAGTTGGTGCAAGAGGAGTCATAAAGAATTCAGAAGGCAGAATTGTGCATAGTTTCGCTTGGGGTCTGGGCCACAATACCAGCATTCAAGCTGAAGCGTTGGCTCTCTTCCAAGGCCTCAAGCAACTCAAAGGCTTTGGCATCAAAGATGTAAATGTATTTGGTGATTCTGAGTCCATAATTAAAACTATAGCGGACAATTCTATCCCAAGAGACCTTAGGTTCGCAAGGCAGATTTCAAGAATCAAAACTTTGGAAAAATCCTTTCAGAGATTGAATTTTTTCCATGTGTCGAGAGAGAAAAACAAGGATGCAGATTCTGAAGCCAACAAAGCAGTCCTCCTCTCTGCTGGCACTCTTTTAAGGGACAGGGACGAGGCATGGGATCCCATACCTTAATCCATTAGATTACATGTTTTATTGCATTTTATTGAAGCATTTTGTTTGCATCCTTAAATTTGAGCAAATTACGGAGATAGATTCCATTGTTGCATGTAAGAAGCTCTGCTTTATAAGCGTCTGTGTCATGATGTTTCTGGCAGGAAGGGAATTATGGGCGTTGCCCCTATATATTGTAATTCGATTTGAGGCATTCTGGCCAAGATTCTAATATACTCCAATATTCGTTCATGTAAAAAATAATAATAATATATAAAGGTGCATTACGCAACCAAATACATTCAATATGTGTAACATCTATATACATTACTTGTAACTTAAACAATTAAATAAATAAAAGTCAATTTAATAACATAAAACATAATCTAAAATATATTATTCAATTATACTTTTTTTTTTGTGAATATTCGAGCATTCATATTTCAATTTTTTTTAATCTTTTCTAAATATATAATAGATATGTCGCTAATATGAATTTACTTCTTATATGTTTAATGGCCATGCATCTTTAGAGTTTAAATAGTGAATGACTATAACGTCTAGCATTTGGAAGTAATTTTAATGGGAGACAAATTCAGACTACACTACTAGAGTCCTGCCACTTTAGGTTCTCAGGCATACTTTCATATACCTGGGTATGCTTGTCAAACTCTTCCTAGACACATAATGGCATGAAGCTTAGAGAAAAAAGAGCTTAGAAGACTCACTCTTACCCAAAACTGTGAATGCCCGAATGAAGATGCTTATTTCTTATTTATAGATCTTCAAAGTAGTAAAGAGCATCTCCTTGGGACCTAAATTTTTTGACGAGACACGCAGGAATCGTCCTAAAAGTACATCATACTTTGGCAAGCTTTACCATAGATTCTCTAAAATGTAGGTCAAACCGCACCAAAAGTCGGAGAAGTGTTATGAGTTTCAAAGGTTCGTCTAAAAAGCTAATTATACTAGTTCCACTAAATCTATTTACATTATTATGCTGTAGATGATTGACCCTTCCACTTAGTCAAAATGCAAATTAGTACCTGGGAATCTAGTATATAATACAAAGTGTTCCACATCTTAGAAACACTTTGTACTACAATGGGTTGGCCTTGCAAGTTTTGTATTGATATATTCATTTTCATGAGCCATCAATCATGCTCATAAATGAATACATCAATCATGTGACGTTCATCCATAACTTTGGATCTATGTAAATCTTCTATCCTAGAGATCAGAATCTCAAATCTTACATATTCAACTTCAATGATATAAGGGCCTACTACACTCTGGTTGATTACAAATGTCTTCCACCAATCTAAAAACCATACCCGATAATGATGTGTTTACTAATCCAAGTTTAAGCAGTGTGGCATAGGTTTTTCCCTAATTGTCTTTACATAATAAGTCCCACAACAATTTTTTATATTATTTATAATTATAGTGAGTACTTGGAAAATTTAAGACAATATTTCTTCCTCTCCATTCATTATGGATCCTTAGGCGGTTCAGGTTAAAGTATTGATGTACAAGTCCTTCTCTATTGTTTATCTATTGCCAGAAAATATTTACATCATGAAATTTATGAGTTAGATCATGTTCTTCTTGTATTTCTTTTCTTAGTGATGTTGCATAGACCATGTTTGGTACGACTATAATTGATGTAGTTCTTGCAAATTTTTAGTACCAACTGGCTCAATGCAATTCTAGATTGCAAATTCATATCCAACATTTGTGTGATCTGGAGCTACCATGCAGGTTTCCAATTTGCCTTATATCCTTGCCAAGTAATTTGTCAGGAATTTCACAGACCTGCTCTTGGCCATCCCTCCACTCTGTGACAATGACCATCCATTGTGCCAGATTTTCATGCCTGCTTGATTTTTCTGTTTGAGTTTTGAGCATGCTTGCCTAAAATTTGATCGCACTCACTTGAAATCAGTTCATGCCCGCCTAATAATTTGGCATGCTCACTTAATGGTTTGGCCTACTCATTTGATTGTAAGTGTTCTCTTCTTATAAAATTAAGATTATAATATTTTGTCCTTTTTATATGCTCAATATCAAACTCAAAATTTGAGAATAAAGCTTGCCACCTAGAAAAATTTGTTTCGCTAGCCTTTTTAATTTCCTTATGCAGGATTTTGTTCATTGTTGTAGCATTTGTCCTTAAGAGGGAACTTTTCTTGATCAGGTATATCTCAAACTTTGTGATTGTATTTAAGGCAAATTTGACTTGTTTATCAATTGTTGAATATTTTTTCTCTACATCTTCCCATGTTCTTGAAGAAAATTGGATTATTTCTTCTTTAGATTTAGCAATTTTATTTCTTACTTGTTCCAATATTGCACCCCATCCAATATTTTTTGTGTTACAGGTCATTTTGTAACATCCACCAAAAAGGCCTGAAAACCTAGATCAATCAACATCCTTGACACCTTGTCATTATCCCTTGTAAAGCCTTAAGCATAATTTCTCCAAAAAGTCTGAGTTTCTGGGTCAATAAGCTAAAAAACTATGTTTTTGGCCCCGACACACTCTTCCTTTTAGTCCACCTGCGATGGTCGCATGTTGCATAATTGATCACCTACACTGACCAATGCATGTTGCTCTACTCTACAGGTACGATGGTTTTATAATTTCGGGAAAAATAAAAATTATTTACGAAACTTCTTCTTCCAAAACCTTCTAAGGTGGTTTTAACCATTTACCATAGATAGATATCATGAATTACTATCCTATCATACTCTAGTGGTCTTATCTCTTATCCCTGGAGCTTATCCTCCCTCATATTTGGATCTCAAGCCTATATTGGTAAATCCTAAACTACCATTTTTACCCTATAAATTCATTGCCTCCCATAGAGTCTGGGTTGGCTTTTGGAAATCATCAGTGCCCTCATGTCGTTGCATTGAGCTTAAAGATTCATCACATTCATGCATCAGGGTTGATGTTGAAGGTTTTCTCTTTGGCAAGGAAGGACAAGATAATTGGGAGACATCTACAAAGTTAAACATTATAAATGGTTGTAACTCTCTCCTTTATTTATAATACAAAAAAGCAGTGTGTTTTCCTATACTTGTGTCATGTTGATGATCATGTATTTCAATGCCATTTGACTCATTAATTGGAGATATTAGATTATGTTATGTGGATATTGTAGTTCTTTTGCTTGTTTTAGTCATTTTGCAGGTTCTAATTATAGCACTTGGAGCTAGAGTTGGAGCTTACAAGAAAGGAGAAGAGGAGGGCTTGATACATATTTCAGGTAGGTCTCTTTTCCTTATTCTAATCTCTATAAGGAAAACATTGATCTTTTTTCCCCTGTTGTTTCTAGATCAGGCCACTAGATCTAGGGAGTTAATTTTAGTCCACAAAAGTGAATTTTCCTTATAACAAAATGGAGACCATACTGGGGGGATTGGAGCTTGATCTTTCCATTAGATCCCTTGATATGTATCCCTTCTAGATCATTGTTCTCCCATCTGATGAGAACCTCTTAGAAGCCATGGCCTCTTGGGGATATGAACAAGGTGTCAGAGTAGAGTTCCTTTACTTGTGTTGAGCTCGTTAAAAAATGAAACAAGATCCTATGAGGATAGTTCCTTTTCTTGTGTCAAGCTTGTTAAAAAATGAAACATGGTCCTATGAGCATAATTACTTTTCTTGTGTCAAGCCCATTAAAAAATGAAATAAGGTCCTGAAGAAAGCTTCCTTGTTGTTACACAGCAATTTTTCACCATCCCTGCAATCCCCTTCCCGCACATTGGAGGGCTCATTCCGTGACCTGTGAGCAGTGACATGACTTGAAAACATCTTCATGACATCCCTATGAACATGAGCTTTCATTGCCTTGAAGACATCTCTTGCTGAAAAACCCTAAAAACACCCCTTTCTGCATTGGCGCGGGTAGCCAGTTCAGCACCCGCGCCAATGGGGGAAATCCTTCAAAGAGGACGCACCAATTGGCGCTTTGTCCCAGAGTCGCACTCGCGCCAGCCAATTTAAGGAGTGTTTTTTTTTAAATAAATGGCGGAAGGTTCGTCCTTACAAATTCCTAAACTGATATCTATCTTGAGTTGGGAGGTTTGGCTACGGATTTCCATAGAGAGGAAGTGGTTTGCCACCTCTCATGGAAGCTTCCTTGATGATAGGGCCAATCCCATAATTATAGGGATCCCAACTCCCCTTCATCCATCTATAAAAGCTTGCTCATTTCCTTTGCAAGCTAGTTCCAGAATCTCCAAATTCCCAAGAGCCTTATGCTGCAAAAGCCTTCTTGATTCCCTTAAGGCCAAATCCAAGCAAGGAGACTATTGTCAAGTATCCGGAGAGAGAGGCTTGTCCCATCCCCGACAGGCTTTATCGAGACATGTTCTGCTGACGACCCGCCGAAGGAGAATTCAGCGTCGAAGCTATGGTTGTATTCTTCTTTTGATAAATTAATGATAAGCGACTATTGGTTATGGTTCCACTCTTGTTTTTAATGATGATCATGAGTTATGTCTTCTTTGACTGACATATAGTTGTATATAATGGATTTTACGCTTGAGTTTGTTTTGTTTCTTGCATGTGCAGGTGCCATTCACGGAGATCGTGAGGATTGTGATCTGCCAGAGCAGCGGAACAGGAGCACTACCTCTTCTACAAACGACAGCGTTGGATTCCAGGTAAGCCTTCATCGCAAGTTGGTTTATTTGCAATTAGGAACCTGCACTGTAGCGTGTTTGATTGTTGCTAGACCCGGTCTGGGCTAGTAGGGATCGCCTCTGTCTGCAGAGGGGATTAACCTCTTCAACAATTTGGCGACCATACTGGGGACTCAGCTGGTTGTTTGCTTTGTAAACTATAGACGGAGCCTGAAGTACAGCCAGATAGCCTTCGAAACGCTTTTGCTCTGCATTAGCGGAGTAGATCAACGCTGCTTCATTCAATCTCCGGTTTGGTTTACGAACTGAACGACTTGGAGTGTTGTCTCGTCTTTTCGGTCATTTTTGGCCTTGCTTGCTTGGTCAGCTCTTTGGGCTGGTTTTTTCTGTTTTTTTGGCTTTGGTTTAGCCTTGTCATCACTGGTTTGTGTCTGGAATTCCTTGTTTTTTTATTTTTATTTTTTGCATAGTTAACTCGACTTGCGCGCTTTTCAGCTTGACAGTCGCGCCCATTGGCGCAGGTTGCTTGTGTATCACCCGCGCCAATTCCGTTCTGGCGCTAATTTCAGCCTCACAGTCACGCCAATCCTGTGAGGTATTAGGGTTTTCTGTGTTTTGAGCTTTCTGAGAGTGATCTGTGTGTTTAACTTTGTCTCGCTTTGAGCCTAGATTACATGGTTCATTTGAGTCTTGGAGATTCAGCTTGAAGTGGTGAGTATGGTCTTGGTTGGGAGAAATTCTTTGTTTTTTTTTTCATTTTCAGGCGTTGGCGCTTGTTGTCAGTTAGCAACCCATGCCAATTGGGCATTGGCGCTAGTTGTCAGTGAGCAAGTCGCGCCAGTTGGCGCTAGTTGTCAATGACAAAGTCAGGCTAATTTCAGGATGTATGAAATTTGAGATTTTTTCCCTAAATCCTTCACCAGTGTGTCTTTCCCTTCCGGTCTTTTCACTGTATGAGCATAGATTACATTGCTCATTGTTTGAAATGTCTTCTTTCCATGATTGTTTGATGTAAAAGGGAATGAATGCCTTGTTTTGATCTCTTGCTTTGGAAGTCCTCTTTGTGTTTGACCTCATATGTCTTGTCGCCTTTTGGGGGATTTCGTTACAAAGTGTTTAAAACAACGATTGCATTCTTAGTGTTTGTTTACATCTCTTTTGCGTTCATCATTCATTAAGAAGATTTGCGTTTATTTAGTTTTCGTCTCAAAGTGTTCTTTTTGTTAAGATGCATTAGATCACGTTGCACTGAATTTTTTTTTGAGATTTATCATTGAACTTAGATCACATTGTTTAATGATTGAAAGCTAAAAATCGCTATGAGTGCATTCTCTTTCATTGAAAGCATGCATTAAGTAGATTCTCATTTCATCGAAAAATGCATTGAGTGCATTCTTATCATTTGAAAAGAAAAAGGAAATTGTGCATAGATTACAATTGCATAGTTTTCGGAAAAGAGAATTTTGCATAGATTACATTGCATAATTCGCATCGTTGAATGTTTTAGAATACTTTTGGATAGTGAAAGTCATCTAGTTTGGAAGGATTTCGTTTGCAGTGTTGTTGTTTGTTGCATCATTTTTTGAAGCTCTTCCCTTTACTAGATAGCATTCATTGAATTGAAATATTTATTTTCTCATATAGCTTCATATAGGAGATTGTCATATGACACTCACTAGGGCCTGAAAACTGAAACGTAATTGAAGATAAACATTAAAATTTACTCAATTTACACTAAGGCAGCATTGAAATCTAACGAAACACATTTAGAGGTCTAGGCTAGAGACGTGTTCCGGCGTCTTAAAACCTAGTAGCTGTCGTTCGCCTCTTGGCTTTAGACAACACTAGTATGGACTTGTGCTCCCCGTACTGTCGCGTATATAAAGGGAGATCCCAATAGGTTTCTATCCTTTATCCATAGGAAGCCGAGTCTGCCGCCCTATACCCGTGATACACCAGACACAGAATTCAGGGAGATTGCCTGCACGTACGGAAAGTCCTTGGTTGATTTCTCTTTCATTTTTGAAACCAAGGTGTATATTGCAGTTCACGGTTATTTGGTACACCCTTTGCCTAGTATTCCTGAGCAGCCATTTGATCTTTTCTGACTCCTTAAATTTGAAAGGATCACCAAGCGCTTGTCCTTTCACGCTTGCTTCAAAACTGAAAGTGATAGAGTCACCTTTCATCCGTTTCTCAACTCTTAAAACATGAAACGGTGAAGTTTCTTATTTTCAATGTGGTAAAATAAATCACCCGCGATCACATGCCCTGTTAGAATTTGCTTGTTGGTCATTTGATTGTGTGCCTTGGTTTTTAGCCCGTGTGCGGTTTTGAGTTTTGATGGCAACTTTTCCTGAGTTCACCAACCAAGGAATCCCCTCCGATGGGAATCCTGATCATTTTCCTCCTTTTGGGAATATTGGTGCTCCTTACATGGCCACGTTGTCCCTTTCGGGGTTAACTGTTGGGTTGCATGTTTGGTTATTCTCAACCTCTGTGTTCCCGAATGTCTCAACTACTATTCAATCAGTTCCTCCACCTGAACAGCATCATGTTGATTCCAAGGTGGACCTCTCCCCTTCTTCGCCTGTTTCTGCATCCTCCTCTTCTTCTTCGCCTAGTGAAAGTCTGGATTCGAGTAACCAGGTGGCTAAGAAGAATAAGAAGAAGACAAAGAAGAAGAAGTCCGATAAAAGAGAGGCTAAAGCTGCCGCTACTATTTCTGACACACCTCCTCTTGATAGACCTCCCAATCCTCCACGAAAAGTCAAGTTCCCTTGCATGTTGTGCACGGGAGACCATCTTCTTCGAGACTGCCCTGGCATTCCCAAGGTGCTCGAAGTATGGTCCAACGGTCGCCCACCGTTGCCGTTGGCTTATGAGAGTCAGGTTGGGGGCACGTCTTTAACTGGTGCTAGTAAGACTCCTAAGAAACAGGGTAAGCTCACCAATCCCTGTAAGTTGTGTGAAGGGCACCGTGCCATTCACCTTTGTCCGTATATGGATGAAGCCAAAAGAGTCTTGGACAACACAACTGTTTCTACACCATGCCTCCCGGCTCGCTATAAACAGCTTTCTTTGAGTCCTCCACCAGCTAATCCTACGATTGGTCAAGAGTCATCCTTGGTCGATCTCGCTCCCCCGGAAATTCAAATTCAGGAATCCGTTCTCGACCAACCATTGGTCGTGGGATCGGTTGAGCTGGCCCCGTCTACGGTGCACCAGGTCTTTTCCGTTGAGAGTGGACCTCACACCCCCCATGTCCTTCTGGTTTCTTCAGATTCTTCGGACTTGGAGAAAGATTCTCATGTCCCTACACCTTAAGAGGAAGCTCCTTCGCCTCCCGTGATGGAGGTCCCGAAGGCTACTCTTCCTGACTCTATGATGGAAGTCGTGGAGGATGCTCCTTCTTCCGTAACATTAGGGGAAGACCTTCTCGGTTCGATGGTAGCCCCTCCGAGTAGATTGGTTGCTTCCTTTGATTTGAATCGATTTGCAGGATATCGCCTTCCGTCTTATGTGCCTTTCGAGATGACAGTACAGGCTTTTGGTCTAGTTGTACCCAACACCATTATAGACGAAGGTGCCTCTGTTAGTGTTCTATCCTCAACTACCTGGCAAGATTTCGGTTCGCCGCCGCTTGCGCCTGTTACGCAGAATCTGTTGACGTTCAACAGAAGAACTAGCCAACCGTTAGGGATCCTTCCACAGTTAGCTATTACTTTGGGAGGCAAAATCGTCCATATGGACGTGATGGTTGTTCTAGGCCCCTTGGATTTTAATCTGCTTTTGGGGCGCGATTACATCTATGCCATGGGAGCGCTTGTCTCCTCCCTCTTTCGCGTGATGTGATTTCCACATGAAGGACAGATCGTGACCATTGATCAGCTTTCATTCTTTGGTCCTGATGTGGTCGCTGGCCCACCATCATCCCTTCCTGGTTTTTATCCACCCGTTGTATCTGCTCCACCACAGGTCAACTATGTGGCTACCTACCCCGTGCCTGTACCCAGTGACCATGCCATCATGCATAGTGTGCTGGGGGCATTAGGTCCCGACTTCCAGGATGTTTTCTTGCCATCAGGACTGGAACTCTTGGAAGCCATGACTTCTTGTTCATTATGATGAGGTCGGTCGGAGCATGGTTCCTTTCTTGTGTCAAGCTCCTTAAAAAATGAAACAAGGTCTTTGGAGCACAGTTCGTTTTCTTGTGTCAAGCTCATTAAAAAATGAAACAAGCTGGCTGGAGCAGGGTTCTTTTCCTTGTGTCAAGCTCCTTAAAAAATGAAACAAGCTCATTGGAGCATAGTTCGTTTTCCTGTGTCAAGCTCCTTAAAAAATGAAACCAGGTTCCCGGAGCATAGTTCGTTTTCTTGTGTCAAGCTCGTTAAAAAATGAAACAAGCTGGTCGGAGAAGAGTTCGTTTTCTTGTGTCAAGCTCCTTAAACCATGAAACAAGGTGTCCTGAGGATAGTTGTTTTAATGTGTCAACCTCGTTAAAATAATGAAACACATTCCTGTTCAATTCGAGTCTTTGGTAAGTTCTCGTAAAATCCCAGTCGAGTCTTTCTCTGATCTCGTAACTTGAACCTTCACTCCATTTGCCTTTCATATGGACTGAAGCTTGGGGGGCATGTACCTCGAATTGAGTCACCATGCTGGGGGCATGCTTACTTTTTCAAGCATAGTTTGTTTCCGTTTCAAGCTTGTGTAAAAATGAAACTGGTTTCAAGCATAGTTTATCTTTGTTTCAAGCTTGTGTAAAAATGAAACCAACTGCAAGCAGAGTTTCCTGATTTCAAGCTTGTGTAAAAATGAAACCATTCCCATTTTACCTCTTGTGATTGCCATTTTATCAGCCTGTTTTTGCCAGATGAGCCTTGGTTTTCTCACTCCATCGTCACTATCTGCTTGGCCAATCATATGCCTTCACTTGGTTGTTTTACCCATTCCTGAGGAACCGCTGCGATGAGTGGTCTTGTTAGCCAGCCTCTTGACTTTTATCTTGTTTTGAGCAGTTCCACCATTACCGGAACCAGTAGCTACCCTTTATACCACTCGTTCCTCCAGGAGGAGTCACCTTTCAGCTCTTTTCTGACTCTCTAAACATGAAAAGATCGCCGAGGCCCTTGTCGTTTCGATCTCGTTAAAATGGACACGAATCGACATTCACCCAGTATAAGTTTAACCCTTTTTCGGGCTGGGATGGATTGATTACGAAAAAGGAATACCCTAGCCTATCGCGACTAAGAGGTTTTCCCGGATATTGTTTTCTACCTTTTCGGATCTGGGGAACTATTTACGAAAAGGGACCTGTGGAGTTTTCTTTTCCGCTGTCTTTTCAAACTCTCTAAACATGAAAAGACGCCGAGTTCTTCCTTTGTCAGACTCGTTAAACCCTGATGACATCGGATTCAGTCGTAATGACGTTGTTCGAGTTTCTCCTTCCTAGGACTCGTTAAATGCACTAGGATGGATTCGCCCGAAGGGCGGACTTATATCACAAGCATATGCTATCCCCTTCAAGCTTGTTGTCAAAAATAATTGGGGTACTCGCCAAAAATGGTGGGGAAAAATGGAACCAAAATCATTGTCGTGTCGGCAGTATGTCGCTCTTGAACATGGCACTTGTCTGCATTCGTGTCGGGTTGGGGACATCTCATCTCGTTTTTCACTTGCCTCTGTGGGTTTGGGTGATCCCTTTTTGACCTCTCATCTGCTCTTTGCCTCGTCACCATGACCTCTGATCCGTTGATTTCAAAATGCTGCCAAATCCACTGTCGTGCCGCCAATATGTTCAAGAGAAGTTGACCTCTGCAAAATATCAACCTTCCTCTGATTCTCATATGATCTTGATTCACAAAGACACTATGTTCCTCTGTCTCGTGTTGATGATGTGGGAAACATTATGGCCCACCTTCGATCAAGGTCACTTCCTGTCGACTTCAGCTCATTATCCAGGAAGCTGATCTAGAGACTCCCTTCTGGTGCCTTTGAGCCTGCATGCCTCAATGGTAGGTTCTTCGCATTCGACGCGAGGTTTTCATCATTGGCCTCCGATCGAGTGATTCTATGGGTGTTCGACGCCAGCTCATTGATTCGCATGCCGTAGATTGTACCTACAGTACCTTGAGGACCATTGTCATTATTGGTGGTACCTCTCGCGTCTGTTAACATCTTTCATCATTGGCTGGTAATTAGGCGATGTTCTTGCGTGTTCGACTTCAGCTCACATATTCACACACTTGAACTTGTACTCTGTTCGGGTCGAGAAGGAGCGCAAGACCCTGGATTTCTGTCTGTTATAATCCAGGCTGCGATTTTGTGGATTATTATGATTAGTTACATGACTCACTGACTGGATGGCTGCGACCATACCTAAGTCTTTTTATCGATCCTCATTGGGTGGCTGCGTCCATGCCTCGGATCTGGATTATTGTATACTCTGTTACGGATGGCTGCGCCCATACCACATATACATCATGTATTTGAGATATCAGTTGTACTTCTCCACGCAGGTTTTCGGGTGGCGGTGTTTTCAATTGGACACGTTCTCGTAAAGCATTTCACCCCTCTCTCTCTCTCTCTCGGGCCTCATGCTTTAGGGGGCATCTGTTACACAGCAATTTGTCACCGTCCCTGCAATCCCCGTCCCGCACATTGGAGGGCTCATTCGGTGACCTGTGAGCAGTGACATGACTTGAAAACATGTTCATGACATCCCTCTGAACATGAGCTTTCATTGCCCTTAAGACATCTCTTGCTGAAAAACCCTAAAAACACCCCTTTTTGCATTGGCGCGGGTAGCCAGTTCAGCACCCACGCCAATGGGGGAAATCCTTCAAAGAGGGCGCGCCAATTGGCGCTCTGTCCCAGAGTCGCACTCGCGCCAACCAATTTAAGGAGTGTTTTTTTAAAAATAAATGGTGGAAGGTTCGTCCTAACAAATTCCTAAACTGATATCTATCTTGAGTTGGGAGGTTTGGCTACGGATTTCCATAGAGAGGAAGTGGTTTGCCACCTCTCATGGAAGCTTCCTCGATGATAGGGCCAATCCCATAATTATAGGGATCCCAACTCCCCTTCCTCCATCTATAAAAGCTTGCTCATTTCCTTTGCAAGCTAGTTCCAGAATCTCCAAATTCCCAAGAACCTTATGCTGCAAGAGCCTTCTTGATTCCCTTAAGGCCAAATCCAAGCAAGGAGACTATTGTCAAGTATCCAGAGAGAGAGGCTTGTCCCATCCCCGACAGGCTTTATCGAGACATGTTCTGCTGATGACCCGCCGAAGGAGAATTCAGCGTCGAAGCTATGGTTGTATTCTTCTTTTGATAAATTAATGATAAGCGACTATTGGTTATGGTTCCACTCTTGTTTTTAATGATGATCATGAGTTATGTATTCTTCGACTGACATATAGTTGTATATATTGGATTTTACGCTTGAGTTTGTTTTGTTTCTTGCATGTGCAGGTGTCCATTCACGGAGATCGTGAGGATTGTGATCTGCCAGAGCAGCGGAACGGGAGCACTACCTCTTCTATAAACGCCAGTGTTGGATTCCAGGTAAGCCTTCATCACAAGTTGGTTTATTTGCAATTAGGAACCTACACTGTAGCGTGTTTGATTGTTGCTAGACCCGGTCTGAGCTAGTAGGGATCGCCTCTATCCGCAGAGGGGATTAACCTCTTCAACACTTGTCTTGTGTCAAGCTCGTTAAAAAATGAAACAAGGTCCTATGAGCATAGTTCTTTTATTGTGTCAAGCTCGTTAAAAAATGAAACATATCCCTTCAAATTGAGTCTTTGATTAGATCTCGTGAATGTTTAGTCGAGTCTTTCACTTGATCTCATAAATGAACCTTCATTCAATCCTCCTATTAGTAACCAATAGTCTACTTAGGTGAATGAAATGAAGCTTGGGTGGCATGTGCCTAGAATCACGTTATTATGTTAGGGGTGTGAAAACTTATTTCAAGCATAATTTTTCTCTGTTTTAAGCTTGTGTAAAAACGAAACCATCTTCAACTACTCTCAAGAATAGTTCTTCCTTGTTTCAAGCTTGTGTAAAAATGAAACCAATTTTAGGCATAGTTTCCCATGTTTCAAGCTTGTGTAAAAATGAAACCATCTTCAAAAACTTTCAAGCACAATTTTTCCTTTGTTTCAATGTTGTGTAAAAATGAAAACACTCTCAAGCATAGTTTTCCTTGTTTCAAGCTTGTGTAAAATTGAAACCGGTTTCCACATTTTATCCCTTGTGATTGTTATTACTTATCAACCTATTTTTTTTCCATATGAGCCTTGGTTTTCTTTTTCCATTGTCACCATATTTTTACCCTTTCTAGGGGAAAAGCTACAATGAGTGGTCTTGTTACTAGCCTTTTGACCTTTATGTAATTTGAGAAGTTCCATCGTGACTGGAACCGATTGCTATCCTTTATACCACTTGTTCCTCCAGGAGGAGTCCTCTTTGAGATCTTTTCAAACTCTTAAAATAAGAAAAGGTTGTCGAGCACTTGTCTTTTTCGAATTCGTTAAAGTAAATTAAAATACGTCTGCCCAATATACGTTTAACCCTTTTATGGATTGGGATAGACTATTTACGAAAAGAAAATACTTTAGAGTCAAACATGGCTAGAGGGTTCTCCTCAGTATCGTTTTATGCCTTTCAGACTCAAGAGACTAAAATTACGAAAAACAACCTTTGGATTTATCTTTTTTTCCTCTTTTTAAACTCTCTAAACATGAAAAAGAAGTTGAGTTACACCTTCGCTGGACTTGTAAAATCATAAAAAAAACAATGGAATCCTTAAGCATGACGAGATCGAACCACTCCTTCTCAGGGTTAGTTAAATGTACTCATAAAGATTCATCCGAAGGATGAAATTATAGATCAAGCATATGTTATCCTCCTCAAGCATGTCAAAAATAAAGAGGTACTAACCAAAAATGGTTGGGAAATTGGGAAAATATGGCATCTTTACCTATTAATGGTAGTGAGTCGCTCTTGAACATGACACTCTTTCACTTCATCTTTGTGACTGCTTTAAGTTGGGGAATCTGCTTGCCTCATTGTTGATTACACTTTCATCATGGGTTTTTGGGTAAAAGCTGCCAACTTCTTAAAATTTCGCTGATATGTTCAAGAGAAGTCCTTCAGTTTACATCTGCTACAATATTTTAAGCCTTCTTTCATGGTTGTCGTCCCTGAACCAACTCTACATCAACATCATTATGTCTCAAATATTGATACCCATTTCGTATCGTTGATGAGGGATGCATCAAAGCCCTCCTGCGACAGGTCACTTCCTGTTGACATCAGCTCATTATCCAAGAAGTTGAATTAGAAACTTCCTTTAGTGCCTTGGAACTTGCATACCTCAATGGCAAGTTTCCTCGCTTTTGATAGTAGGTTCTCATCATTGGCCTTCAACTGGGATATATTTTGTGGTGTTCAACTTCATCTCATTCATTCACACCACATAGATTGCATTGTAGTACCTTGAGAGCCATTATCATTATCGGTGGGTTCTCTCGCATCTGTTAACGGTTTAAATCCTTGGTCGGTAATTAGATGGTGTCTACCAAGTTCAACTTCAGAACATTTATTCGCATGGTTAGACTCGTACTATCTAGTGAATGAGGTATAATACCCCAAATCTAATTTCATTCATCCGGGCTGCGATTTCAGGGTTCATACAAGATTACAAAATATTATGGTTGTGATCATTCCAAAGGTCATCCAAGCATGGGTCTACACTCTATTATCCGTGGACAAGACAATTTCTTATCATTGTACATGTATGTTGGCTTATATGTTGAGTATGGGTATGCCTCCTTCAGCAATGATAACATGATGATAATATGTACTGTAACAGATAATGAACTCACCCAATTTGTTCTTGATTCGAACTTGTCACAAGGTAAAGCACTTCAGTCCTTAGCCGTTTCTTATGACTTTGCAATTTAGGGGGAAATATGTTACAAGTCATTTTGTCACATTCACTCAAAAGGCTTGAAAACTCATATCAATAAACATCTTTGACACCTTGGCATTATCCCTTTGTAAAGCCTTAAGCATCATTTCTCCAAAAAGTCCGAGTTTCTGGGTCAATCAATTAAAAAACTATCTTTCTGGCCCCAACACACTCTTCCTTTTAGTCCACCTGTGATGGCCGCATGTTGCATAACTGATCACCTACACTAACCAACACATGTTTCTCTACTCTATAGGTGCGATGGTTCTAGAATTTCAGGAAAAATAAAAAATATTTACGAAACTTCTTCTTCCATAAGCTTCTAAGGTGTTTTTAACCATTTACCATGGATATATATATTGATTTTTTAGCCTATCCTACTCTAGTGGTCTTATTTCTTATCTCCAGAACTTATCCTCCCTTATATGTGGATCTCAAGCCTAGATTTGTAAATCCTAAACTACCATTTTTACCTTATAAATTCATTGCCTCCCATAGAGTTTGGGTTGGATTTTGGGGATCATTAGTGACCTCTTGTTGCTTCCTTGAGCTTAAAGAGTCATCATATTCATGCATTAGGGTTGATGTTGAAGGTTTGCTTGTAGTAAGGAAGGACAAGACAACTAGGGATACATCTATAAAGTCAAGCATCTATAAATGGTTGTAACTCTCTTCTTTATTTATTAATATGAAAAAAACACTTTGTTTTCCTATAGTCGTGTCATGTTGATGCTCATGTATTTCAATGCCATTTGACTCATTGATTAGATATATTGGATTGTGTTATGTGGATATTGTAGTTCTTTTACTTGTTTTAGTCATTTTGCAGGTTCTAATTATAGCACCTGGAGCTAGAGTTGGAGAATACAAGCAAGGAGAAGACGAGGTCTTACTACATATTCCAGGTAGGTCTCTTTTCCCTATTTTAATCTCTCTTAGGAAAACATTGATCTTTTTTCCCCTGTTGTTTCTAGATCAGGCCACTAGATCTAGGGAGTTCAATTTTGTTCGCAGAAGTGAATTTTCCTTAAAATATCCTGCATTTATTTCCACTATTTTAGGTAAGTCATCATCTACAATATATAAAATCGGAAGTGTTTTTACTTTGCCTTGATACGTTGCACTGCTCTAGTGTGTTATGGAGTCCAAGGAGGAGGATCCTTTTTTAGCTTGTCATTCAAGAATTTTTTGTCTTTATCAGAACCCTTATAAAAATGAATTACATAATTCAAGCTACCTAAGAATCTTTGGAGTTGGGTTTTATCTATGATCTTACTAGGAAATTTATCATCAAACTCCATGGTGGGTTGTTGAAACATTAATTGACCATTCAAAATTGTATGAGAAAGGAATCTAATAGAAGTCTTGAATAATACCATCTTTTTCTTCGAGAGAACGAATCCAACATCTTTTATGTTTTTTAGAAATTTGTTGAGGTGCTTGAAATGTTGGTCCAATAAATTTAAAAATATAAGAATATCATCTATATACACTATCAACCATTCAAAATATGGTTTAAGAAAATTATCAATGACCCTTTGGAATTTTGTTGGAGCAATTTTTAATCCAAATGGCATAACATTCCATTCATAATGGCTTGTACGCACATTAAATGCAGTTTTGAATTTATCTTCTTCTTTGATGGCCATTTGCCAAAATCCATATTTAAGGTCAAGCTTAGAAAACACTTTTTCTCTGACAATTCTGTTCACCGGGATGGATTTATGGGGAATAGGATATGTGTCATCGACAATAACTTGATTCAGTGGTTTCTAATTTATTACTAACTAGGGGACTTGCTCAAAATTATTGTTGATAAAGAATCCATAACAATTCTAGGGACTGGTGGATTCTCCGATTAGTCCGTTTTTCAAAATACCTTTGATTTCTTCTTCACAATATTTCTATATTTTTCATTCATGGGGATTGCTCTACTTTTGCATGGTTTCCCTTCATAAGATGATTTGTAAGGAAGTTCAAAAAAAATAATCCCAAAAAGCAGTCGGATTTTGTGAGCATACTTGTTGTTCAAATTATCACTGTAGGTGTGCTGATTTAGCTTTGGTATGTGGATCTTGCAGTTGATCTTCAATTTTTCGAGTTGGTCTCATATGTTTCAATTTGCCTAAAATTTTCTCCTTTTGTGGAAGCATTTGGGCTACTTGCACAATTGTTGACAATTAAGGAGTATAAATAAATGGTAGAATTACCTTAGTGCTACGACCAATTTATGTTATTCATTTGATGCAAGGAATACTGATGAAGTATGTTGATATTCCATCACGCATCTTCTCAGAACCATGAGGTTCAATAGTAGCTAAAAAAGGAGTGCCAAGAATGCATGCTACTGCTATTCCAACTAGCAAGAATTTCATATCAAGACAGTAGTTGCCAAGACACAAAGTAGATTTTGGAACTTCATAGTTCATTTCCATTATCTTATTTCCAAAACCAACTACTAAATGACTTGTTTTATTCCAGTAACTGGATGGTATAATATCTTTGTGTAAGATATTTTTATCAAGCCCGAAGTCTATGAGGGATTTGAGCTTGAAATCTTGACCATGGATTTTTAATTTGATAAAAACATGATACTTTTGATGTTGATTGGCCAAAGTTCTCAGAGTATTCAATCCTTCGATGCTACTTGTTTCAAACCTAATAATATTAGGATTTTATTCTAAGGGAACATCTTATAAGGGGGTGGCCCAAAAGCCATTGTCCAAATTTGAATTTGTAGCCTTCTAATTTCTTGTCTTGTCCAAAGGTCTATTTTATAAACATCCTCTTCAATAGCTCGCTCTTCTATTTTCTTCATTTCTTGTTTGAGCTCCACAACTTCTCTTTTTTAACACATTTCTTTCTTTTCCTAAGTAATTTATGGTTAACAGGGGCAACAGGAGCAAGAGGGGTGATATATTTCCCCAAGGAACAAGAGAAACCAGATTCGCATGGGGATTAGGCGTAGCTACAAATAACAAACAAAATTTATAACGCTCTTGAAAGGGATAGACGTTGCTATTCATCTCAGCATTAGGAAGCTCATCATTCTAGGATATTCCATTATAGTTATAAGAATGATGACAAAAATACAATCATCGCCTAATCCCATGTGTCCTACAGTTGTGAAGAGGGTAATTTTGCAGTTGAAAAAACTAGATGAATTTTCCATTTATCCTGTCTTGAGACTTTTAAATGTCAAGGTAGACTGTATGGAAAATCGAGTAGCATAATTGAGTGGAAAAGCTCTCGAATTAAATGGAAATTACAAGGGTCATGTTCCCCTGCCATAATCGGATGATTGCACATATGGTGCATCGAGGCAACATTGAAGGCGTCAGTAGGAAGTATTATCTTCGGTTAATAACACTTTACATGTAGGACATATGGGGAGTGTGGCATAACAAGAGAACAGTTGGATATTTTAACTTGGTTTGTGGTACTATGTGGAGAGCAACTTCAACTCCCATGCACACTGAGGATAGAGCGACACACAGTTGGATGGATCGCATTACCGAACCGATGACATTTCAAGAGTTGGTATTAATGGATAGAGGTTGTTTACAATCTCTCCTTCGAGTCGTTGCAATTTGCTTGATGGAAATTAATTCAATATCTTGGGAAGGAAGAGAGTAGGATCGACATGAAGAGTAGCGAGGATATGGAATTAATGGAGGTAGAGGGAATCAATCGGGGGAGGCTGGAAAAATAAATTTTATTTAAGCAGTCTCTACCGAGACATTAGGCATCAATTCTCCTTCTCTCTGGGCATAATTCTTGCATTTGTCTATTGCTGAAGAATTTGAAGATGGCATCGTAAGGTGATCAACCTTCGGATCCTGAAGCAGAGCTTTAGAAGAAGGCAGTGGAATTCCTATTTAAATTTTTCATGGGAATATTGGATTTATTAATGCACCAAGTTGAGTTATTGGATGGTGATAAGGTGTCCAACGCAACCTTGACAGAGGCACGACTTAATAGTCAGGATGCGAGGGTGGATAAAAAAATAATTAAGATGGAGTCTAACATGATGTCCAATGGTTAAGAGCTGGTTCATGACAATCTATTTGTTGAGGTTAATAAACTTATGGTTGGGATGCCAAGCATCGGTCCCATCGAACAAGACGAGAACTCTAGTGGAGATGCAAATGATACAAGGAAATGTAAAGGGAAAGAGGCTCCAACGAGGAAGTCGGTCCTTCTGACACTAAATCATTTTTTTCTATGTACTGTGTTGTAACATTAATTGGTTTTGATAAGTTAGAACATTAGAAAAATAAAAATAAAAATGTTAAGTTTGGATATGAATAGAAAAACAAAAAAATAAAAAAATGTTAGGACTTGTACAAATTTGATTATTCATATCAAGAAAATGATAGGAATAAATTTCCCTTAAAAATGAAGACAAAATCAAATAAAAAATGTTAGGAGAAGCAATAAAAAAAAATTTTCTTAGCTTTAACAAAAAAAAAATTGAAATGGTTGCTTGTCTAAATCCGCCATGAGTTGTTAGTAAATAGTTAATTATCTTTAAATTTTGATTAAATTGCTTCATTAAGCAATTAATCTTTATTTTTAATATATCAGCACATATTTTTTATCCTAAGTTGTTAAAAGGCAAAATCATTTGTCGTTTTTTGTTATGATTCGAGCACTTTTCAACAGTCGATCTATTCCCCGCCCAGATCAACGGCGGGGAAGTCTTTCCGGACCCCCTTGCCCATTTCTCGTTAACCGTGCCCCCACCCCCCCCCCCCCCCCCCCCCGCGCTCAAAACCACAAACCGCCACCTATCCCCTTTGAAATTTGCCTTCTCCTTAATTGTGGTTTTCACTCTCGCCAACGGTCGGATGACCCCGCTCCCTGACCGTTTCCTGACATCAAATGAAATGTTGCCACCTCACGTGTCTGTTGCCACCACGCTCCTTATCGTTATGCCCCATTGGCCCATTATGATCCCGCTCCCCATCCGTTTATTCGCCATTATCATCCACGTCCTATACCGTTAGCATTTAACCGCTACAGTCACACAATCAAATAGTCACCTCAGATCCTTTTCTACAGCTATATAAATAAAGTTGAGCCCTTATGTTTACCACTTTTTCTATAATGATCTTTATTGTTGCATTGCAGGTATTCAAATATCTTTGCACACTATTTTCAAACAACTTTTATCACCTCCACAGAGGATCAACATTCTAATTCCCTTTGTTTTTCTTCCCCTTTATTGTTCTTTCCTCTGAGAACATGGCCCCGAAAGGAAAGAGTAGGAAACCAGCTTCCGATGAAAACCCTCCCATGCTGCCCCGATCAACCTTGACAACATTCCCCTCGCCGATTACATTATAAAATAGTTGGCAAAGAATGTGAATTCGAGTTCCATGAATTGCACTTGTGGTTGAAACAAAAATATCTTGATGAGCAAGATGAGATTAAATTGTGGGAATCCCTTCTGCCCATTTTCTATTTTCCTTAGACGTATGACTTCCCAGACCTGGTCATCTAGTGTCAAACAAGATATGAGCCTATAAAAAGAGCAGTGGTGGCTCAGAATGGAGACATTTTGATATCCATCATTGTAGAAACCATCAATAACATGTTTCTTATTCCCCAAAATGATTGCTTAACTATGTTTTCCAATGCAGCGCTTATGGAGCTATACCATAGGCTGAATTTTCCCCAGAGAGCTCAAATCTTTGAGACATTTTTACCAGATGATGTTGAATTACCCAAAAGAAATCCACCCTATCCATCCTCAATGTTCCCTGAAGCCACTAGACGTATCATCTCTTTACTGATTTGTTTACTAGGATATCCAGATGATAAGGCAATAGATGAATCCATCCTTGGATTCTTCTCTATTTTCTCAAAATATCAGCAACCTGCCTTCATGTATAATTACAGTCAATTTTTGGCTGATAATATGCATGAGCAACTTATGAATTTGACAACCCAAGGGATGTTTAAGTACACCTTTGTACTTATATACACATTTTTGTTTCAACAAGGAGACTCATTGCCAATCACACTCAACAAATGGCATGAACAGGGGATCAACCAATTAGTCATTCATTGGACAGAGATGGTCAGGTCCATTTCATCCAAATTCACCTTCTCATATTTCATTGACTCATTTATTCATCTAGCAGCATAACTTCTCAGCAGCCAGACTCAGCCGAGTATTGGTGAAGATATTAAAAGGATCCTGCACTTGAGTCACCAAGTCAAGAATGGATATGGGTACTTATACCATAATTATACTGAAATCGGGGTATATGGATGTGAGTTAGCACCATATAAGCTGCCAAAATATGTTCCAATGAGAATTTTCTCTTTGGAATATATTAGGCAGATGATTAACATGGATGACCTTCACTTTGTCTCAGGGAAAATAAAGTCACAATTCAAGAGTAAATCCAAAATTGGTTCATTCATTTGCAACACCAGATCAACTGGTATTGAGGCAGATACCATTTTGAAGAATATGAATTTTCAGCCCAGCTTCACCTAGTCTTATGACCCTTTTAGTATCATTTCAAATCTAGGAGTTGAATTAAAAACTACTCCTTATAATCATACACCAAGGCCAGAAATTGAAAAATTCATGAATCAAGAGAAGTGGACCGAAAATACACTACAAGAAGCAGAAGAACAGATCCTGTCTACCTCCACCTTGTAGACTACAGTTGCTCACAACAAACAAGATAAAAAGAAAAGGGAAGAAACATCAACTCCTATGGATTTGGTCAGGGAATTTATAGTTCAAAAAAAGAAGCAGAAAACTGACTTATCAGTATCTATAGAACAGACTCAAAAGCAACCAGAAACCATTGATTTATGAGATCCATAAATGTCTACATCAGCAGGAGGGAGTGTTCCTAATACTCCATCAAATACTTCGCCTTCTCAAGAACCTTTAGAGATCATTCAGACTGTGGGAACCAGTTCATCTTATGACCAGAATATATTCTGCAAATTCTTGGTGATAAAGCATAAAAATGAGACACTAAAATCAAATGTTTATAATCAATTATGGAAGCAAACTTCAACCTCACAACACAGACTTCTCTTTGCTTTTGACAGTGAAAAAGGCAGGATGCAAATGGTTTTATTACAAGCTCAAGTTCCTTTTCCCAAGTCTCCATCAGATTACAAAAAGACAATCTTCTGATTTGATGCCAATCAGATTCATCCAATATATCAAATGGATATTCATAGACAGTCTCGTGAGATGCCTTTCTCGGCCATGACTAATACAACTGTGTCTATGTCTAAGCTTAGAACAACCTCACCAAATGTACAGTCTCAACTTAAAATTGAGGAACTCTCATCTCTAGCTAAAGACAACAAATTAAAGTCTTTATAAGACCTTGTGGTTAAAACTGGATATGACCCAAAAGATTGTAAAGCTGTAGAAGAAATCCCGAAGAAGAAAAATCTAGATGTTGCAGCTCTCCGAAAACAACTTAAGTTACCTTCTACAGAAGATCCACAAACAAAGGAGATTGAAGAGAGTGGACAAAACAGAGAAGAGATGCTCAAGCTAATCATTGAGCAAAATATTCAGATAAAGAATATGGAGGAGCAGATTGAAGGACTTTTCAAGGAAAAAGAATCAGCTCAACTTATCATGATTCCAGTTACATCAGTTCCCATAGCAGTTGTAGGTACATAACACAATTCTTCATCAAAAGCCATTGAATCTACATCAATAACAAGTGATTCAGTCAGAATAGCGCAGGAGTTGGGCATACAAAAAAAAGAAGAAAATGAGAAGCTGCTAGAGAAATTTAAGAATTTAGAAACTCTGAAGATTAAAAATGACACCTTATATATGGAAGAAATGCAGAAGTCTCACAAGTTGGGACTTAAAGTTCAAAAATTAGAAAGTGAATTGCTAATGGCAGACACCTTGGCCCAAGCCAAGGAAAGTATATGGACAGAGATTAGTCAAGCAATGACAGATGTATGGCCATCCATACAGATGCAGGATAGTCATAGAGAAGGAAAAGGCAACACCCAAGACCAAGCCAACAAAAGCATCATACATGATTAAAGTACTCAATTCAAAGAGAAAAACAGAGTTGGAGTAGATTAACATTTCAGACAAAATAACCACCATTCTGGAAATAAAAAAGGTTTTGCAAAAGAAGAATTTACTTAATCAATTGGAAAGCAAGTATCAAACCTTGGATATTTTTATCCAATGGTTTCACACTAAGTTTAATATGTTGAACCAGAGAGGACTGCCTAGCTTGGTAGCTCCAAATGAGAAACTGATAAATTTGGAGGAGTATTGCAAGAAACTATATACTATTGCAATTGATAAGGAAAATTTTGCAGGGATTAAAGGCCATGTGACAAGCAAAGCTTTTCTTGAAGCTTTAGAGTTTGATTTAATTATAAAACATGAAATCAAACATCTGTTCCTCAACAAGCCTACATTTGAAAGACATACAGAGGTAGATAAAGTTTTCAAAAAGTTGGTAAATTTAGAAATTCCTGGTGAAGAAAGATGGGATCATCTATGTGAATCCATCGAGTAAATTTTGACTCCAACAGCATGCCAACACAACAACAAATTTTGGGCCTCATCATCAACTGTTTCCTCAAAAACAGTGAGATACCACTCATCAGTTTTGTTTTCCTATAATTTGATACTATTTTTTTAATCAGTTTTAGATACTTCTAAGTGATAGAAACTAGTATAAATAACTCTCCAGTTGAGTTATTAAGGGTTGCACCCTTGGATGAGCATTTGTAAGCAGAAGTGTGTGAGCTTTGATCATTGATGATAATAAAAGGATTCTAGATTTGTTTCAATCAGTTTTTTCTCTTATAAGTTTTCTTCATATGTTTAATGTTTATGAAGATAATTAGTTAAGAAAAAATTGTGTTTCAGTCTATCTTAAATCCTCTGAAGTTATTATCTATATTAGAGAATGAATTATTGAACTATTTGTTTTTATAAGTCCCTCTACATAAATTAATTATCAGCATCTTCATATAGTTAAGTATGTTTTGTTAAGTTGTTAAACATTGTTTGACAGTCTTTCACACTTATGATAAATTGAATATTCAATCTGAATATTTAATTCATCGTACTTTCTTGCATTTTTTGCTTTCACACATGCAATCTTAAATCATTGTTTGAAGTAAGGCAACAACCATTTTCTTATTAATTAATATTATCTAAAGTGTAAGCACATCTGTATGTAATTGCTTTATGCATTGGTCATCCAAAAACCCCAACTTAAAACAAACAAAATATTATAGATGCTCTGGCATAATTAATTGACCTAAAATTATCTTAGAGGACAACATACTGCAAATGCATTTTGTTGCTTGGGTAATTTTGTATGGTTTCTGGGGAATTTCAATGTAGAATTATAGCCCATAGGGCCCATAAAGGAAAGAAAACACTACTCTAGATATATTGGCATATATAAGTAGCAGAGCTCTGAAGAAAGTTTTGTTCAACATGATGTAAATGGTTCTAGCCACATAATCTAGGATATATAATAGAAAGTAGTCGTTATGTTAAAAAAAAAGTAATTTATGGTTAATGGTTGTAATTTTTCATTCCTATTATTGTTGATAAATGACTTGGTATTCTTTTCAAAGGAAACATTAACAAAGAGAGGCTTCTTATCAGTTGCAAATTATGGAGACTTATGTCTTTTTACCATTGTCTTCAGGAAGGAGTCTAATAATGCAGCTTTCATTTCTCCTTCAGGAAGTGCTTTGATTTGTGTAAGCATTTGTGTGTCACCATTTGATCCTCCCTAATCCAAGCAAACTTTTAGTTTTTATTTGGGTTGAATTTCTTCATAGTTTGAGCCTTCTAATTCAGGACTATCATGCTCTATCTCACAATTGGAAAATTGAATATTTTCATGACTACAATGATCTGCGATAAAAATACTTTTTGCTCTAATCCTAAAATATCTTCATAATCATATTCAAAATTAGATGTACTAGGACTTGAGGTACAACATCCCTCATTCAATACAATGACTTCTTCACTTTTGATGTGAAAGGATGATGTGGACAATGATTTGTATCACGAGTGTTTGATCCACAATTATTGCAGTGTTGTGTTATCATTTTCCTTGAGCTTTCAATGCTTTTTTCTTGCTTGTTTTACACTCTCCAAAGAAGCATTTCCTCTTGATTTCTTTGAGGCTTCTCCCCATGGACATCTATTTTCCAAATGCCCTATCTACCAACACAAACAACAAACAATTTATTGTTTTGCTTGTTATTTGAATGTTTTTAGCTTGACATATTATGGAGAGTAGTAATGGGTCCTTGGATAATATTTCCTTTTCTTTTGATAATAAGCTCTTTGGAAATAAGATTTTGATTTGTTATATTTTTCATTTATGATTTTTTTCAAAACCTTTTTGGCTCTTTTATGTCTTCTAATAGGGTCTTCAATACTTGAGCCATATCTTTCATAAATGGACTTGTTGTCAGGGAGCCTAGACATTTTCTGGATAGATTTATATACTTTCATGTTTGTATAAAGACCTACAAGGGCACTGGTAATATTGGAATATATTTCTCCTCGTGTGTGGAGTTCATAAGGTCGATTAAAAACTTCTTGAGCTTTGATATACTCTACAAATTTACCAAGGATAACAATAAGATAAAATGACTTCCAAAGCAGATTCTTACTATATTTGACTTAAAAAAATCTTTGTATCCATTCTCTGTGGAAGTCATCATAATAAGACATCTTTTTGCACTTCGTGTTCATTAAAATCAGAGCATGTTTGTCAACTATTTCTTGCCCTGTCCACGCGAGTGTTCTAAAATCATTGTGGTTGGGGCACCAATCATGTTTCTCTAAGGAATGCCATTGTCATGAGGTATTATATCTTCACCTTCATCTTTTAAATTTTATTATTTTATTTTAGCAACTAGGGCTGAAGATGACTCTACTTCCCACCATTTTGTAATAGTACTAGTAAAACATTGAATACTGGATTTGCATGCTTCCAGTTCTGACTTACCTTTCATGCACATGATTTTATAGGAAACATACATTATGTCAATTACTTTCCTAATTTATCCTATACACATTCCATTTATGTTCCACTCAAAATACCACTTGTCTTCAAAGGATTGAACCTAAGGAAGTTTTCCTTTCCCACAAAGATACACAACTGGAGGTCTAGATATATTCCAAGGAAGAGGTTCTTTGGATGGCAATACATGTGAAGAAGACTAGTTTTAGGTGACTAGTAGATGGTGTTTTTCTTCTTCTGATGAAGATTTGGATTTTTCAGCAAGAAAATATAGTGGGATTTTTTTCACCATCATAGATCGTTCTAGGACAAAGTCAAGAGAATTAATTGTAGTGACAAGTTGTGGGAAAACACGAGTAAGGTGAATGTTTTTGTTAGGTATTTTCCTGTGAGATCCCTCTTTTTTAGTTTTTTTTTTTTTAATTCTTGAAAAGGATCCTTTGAGGTCTTCTATTAATTATTCATGGTTTTTAGAAGCAGTATCATTTTATTCAATCACCATATCTTTAGTTTCTTCTAAACTTTATTTTGATTCAAAGCATTTATAGAAGTAGTCGGAGGTGATTAATCAGATTGCAAACATGTTTGGAGTCGAAGTTAGAATGCTAGCAGATGGTTTAAAATATTTGGGTTGTTTTATCGAAGCCTAGAAATTATGAAAAGAGTGACTGGAATTGGATTATAGTGAAGTTTGAAAAGAAACTCACCTTGTGGGAACACAAATGGATTTATTTTGGTGGTAGACTGGTTATGTTAAAAGAGGTGCTCCAACGAATTTCAATTTACTGGATGCACTTGTTCCACCTACCTACGATGATCATTCACAAGATTTGTTCCATCATAGCTAATTTCCTCTAGGGGAATGTACCAAAAACTAAGAAATTTCAGGTGTCTCGTCTTGAATCTATTTCCATATCTAAGGAGGAATGGGGTTGGGGAATTAGAGACATGAAGAGCTTCAAACTCGCCCTCCTCATGAAGAATTTGTGGAGGGCTTTCCTTGAGTTGGGCTTCTGGCATGAAATCATGAACGAAAAATATCTACACAACCTAAATTTTGAAGAGATAAAATCAAGTGCGCAAGAAAAATCTAAAGCCTCATACATCTCGTGTAGCTTGGTGAAATTTAAAACTTGTATATGTAGAAATTTACGTTGGGAGGTTAGTTGTGGAGAAAAAAATTAAATTGGCCTAAATGTGATTAAAGGTATGACAAGGGAACACTCCCTCCCTGCTCTAATTATCCAATTTATTAACGGACGTGGTATTCATTCTTTAGCTCAGTTTAGTGGTTTTCGAGCTTCATTTCTTCCCCCCTCTGCCTGGTCGCATTCCTAGGATCTTGGGCTCCCTGTGGAGTTCAAATCTGAAAGGGAGGCATATCGTCACAAATTATATCATGCTAATATAACGTTGACTGAGAAGGAGGACAATTTTTTTTGGGGTTATCTAACGCAACATGGGAATCTTCTGTGCATGCAGCTTACACATATATTTCCCATTGGTCCAGGTTTGATCGTTGATTAGATTGGATTTCTTCTATGTGGAAATGGGAAGTGCCTCTTAAGCTCAAATGCTTTACACAACTTGTTTTATATAACCACATTCTTACCTAGGAGGACCTTTCCAAAAGGGGATTTCAGGGCCCAAGATTTTATTATCTATGTGGCACGACATATGAAGAAGTAGTTCATTTATTCTTCAGTTGTCCCCTTTCTCCCAATATCTGGAATGAGGTATCAACATATCTTAATATTGATGCTCAGGTAGACAAATCTTCCATATCATCATGCCTCAATAAATGGACAGTTGATCATAGAGATTTTAGATCTATTTCGTTGTACATATTTTGGGGATATGGCATTGTCGAAATGCCTCTGTATTTGAGAATATCTCTCCAGATGTGAGGATTTCTTGCCTAAAAAATTATGGACTTTTTGAGGAGATTGGTCCTTGGCGTCCCAAGATACATAGGCACGTTGTTATTTTCAAGGAGCTTGGTCAGACTTCTCCTATAGGATTCTTTGATGGAGCATCAGTGGCGGTGAGTGTGGTTGTGGTGCTTACATTTCTCTTGGACCTTCCTTGTCCTTTGGTCTAGCGGAAAAAGATCCAATAACAAAGCAAAGGTTATGGCTCTTTGGGGAGTTATGTAGTGTGATTCATGGTTGGCTACTAAGGTTTTGAAGATAAATAGTGATTCTAAACTTGTTGTGGACTAGGCTAAGGGACTTTATTCTTTTAATTTTCCTTCTCTTTTCCATTGGATGCAACATATTAGTGCAGTCAAGACACTTTCACCAGTCTCACTTTCTCCCACATCTATCGTGAGTAGAACTTCGTGACAAAATTCCTCTCCAAACGTGTTGTGTCTTCTCAGTCAGGTCATATATGCTACAAGTGCTTAGTGGATGGTTTTTAGTGCCATTTGGGATTTTTCTTCCCATAACAGGAGATGTCAGTTTAGTTTCCCTTTTTGTATTCATTTTTGGATTAATGTTTTCTCTCCTCTTTATCTGTTTTAGTTCCTTATTTTAGCCCTTAATGTTCTTTTATTTCAGTTTTCTTCCTGCTTTGAGAGAGATGCTCTTGCGTTCCACTAAATGAGATTTTGGCATATTTTTTCTCAGCCAGGTGTCCACTCCTTCATTTGTCTTGTGATTTAAAATGTGGCCTCATAGTGCTTCATGTGCCCTTTGACTACTCGATATATCAATTTTTTGTCTTAGACAAATAATTTTATAATACACAGGATTATACCAGTCTATTTTTGGCTTGGTCTGTCTCGGTATTCATGGTCTTTGGCTGTAGATTTTGTTCTTAGACATAGTCTGCTCTTGTGGACATCAACCCTTGAATATGTAACTCTTTTTCTATTAATGAAATCATTATTTTTTCTTTGTGAAAAAAAAAGAAGTAGCAATTTCAATAACACACTCTTGAATAGTATCAATATGTCCCTTCCTTGCATAGTTTTTAGTGACAAAGGTGTGTGAAACCATCCCTCTAAGAGCTATAATTTTCCAATTTAATTGTTTTTACACACTTTGCAACTTATTTTTTGCATTGGCTAACTGTGCTTCATTGTTTGCAAGGACTAATGGAATAGCCCGAGATTGTTTTTGGTCTTCTTATAAAACTATGCCCTTGAAAGGGGGAATGGTTGAAACAAATTCTACTCCTTGGCCATGTACATATTTCCATTTATGTTTTAAGCTTGAGGATTCTATTTCCAACATTGGACAAGTGGATTTAATTTCTTAACTCTAATCCGCAGACCCAATAGCTCCTGGATCTTCTCCGCCAGGGCATTCCATACATTATATTTTTATGTTCCTGCACTGTACCTTTTATAGTCATGCATTGTATTTTTATAGGAGGCCGTTTGGTTCTCCTGCACATTCCATACATTGTACTTTTATGTTCATGCACTGTACCTTTTATATTCGTGAATTGTATTTTTATAGGAGACCGTTTGGTTCTCCTGCATTGTATGGACATCATTGTACTCAACAGTCCCTTTAACCTACTTTGTGGTCAAACGTTGGACATAAATATAATTACCTTATCTTATCTTATCTCCATTTGTAGAAAGATATCCAACATTGGTTTTTATCCATGCATGACTTCTATTTGTTGGACAAGTATTTTTTCTCCTCATATGGAGTTTTAGCATTAAATTCCAAAGTCTATGGACGAGTGAATAGATCCCAATTTAACATTTTCTTCATCCAGTCACCATTTAGTTTCCACTTATAACATATTTCATAAGGGACATAAATTTGTGTTTTTCTAGAATAGATGGTTTATTGATATTGGACGGAAGTGGATTATAAAAACAACAAGCCAGAACAACAGAGTCTCCATGTTCTACATATCTAAGTCTATATTTTGGAGTTCCAGGAGCATGACAGTAATTGAATATTTCTCCAAGTCTCAGGTCTTTTATTTCTAACTATGGAATATAATGTATCATCGAGATATGAATATCATGTGGAAAGTCAATATCAACCATGTTTAAGCATTTAAGATGAGGATAGGGTTCTTTTGATATTGAAACTGAAGACATATTTGTACCGGGATTATGATGTTGATGAATTGGTAAGTCAAGAGAAAATTGTACAAAATACTCATCATGTTGCTTTGGAGGGATACAAGTTGTGAGAAGTATTTACATTTGACTTAATAAGGATGTAAAAAAAAGAGAGGAGGAGAAGGTTGGGTGAAATAAATGACAACAGAAGAAGAAGATTCTTTGATATTATCAAAGGTAATGGTTGGTTGCCCTTGAGGATTGGGAACATCAAAACGCAGTGCGATGGGAAATAGATGTTTTCCCATTTGATTTTTTTATGTTCCATTTTTTTGTTAAGGGGGTCTATAAGCTCAAGAGTACTAGATTGTGAGTCTTGAATTGGATTATGGAGCATGGCAGGATACATTGTGTTTGTATGGTGAAATCAACTGTTGTCGACAAATGTTGTCACTCCTAGAGACAGCCTAGAGTTGCCATAGACCAGTGCCTGGGACATCTTATCATAGTAAGGAGCGTATAATATAACTTGGGTGTCAATCCAAAGGCTCTCCTGCTATCTCTTGTAGAACAAGGAAATTAATTTTAATGGGACCAGAACTTATAGAAACTGCCACAAGGAAAGTAATGTTGCAGAGACAAGATGAAAAGCTCCAACACAAAAGCATCAGACAGTTAAGAGACAATTTACTATAAAGAGGGCCGATTCAAATAATATGCCACAGAAATCAAATATCAGAAGGTGTGTGAAGTGACAGAAATATAAGAAGATATTAGTTAACTTTGGTTTGATACCCAGATACACAACAGAACCATATATGGGCTTATCATTCTAAGAATCCATACATGACAATGGCATTTTAAAAGCACCCTCCCAAAGCAACTAATATAGCAGAAAGATGGATGAGATGAATCATGAAACAATATATCATGCCTGAGCCATATTTAAAGCGCTTGACTGATACAAGTATGGGTATCAACTAGGATAAATCCTTACCTAAAATCAGTGAGCCACTCGCATTCCAGTACATGATACAAGAAGATGGATAAAATGAAATGTTGTATTAAACACATAAAAGGAAGTTACATACTGTGGGATACCAAAGACCAGAATCCTCTAATACAAATAGAACTCCTCCTCACTGAGACCCTACGGTCTCTGAGCCTTCACACAGAAGCTTTACAAGATGTATACAAAAAATGCCTTTCATTGCACAATTTTCAGATAAAAATCTGGAACCTTTACAATGTCTTTCTTCCTCCTTTTTATAGAGGAAGGAGAGGAAAACTCATGAAAGAAGTAGGTGAAAACAATTAACTGTTTCATTAAAACAAAATGGCGGAAACATTCGCGCCCACACTATTTGATGGCCATGAGATACTGCATGTACTCTGCTGCTAGCTCCATGAAGTAAATGCACTGGGTAGAAAATCTCTTTAGAGGTAAGGTATGAAGAATAAAATATGTAACACTCTGTACTTTCCTGAGAGAAAAATCTGTCGAAGTAAAACCTGGAGGATATGATTTTTATGCACTTGTACTCTTTGTCTTCCAACTTTGAATTGGAATTTAAATTCTTCAGTGCCGGACACTGCATTCCTTAATTTTTCATTGATATTTCTTCGACGCTCCATTAATTCCTCTGTCCGCTCGATCTGAGTTTTGAATGGCTTCTGGAGGGTCTGATAGATTTCGAACTCTGCTGCTTTAATGAGAGTCATGTCACGACAACTACCCAGGGCTTTCCTTCATAAATCCCTCCTCTGCAGGCTAACCCTTGGATGCATCTTCAACTTCTGTAATGGAGGCGGAGATTAATGGTGATTCTCATCGCTGCAACCTTGAAAACCCACAAACATGTTAAGAAAAACGGACACAAGGATGATGGCGTGGCGGGATCCATGGACATGGTGGTGGAGTCAAGGCGAAATGATGAAACGACGCAAGGTGGTAGGAAATGAACATAAATTATGAAGAAATGGAGGGTAGCAAATGAAAAACATAGTGGAATTACGATGGACGAGGCAGAAGTTCATAACATGAATATTGAAATATGACACGTAAACGGAACATATGAATGGTGTAGGAGAGCGCAAATGACACGTGGGCGTACGAAAGGCTAAGCGGAAGGGACGTCGTGGAGGCGGACTTGGTCAATCAACGGGATGTATGAACAAATCTGGGCCATACGATCAAAAACGAAATCAACGGTTAGGAATGCATTGTACAACGACGGAATGGTGGACCCAGAACGCTGTAGACCTACATTAACACCCGTGCAATTACATCAAGCGACCGCCGTTGGATTAAGCTCTTCAGATTGGACGACCAGCGTTAATATCGTTGCACGACTTTGACTGAAGGATAACGCGCGATGGGTAGTGGTATTGCCGTCGTACACTAGGACGCGTGGCGAGCGCCCAATGGAATCGCTCCGATTTGGAGAAAACCGCTTGCCTTTGAAAGGTGGTGCGATGAAAACAACTTTGGTTTCTGAGTGGGCGCGTGCGCAGGGACCACCAAGACAGGCTGGCGGTGGACCATTGATTTATATTTAATTGGACGGCACAGAACGAGCCCGATGATCTTACACGGAGAGCGCCTTTTGGTCTAGCACGAGGTCTAGCGCCTTGGTCACGCGGGGAATAAAGTGAAGGGGGGCTGAGACCGAAAGGAGCTGGGCCCAAAATATTTTCAAATATGGCCTTGGGGAATTAAAAATGAGATTTTAAAGCTAAGAGAGGGCAACGATAGACAGCTAATGAACTTTGCAAGACAGGGCGAGAGAATTTGATGATTTAAACTAGATGGCTCATGGAAATTTTAATAAGGAGAAGATCGTGGTCAACATTGGCTCCATCTGGGGACGACACGTTCATCCTCAGACGTGTCGAGAACTTCGTAGACCTCTGATCATCCTGTATGTGAACTATGTTGTTCAGCCCCGCTGCATTTCTCTTCACAATTCATCAGCACACATCCCTTATCGAAACAAAAACTGAAACAAAACTTATATACAATATGGTACAACAGGCACTCCCTGCCTGAATCAGAATTGAAAGTAGGGCTTTAGGAATTGGCCGTTTACAGGGGCATCCAACAAGTCACCCTGCAAATTCTCCAATATAAACGTGTTATTTCCTCCCTCTTCCACAATTTTGAATGGGCCGAACCATAGTGGATCGAACTTGCCATGTTTTCCCTTTTCAGCCCTCCCGACATCCCACCTGAGCACTAGGTCTCCAATCTGCAATTTTCTATCTTTTGCATGCTGATCAAATATATGTTTCATTTTCTCTTGATATCTGTTAGTCTCTGATTCACTTGGTTTCTTGTTTCCTCTAATTCCACCAATTGATTGATTCTTCTAACCATATCATCTGGTTCTTCCTGACTTTCTTGTGTGAAACGTGCCATTGGTAAGGCCAGCTGCACAGGAAACACTGCTGCTCGTCCATATACCAATTCATATGGAGATTTCCCAGTTGCTCTCTTGCTGGTGATTCTATTCGCCCATAGAGCAAATTTCAATTGGGAATCCCAATTTTTCTGATTTTCATTTATAGTTTTCTTCGAGGCCCTCACTAAAGTTTTATTAGAAGATTTTGCCAAACCATTCCCCTGTGGATAATAAGCTGTGGAATGATTAAGTACAATATGATACTGTTGACAGAAACTCACAAATTTTGCAGATTTGAAGGCCTGTGCATTGTCAGTCACTATTCTAGCAGGGCAGCCAAACCTGGATATGATGCTTTCTTCCATGAACTTAATGATGACAGTGTCAGTAGCATTCCTTGCAGGTATGGCTTCCACCCATTTTGTAAAATAATCTGTGGCAGTTAATATCCATTTATATTGTCCACTTGAGGGTGGATGTATTTCACCTATAAAATCTATTCCCCATTGTTGAAATGGCTCATTCACATGAACTGGGATCAGGGGCAGAGCTGCCAACTTCTGTCTCTCAGCAAATTTCTGACACTTATCACATGCTCTGACCCAAGTAAAAACATCTCCAAATAACTTTGGCCAGTAGAAACCAGCCTTTAGGATTTTATGAGCTGTAGCCCTCCAGCTGTAGTGTCCTCCACAGATTCCTTCATGAAATTCTATCATTATACTCTCTACTTCTTCCTCTGTTAGGCACAGGAGTAAAATGCCTGAAGGGTCCCTCCAATATAGCTGCCCATTAGCAACTATGTATTTCTGTGATTTCAATCTTAAAGCCCTGTATTTTTCTCTATCACAACTTGGAGGACAACTGAGTGTTAAAAGATATTCCACTATTTCTTTATACCATGGACTAGTGAGATATTTTATATGTGATTTCTGAGTGGCTACCTCCAGTCCTTGCTGTTCTTTTTCATTCTCAGACTCCCCACTTGCTATCATAGACAGATTTATACCCAAAGCCTGATAGTTTGATTCGGATAGAATTTTTGCAAGCCCCTGTCCTTTGATCAACTTAGTAGGTCTGATATCCAAATCATATTCTTGTATCTTTGCAATCCACCTCCCTCTTTTTCCTTCACTATATCCCTGAATGAGAATGTCTTTGACAGCTGCTGTAGGGACATATGTAGTAATGTCAGACTGCAAAATATACATGCGAAAAGCTTTGAGGAATTTCACCAGGGCATAGGCCTGTTTCTCCAATATATTATATTTCAGTTCTGCATCATGGAGCACCTGACTGAAAAAGGCAATAGGCTGCTCATATCCTTCTTCATTCTTCTGTAATAACACTCCAGCTACTATATGTGGTGATGCAAAAGAAAAGATCATAAATGGTTTAGTATAATTTGGCCCAGCTAGTACAGGAGCTTCAGTAAGTGCCTGTTTTATCCTGGTGAATGCATCTCTAGATTCCTGAGACCATTTTACTTCATTATTCTTTTTCAGCATATCAGTTATATGCCTAACTATCTCAGCATAGTTAGGAATAAATCTTCTCAGGAAATTTATCTGGCCTAAAAATACTTGCACTTCCTTCTTATTTCTGGGGAGAGGGATGCTATTTATAACCTCTACCCTTTTGGGGTCTATCCTTACCCCATCTTTAGTTACAATATGTCCCAAAAGTTTGCCTTCCTCTAATGCAAATAAAGACTTTTGTGGATTAAGAGAAAGGCCATACTTTCTGCATTTTTCAAAATTTCTTCGTAAACGCTCAATGTGTTCAGCATCATTTTTTGAAAACACTGTAATATCATCAAGGTACACCACCAAAAATTTATCATGCTCCCCAACAAAAGCAATATCCATAGCCCTCTGAAAAGTGGCCCCTGCATTAATCAGTCCAAAAGGCATCCTGGCATACATGAATGTACCCCATGGTGTGGTGAAAGCAGTTTTCTTCTGATCCTCTGGAAGTACAGCCACCTGGTTATAACCGGAGAATCCATCCATCATTGACATCGTGGAAGCTCCAACCACTTTTTGCAGGATATGATCCATCTTGGGGAGTGGATAATTATCTTTTAAAGATGCTCTATTTAAATTCCTGAAATCCACACACAACCTTATTTCTCCATTCTTCTTTCGAACAGGGACAAGGTTTGCCACCCATTCTGAGTACCTCAATGGTACAATTATTTTGGCCTTTAGCAGCTTCTTGATTCTTTTTCAATGGAGGGAAGCAGGAGGGGATTTATCTGTCTGAGCTTCTGCTTATAAGGTCTTGCATCTTCCCTCAGAGGAATTTTATGCTGCATTATACTAATATCAAAAGTTTTAAGGTCCTAATAGGACCATGCAAACACATCCCTATATGACTGAAATAATTTCAAGTATTTTTCCTTATATTCCTCTGGGACCTCCTTAGATAATTTGACAATTTTGGGCTCAACCTCAGTACCCAGATTCAGATCTTCCACTCGATCTTCCTCTACCACTTTACTAGGCTGGAAAGGGACATCATTCTTGTCAAATAATCTTTCTAGAGGCACCAGCCCTCTAGGGATGACATTTCCTTTCAGCTGTAGCACATTACTACCTGCCATCTTCTCTTCCCACTTATTTTCTGAAATATCTTCAGCCTCATCTTCTTCACAATCATCAATCTCCATGTTGGAGAACTCCCCCACTGTCTCCAGAAATCTCTTCATCTGTTCATCATCTTCAAATACCTGCCAGTGCTTAATATTATCTGGGATTGATGGTCTATAACGTACCTCAATTTTATACCTCAAGAGAGGGTTCTGAGGAGGACGGAATGTACTGGCAGCCATAGCGAGAGAATCTGCCATTCTATTCTGCTCCCAGGGCATGAACTGGATTTTAAATGCTGAGAAGAAATTCTCCACCATGTCCCATACTTCGTTTCTATAAGCTCTCAGCCGTGGATGTTTAGTTTGACATTGATTTCTGACCTGTCTGACGACCATCTCAGAGTCTCCCAGGACCTTTAAACTCTGTATGCCCATGCTCCTGGCCGTCTGCAATCCTAACAGCAGTGCTTCATATTCATCTACGTTATTAGTAGCCTCGTATTCTAATTTGAAGGACAGTGGGACCCAATTACCTGCAGGGGAAATTAATAGTACTCCTGCTCCATTACCTTCTTTAGAATTTGCCCCATCAAAATGTAATGTCCAGATTCCAGCTTCATGGTTCTCTAAAGGCTGTTCAGTCTTGATTTGACAGAAGGATGGCTCATGAGCATATTCTTGATCTTCTTCAAGCATTAAGCATGAAAAATCTCCTTCCTTACTATAGACTGGGGAATTGATAGAGCCATCAGCCTTAGTTACCATCTTGACAAATCTGGTCTCTCTGTACAACCTCCTCTCCTGACCACCAAAAACAGGGATAGTGGCATAGGTTAAATCCATCTTAAGTGACCCACCAATCTTTGTTCCCCATGACCTTGACAGCAGCATGCCAAAGCGGGCTGGGATGTCAGCCACCACAATGTCCATTACTACACTTTTTGCTGGAATTTGGGCCAGATTGACCACTAAATATTTAATCATCCCCAAGAATTTAACTCTTTTGGAATCAAATGAATATAGGTCTTTGTATGGGCGTGTGATTTGTAAACCTAGTTGTTCCATGACAGACAGAGGCATAAGATTATGGGAAGCCCCAGAATCTAACATACAATTGTGCAATAGCAGGTCATGAATCACTAGAGACACATAGAAAGGAGGAGTAGAGGGGTCTATCTCCTCGACATGTGGGCCAAATACTACCATGGGTCTTTCTTCTTAAAGGTTAAGACTATCTGGAATTATTGGTGCTTCAGGAGGGGACAATAAAAAAGTGACTTGAGATTGATATGCAGGTTGTTTCAACAGTTCAGTCAAAGGGACTGGGATTTTGACTTTCTCAAGTTCTTTTTGCAAATTGAAAGCAGGAGGGGGCTTTTCTATTACAACTTCTTTTGACTCTTTATTTTCAGCTGAAGGTTTAACTTCTTTTGATACAGACTCAACATTAGGAGGAGTGACTACTTTCGAAGAAGAAGGAATTTGGTCATTAGGCTGCAAAGGTTTGTTCAGAGGGCTCTTACCTTTGTTTGTAGCTTTCTGCACTGTTGATTCCTTTTGAGCAGGCGCTTCCTTCTGGGGCGGCTCTTCTTCATGTTCTTGAGTCCGAGTTCTCTTCCTGGAAGATCTGAGATCATATTTTCTGTTAAAATGTGCTTGCATGAAATCATTAAACTGTTTGCAATAGTGATCAATTTCTGCATCTTCTATGTTTCTGAGCTCTTCTCCTTCTTCATGCAATGGGAATTCAACTTCATCATTGTTAGAGAAAGCAAGATTTGCATCTTGCAGTTCATAGGCAGCATATTCAGTGGAGTCATCTTCTGGGCCTTCCAGGTATAATGGGTGTGGCACTTGATTTGGTTGCTCCTTTGCTTCCCTTGGAAATATTTGCAATGGTGGTCTTCTATACTGAGGATTGTAACCTCTGTTTGGAGTATTCTGAAAATTCTTAGGGGCTGCATTCTTGGCCTCCAATTCAAGCTTAACCAACTTTTTAATCATATTGCTTATTTCCTCCATCTTGTCAGGGTCTCTATCCTGATTTGAAGTAGATACCTCCTCTTTCCCCCTTCTTCTAGTATCGTGTTCAGCTCTCCCTTTTAATTTTCCAGTGGAAGCAAAATTTGCCTCCAACTCAAGAGCATCTGACTGAGCATCATCTAGGGTGGCAGGCTTTCTTTCCCTGAGAGAGAAACCGAAATCTGAGTCAAAGGCTGCTATGAAAACAACTTTGGCAGCATTCTGATGAGGCTTCATATCTGCAGGGAGGTTTAGATATAACTTATTAAATCTTTTGATAAATTCTGACACCCCTTCATTATGTTTCTTCTTGAGTGTATTGAACTCAGTAAGACAATGACCGTGATCCTTCTTTTCTCCCCATTTTATGAGAAAAGTATTTTCCATATTGTCCCAGGTGGCTATGGAACGGTTTCCCAATGTCTTGAACCATTTCCTGGCTTCACCGTCTAGAGATTGCACAAATAGTCTTAAGACTACGTCCAAGTTTTCTACATTGAAGTTTTCTGCAAAAGAGCAGAAAGGCTCAAGATGTTTCTGAGCATCAATTTCGTTTTCCCCAGTGAATCTGGGCAAGATCTTCAAATAATCCTGTGGCATATCATTCAACACTTGGGGTAATGCCAGGGGGGCATATTTATTCAACAAAAAGGCTGGGACATTAACCATTGGAGGAGGAGGAGGTTGTGCAGCAATTTGATGTACAAATGGAGGAAGAGGTGGAGGTGGAAGTGGAGTATGAATAACAATAGGGATATACTGTACAGCAGCCTAAGGCGTAGATGGGAACAGTTCAAGGTTAACAACAGCTACTTTGGTGACTTCTTTAACTACTTCAGCCTCAGGAGTAGGGTGAAGGTTAGCTTCAATTCTAACACCTCCCCTAGGTGTGCTATCTAAATATTATTTTGTATCTCCCACAGTGGAGTTGGGATTTTCTACTTGGATTTCTTGAGAAGAAGAGGATGGATAATCTTCTACAGAACATTCAGGGATTTCAGCACGGACTGATTCCCTCTCTTTCCAACTTCTTCTATGTATGATCTTCTCAGGGTCAAACACTGAAGGTGTCTTTGGCTTAGACTTATCTGACCTCAGGTGTGGCTTACGAGGAGCCAGGACTACAAATAGATTTATCAAATAAACAACAGTGGAGTCGCCAAGGTGAGAGATATGCAACTCTTCAACTCTCTGTGCTCACCTGATTAGAGAGTGAATATGATTTTTCGAGGCCCAGGGATTCTGATTTTCTTAAATTCGTCCCCGGCAACGGCGCCAGAAAGATGTTGTCGACAAATGTTGTCACTCCTAGAGACAGCCTAGAGTTGCCATAGACCAGTGCCTAGGACATTTTATCATAGCAAGGAGCGTATAATATAACTTGGGTGTCAATCCAAAGGCTCTCCTGCTATCTCTTGTAGAACAAGGAAATTAATTTTAATGGGACCAGAACTTACAGAAACTGCCACAAGGAAAGTAATGTTGCAGAGACAAGATGCAAAGCTCCAACACAAAAGCATCAGACAGTTAAGAGACAATTTACTGTAAAGAGGGTCGATTCAAATAATATGCCACAGAAATCAAATATCAGAAGGTGTGTGAAGTGACAGAAATATAAGAAGATAGTAGTTAACTTTGGTTTGATACCCAGATACACAACAGAACCATATATGGGCTTATCATTCTAAGAATCCATACATGACAATGGCGTTTTAAAAGCACCCTCCCAAAGCAACTAATATAGCAGAAAGATGGATGAGATGAATCATGAAATAGTATATCATGCCTGAGCCATATTTAAAGCGCTTGACTGATACAAGTATGGGTATCAACTAGGATAAATCCTTACCTAAAATCAGTGAGCCACTCGCATTCCAATACATGATACAAGAAGATGGTTAAAATGAAATGTTGTATTAAACACATAAAAGGAAGTTACATACTGTGGGATACCAAAGACCAGAATCCTCTAATACAGATAGAACTCCTCCTCACTGAGACCCTACGGGCTCTGAGCCTTCACATAGAAGCTTTACAAGATGTATACAAAAAATGCCTTTCACTGCACAATTTTCTGATAAAAATCTGGAACCTTTACAATGTCTTTCTTCCTCCTTTTTATAGAGGAAGGAGAGGAAAACTCATGAAAGAAGTAGGTGAAAACAATTAACTGTTTCATTAAAACAAAATGGCGGAAACATTCGCGCCCACACTATTTGACGGCCATGAGATACTACATGTACTCTGCTGCCAGCTCCATGAAGTAAATGCACTGGGTAGAAAATCTCTTTAGAGGTAAGGTATGAAGAATAAAATATGTAACACTCTGTACTTTCCTGAGAGAAAAATCTGTTGAAGTAAAACCTGGAGGATATGATTTTTATGCACTTGTACTCTTTGTCTTCCAACTTTGAATTGGAATTTAAATTCTTCAGTGTCGGACACTGCATTCCTTATTTTTTCATTGATATTTCTTCGACGCTCCATTAATTCCTCTATCTGCTCGATCTGAGTTTTGAATGGCTTCTGGAGGGTCTGATAGATTTCAAACTCTGCTGCTTTAATGAGAGTCATGTCACGGCAACTACCCAGGGCTTTCCTTCATAAATCCATCCTCTGCAGGCTGACCCTTGGATGCATCTTCAACTTCTGTAATGGAGGCGGAGATTAATGGTGATTCTCGTCGCTGCAACCTGCAAAACCCACAAACATGTTAAGAAAACCAGACACAAGGATGATGGCGTGGCGGGATCCATGGACATGGTGGTGGAGTCAAGGCGGAATGATGAAACGACGCAAGGTGGTAGGAAATGCACATAAATTATGAAGAAATGGAGGGTAGCAAATGAAAAACACAGTGGAATTACGATGGACGAGGCAGAAGTTCATAACATGAATATTGAAATATGACACGTAAATGGAACATATGAATGGTGTAGGAGAACGCAAATGACACGTGGGCGTACGAAAGGCTAAGCGGAAGGGACGTCGTGGAGGCAGACTTGGTCAATCAACGGGATGTATGAACAAATTTGGGCCATACGATCAAAAACGAAATCAACGGTTAGGAATGCATTGTACAGCGACAGAATGGTGGACTCAGAACGTTGTAGACCTACGTTAACACCCGTGCAATTACATCGAGCGACCGCCGTTGGATTGAGCTCTTCAGATTGGACGACCAGCGTTAATATCGCTGCACGACTTTGACTGAAGGATAACACGCGATGGGTAGTGGTATTGCCGTCGTACACCAGGAAGCGTGGCGAGCGCCCAATGGAATCGCTCCGATTTGGAGAAAACCGCTTGCCTTTGAAAGGTGGTGCGATGAAAAAAACTCTGGTTTCTGAGTGGGCGCGGGCGCGGGGACCACCAAGACAGGTTGGCGGTGGACCGTTGATTTATATTTAATCAGACGGCACAGAACGCGCCCGATGATCTTACACGGAGAGCGCCTTTTGGTCTAGCACGAGGTCTAGCGCCTTGGTCACGCGGGGAATAAAGTGAAGGGGGGTTGAGATCGAAAGGAGCTGGGCCCAAAATATTTTCAAATATGGGCTTTGGGCATTAAAAATGCGATTTTAAAGCTAAGAGAGGGCAACGATAAACAACTAATGAACTTTGCAAGACAAGGCGAGAGAATTTGATGATTTAAACCAGATGGCTCATGGAAATTTTAATAAGGAGAAGATCGTGGTCAACAGAAACCATGGGTTTGGATGGCAATGTTTGTTCTGGCGATTAATGATATCAAACCTAATAGTTTTTATTTGAAGTTTAAGTATGTCCTATAGATGCTCATCAAAACCATAAACATAGAATTTTGGGAAACAACCAAACCAAACTGGGCCATTGGACAAAGGTGCAACAATACCTCCAATTAGAGAGTCGGTAAACTTATTATGGATGAGGTCATGGACTGTACAAACGACATACGCATCAATTCCTCTATGTTATAACACATTAATCCCAACTCTTATGCAACCAAGGTGTAGATATTTAAGTTTTACGATGCTTGGCTTCAACTCAAATTTGTTTGGGATCATGTAGAGAAATTGTTTGGGTTGTATCAATTTTCTCTTGACTTACCAATTCATCAACTTCATAATCCCTTAACAAATCAGTCACCAATATCAATAGAAAAAGACCTCAAAACCTTGTTTCCAAAGAGGTTATTCTCAAAAGAAAAGAAAATATTACCTAGGGACCCATTACTACTCTCCATAAGATATCAAGCTAGAAACATTCAAACAACAAGAAAAATAATGAATTATTTATTGGTTGTGTGGAAAATAGGGAATTTGGAAAATAGATGTCTACAAGGAGAAGCCTCAAATAAATCAAGAGGAAAAACTTCCATGGAGAGAGTAAAACAAATAAGAGGAGCATAAAGGTCAAGGAAAATGGAACACAATACTTCAATAGATGTGGATCAAACACTAGTAATACAAATCATTATCTACATCATCCCTTTCACATTAAAAGGGAATAATTCCATGTATTCAATGACAAATGTTGTACTTAAAGTCATAGTACCTCTTGAATTTGAATATGATTATGAATATCTTTCAAAATTAAAACAAGAAGTATTATTTATCGCAGATCAATGTACCTGTGAAAATCCTCAATTTTGAAATTGTCAAATAGAGGATGATAGTCTTGAATCAGAAGGCTCAGACTATGAATAAATTCGACTCAAAGAAAAACTAAAAGTTTGCATGGCTTAGGGAGGATTAGATGGTGACACACAAATGCTTGCACAAATCAAAGCACTGCATGAAGGAGATATGAAAGCTGCATTATTAGACTCCTTCCGGAAGACAAATTGCAGGAAGGATAAATGAAACTTGCATTTAATCGCTCTTATACCAATTCATGGACTGCATATATAAGAGGATCCCTCGGAGAGGAATGAGATTGACTTAACAATTTTTTCTGGTCCACACGAACTTCTATGTAGCGACCAACAATCGTATACGCAGCGAAAATATTAAAATACTTCGTAGAAAAAGACATCCATTATAGGATAGAAATTATAAATTGTATATTATATAAAAAAATAATGATAGGATGATAACAAATGAGAATGAGGGTCTGCTTATATACCGTAGGTAGGTTCCCTTTCACGAATGGCTATGTCTCTAAGACACACCTCTTCATCACTAACTAATTAATCAGTAGTTAATGACTTATTATTTATTATTACATTTACAGTTATATTTATTATTATTTTATTATGAATTATATTCATAACATTCTACATGAGCCTTTAGATGAATTGAACACCTCCTTCTCCTTTCTGTGGCCTCCTACCTTTGGGATAAACACTAGTGTTCCATAATTCTAAGCGAACGTTAGGCAAAACTCGAATGAAATTCGACTCATAAATATTTATTAACTCATACAAATCTAACAAAAAAGACAAATTGATAGATAAAAGAATTATTTATTTCATAACCAAATCATATATATATCTCAAACTTGTAAATGAGTCACGGACATGAAGAATTCAAACTTGCAACCTCAAACTTCATTACTAGAGTCATGCCACTTTAGGTTCCCAAACATTCTCTCATATACCTTCACAGGCTTGTCAAACTCTTCCTAGACACATAATGACATGAAGCTTACAGAGAAAAGAGCTTAGAATATTGATTCTTACCCAAGACTCTAAATTCCTGAATAAAGAAGCTTCTTTCTTATTTATAGATCTTCAAGAGAGCAAAGAGCATCTCCTCTGGTTTTGACTTCTTTGACGAGACACACATGAGTTTACCTAAGCAGGTCATACTCTGGCAAGCTGTACTGTAGATTCTTTTAAATGTGGGTCAAACCACACCAAAAGTTGGAGAATTGTTTTGAGTTTCATAGGTTTGATTGGAAAGTTGATTATAGTAGATCCACTAAATCTATTTACATGATTATGTTGTAAAGGAAAGACCCCTCCACTCAGTTGAAATGCATATTAATACCTAGGAATCTAGTAAAAAGTGTTCCACATCTTATAGAATATTTTTTGCACTACAATGGGTTGACCTTGCAAGTTTTGTACTGGTATCTTCCTTTTCACGAGCCATTGATCATGGTGCTCATAAATGAATACACCCATCATGTGACGTTCATCCATAACTTCATATTTAAGCAGTTCTTCTATCATGGAGATTGGGATCCCAAATGTGTCATACTCAACTTGAATGATATAAGGGACCTTGCACTCCGGTTGATTCCAAATATCTTCCACCAATCTAAAATCCATTCAAGACATTGACCTAATAATGATGTGTTCACTGTGTCTAGTCAACTTAGTGTTCCTAAATTGATATCATAAATTGTCAACCAGGGCTAGTAAACTGTTGAAGTGAAGTGCACCATATGTGCCTAGGTATCTTCTTCCTACTTCGTTGTGGTTAGTGTTTTTTATGCTAAAGGGAAAAACTAAATTACTAGCAAAGAGAAGTTACTGATCACACTAAAACAGAATAAAATCTACTCTAAACTATGAATGGTACCAAGAAAAAAGAATGCTAATCCTCAGATTGTAAAGCTGCTAAGAGAAGTAACTCATAACATTAAACTTGGTCCAATTCATTTCATTAGAGGTATGTTGGAACAAACTGAGAAAAGGATTAGTTTTGATGTAATGAGGTTCTCTTAGTAAACAACAACTTAAAACATCACAGAGAAATCTTATTCGTTGTTAGAAATCTATTGGAACATTTTGAGAAAAAGATCATCTGTAACATAGTAAATAATCCTATGCTAAAATAACTTATGACACTAGAATTAACTCATTCTGCAACTCACAATGTTACTATTAAGACTCATTCAAGGATTAGAGATTTCTTGGAACAACTTGGGAAAAAGACTGTTTGTAAAATCATGAGAATCTCTTACATAATTGCAGAACAGTCAAGAACTCAAAATGATATAACTAATTCTTGTTCATATAATAGTGATGTGTTAGAAGAAGTTAAGAACAAGAGTAGCTTATAAAATAATGAGGGTCTTCTAAATCTAACTAACAGGACTGAAATGCAATTAACTAACAACACTGAAATGCAATTAACTAACAAGACTGAAATGCAATTAACAGAACTGAAATGCAATTAACTCAAAGTACTACAGCTAGATCTCATTCACGTATTAGTGATATATTGGAGCAGCTTATGAGAACAAGATTGACTGTAATATTTGATGTAAGTAAATGACATAAAACATGATGCAAGAGGATAAACTCAGAAATCTGCCTAAGTTAAGAACAAAACATAGTTAAAGGTCACTTATTTAGAAAATATGCAAAAGCCTTTTCAGATAGTAGGGGCCCTCTACCATTAGATTGGCACACGAATCCTTAACTCCTTAAAGTTGCTTCAGATCATGCATCAAAGTTATACTTCTTTCATTAGAAGAAAACGTTTAGAAACAGAGTATCACAGTCTTTGAAAACTAACAACAAAACATCAAGTAACTGTTTCTCGGTTCACCGAGTTATTTTTATAAGCAACTACATAACTGACATTGAGTAGAAATAGGCATAGGTGTCTTTTATAATCAAAATCGAACTAAAACTCCTGTTGAGGACTCGTATTTCTATGAAGACACCTCAAGATTCCTTATCCTTATAGAAGTCTGCTTCTTGGTTTTGGCTTTGTCCACGTGCATAACCACTGCCAGATTTTTGCTCAGCTCTCGTGGAGGACAAGGAATGATGCAGGAGAGTTTTGGAGTCTAACCATATACGTCTTTCCCTCAGATGACACCTGTAACCTGTTTGAACACAAAGATGGCTACGAAACATACGACTAGGTACAGAATGACTGCATTATGTAGCTAAGTCTGTTCAAAAATCACTACGACAACAAAACCATAAAAGTATAATAAGTCAGTCATTGCATGTATTCTTAAAGTGGTTTTAATCATTCTTATTGATCTTTTAGGCCTATAACTGATAAAGGATAAATGGAATGAAGTGGAGTTTGGTGAAAAGAAAAGACATTTTTAAGGCTCAACATACCCCCACTGCAAAACTTTTGCATGTCCTCATGCAATCAATCTATGTATTCTGAAACTTCAGCCAGGACATCTAGCTTCCTCTTTCTGCTTTGCTTGGTGTTCAGTGGCATCCTAGGATTCCTTATGACCAATTTGAACCTTAGATTTATAAGTGCCATGTTCAATTTTTTGTTTTTCTTCTTCAGCTTCTCACTAACCTTATACAATTTTTTCATTTGCAGAGATAGAGTTGTGTTCATGTCACTTTTCAGTTTGACTTGTTCCCTTAAAATTTCATTTTCATTTTTTATATGCCTATTGAGTACCTCCAATTCATATTTGTCTCTTTTTAGCATCTTAATTGAAGGTTCTTGTGGACTAGGAGTTCTTTCTCTGTTTTCTGAGGCTCTTTTTTCTAATGTTTCAACATAATCATAGATCTGTTGTTGGGCTGGATCTACATCCGGAGTTCCTCTATCAGGATCTTCTTCATACTGGTACTCAGGAGATATGTCAATTGGTGTCTCTTCATCTTCAATATCTATGATTCGTGTTTGCTTAACTCCTGTCTTCTTCAATATGCCTTTAAGCCTATGACTTCTTCTCAGTTTAGATGGTCCCTCACCTTTCTCTTTAGCATCCTCTCTTGTTACCTTTTCCTTTTTGAGCCGTTTCTTGATTTTGGCCAATTTTTCAGAGATAATTTCCTCACTGTCTTCTTGTGTTGATTTATCAGTTTTAATTTCAACAGATTTGGCAACTTTTCCCCTCCTGCTTCTTCTTACAGGTTTTTCTTCAGACAAAGCAAAATGATTTCTCATGAGGAATTCATCCCAACTATCTCCTACCTTCTTCAAATGATGCTCAATTAAAATTTTAACTAAGCCATGATGATATAAGGTGGTTTCTAAGAACTGAATCCTTTTCTGGACATTAGAAGCCATCCTTTTTAGACTATTGAGCAAGAAAAGGGGTAAATTTATCTCTTCATCCAGGAAATTCATCATAAGTCTAATGTGATAAACATATAGGGTGCCAAATCTCCCCTCACAGGTTATAAAATTTTGTAGAATTAGCAACATATTTCGCCATTTATTTTTCAAGGTTGAACTAGGAATGCCTTTCTTGAATACTGAAATGTCCATACTTGGTGTTTTTAGCAATTGTCTCCAGGCTTCATTGTGAAATTATTTGTTTTTAAACCATCGTTCACCTTGCCTCGGCAACTTTGTTGCTTCTGCTATGAAGGATTCCGTGATAATGAACTTGACATCACCAATTTCGACCTCTGACCCGTTGAATGACCGGGCAAATGACTTGGTGACTTCCTTGTGAAATCCATTGAACTTCTCCAAAAACTTTAGCCATCCAACCTGCTGTAACATCTCTTTAATCTGAGGGTAACCTTCTAGATATTTAGGTCCGACTGGCTCGGACTTTACAATAAGTCCCATTGCTTCTTTTCCTCAACTTAAATTTACTGCTCTGTTACTGCTCTCTTGTTTGAGGTAAAAATGGCTGTAGAGGGTTCTCTTACCCTAAAGATGACTTCTCTGTTTCTGCAGACAAGAATTGGCTACGGAATATAATGGCATTAAGTGGATACGGGATGAGTGAAATACGGTGAGGGTAAATCATAAGAATGATTGAGTTGGAGAGTTTGTCATGGAGTAAAAGACCGCGGAGAAATATCATGAAGATTTTCAAAATCATCAATGAATGTTTCGGGTTAATGACGTGACCTAATAGGCCACTTCAAGTACTGACCGTTAACTTCTAATAAATGATGATTTGATATGGAGCGGAATGGAAGGGATTTGTTCGAGGATTTTATGATAGGCTTGATCAATTCGAATAATCAAAATAACTTTATGAAACATACATATGACTTAACCATACTATATCTTTCATAATTTGTTATCATAATAATTTCACACACAATTTTACCTTAGCCCTTATTTTGATTTTTGCTGCTTTAATATGCTTTATCTTTCCTTTGAAAATTATTGATCTTTCAGACTCCATAATCCTTTTGATTTTTCTTGCTGAAGTAGGTTTGCAGGATCAATTGGCTGCTGAACAAATGGCTGTTGAATGGTTAGCTGCAGAAAAGACGGCTGCAGAATATCTGGCTGCAGAATGTACCTGTAAAGGCTTTGAGACATGGAATGAAATGATTTGAAATATGGATGGAATGAAGTATGAAATGAAATGAAATGGATCATAAAATATAGTGGAATCAAGTATGAATGAAGTGAAATATGATGAAATGAAATGGATAAAAAATGTGAAGTGGGATGAAATATGTAAAGTAAGCCTGCAACTTATGATTTTATAATACTTAATTGCAGAAAGAGAACCATTTTTGAAAATCTGAAATGAAATGAGATGGATCATGAAATGGAGTGGAATGAAGTATGAATGAAGTGAGATATGGTGGAATGAAATGGATCATAAATGTGAGTAGAATGCGATATGTAAAGTGAGCCTGCACTTATGATTTTATGATACCTGATTGCAGGAAAAGAACAATTTTGAAAAGCTAAAGTGTCAAAAGAATTCTGATTTTCACCTTATCTTTTCTGTAAAAACATGTTAATCAATGATTAGTTTTCATGTTTATACCTTCTTCTTCCTTCTTTTTTTTTTTCAACTTCACATCACTGTTCTCTTGGAATCTCTTGACAAATTCTTCTCTTGAAAGTGGCTTATGATACAGTTTTAATCTATGACCATTTACAAGAAAAGTCACCTTATCTTCATCTATTGTCCTGATTTTTATTGCTCCATTGTAAAAAAATTTCACAATTTCATATGGCCCAAGCCAATGTGTTTGGAATTTACCTTGAAAATATTTGAACTTTGAATCAAACAAGAGGGCCCAGTCACCTTCTTTGAATTTCTTCTCTTTAATGTACTTATCATGCCATCTAGTCCTTTGCTGTTGGACTATACTTGTTTTCTGGACTGCATCCTGTCTGATCTCATCCAATTCATTAATCTGCTCCAATCTGTGCTTTTGTGCCTCTGTTAGATCAAGTCCTAGCTGGACTGCCATTTTAAAAGTTTGAATTTGAAACTCTATGGGAAACAAGACTTGTTTTCCATAAACAAGTTCATAAGGGGTATGATCTGTTGTGCTTCTCCATGTAGTCCTATAGGCCCACAAGGCTTCAGGAAGCCCGTCTGCCCAATATCTTCTATGTAAATGAACAGTATTTGTTAGGATCCCTTCAATGACCTTATTGGTAGATTCCACTTGGACATTTGCTTGTGGATGATAGGGAGTAGATTTTCTGTGTCTGATTTTGTACTTCTCTACCATTTGTTCCACCAACTTTGATGTGAATTGAGCTCCTTGATCTGTAACAATTTCTCTTGGGACACCAAAACGAGTAAAAATATCCTCAAAAAGAAAATTAACTATAGATGCTTCAGTAGCAGAAAGTAATGGCTTGGCCTCTACCCATTTGGTAACATAATCAGTGCAAACTAATATATATATTTTTTGTCTTGATGGAGGACTAATAGGTCCTACAAAATCTAAAGCCCATTTCTCAAAAGGTTCAATATGTACCTGAGGCTGCAATGGCATCTCACCTGAAGGAGAAGGTTTCCCTACCCTTTGGCAGCTGTCACACCTTTTGACATACTCTTTAGCATCTTTAAAGAGGGATGGCCAATAGTATCCTAAATGAAGGATCTTATAATCTGTCCTTTTATCAGCAAAGTGTCCACCACAAGGTTCATCATGACATGCCTTGAGGATCTCAGGCATCTCATCTTCTCGAACACCTATCCTAATAATAAAGTCTGGACCTGTTTTGTATAACTCATTAGCAACCCATGAATATTTTGCACTGTCATAAATGATCTTTCTTTTATCTCTTGCATTCATAATTGAAGGAAATTTTCCTGAAACTAGATAATTGGCAATGTCAGCAAACCAAGGAGTTTGAGTAGAAATTGCAATAAGATATTCATCAGGGAATTGATCTTCAACTGGAGTATTGTCTTTAATGTTTTGGAGTCTAGATAGGAAATCAGCTACTGTATTTTTTTTTCCAGGCCTATCTAGAATGGTGATGTTAAATTCCTGTAGAGGAAATAACCATCTTATGACTCTGCCATTAGTAATTGATTTGTTCATTAGATATTTAATTGCAGAGTGATCTGTGTGAAAAAAAGTTTCATAGCCTGTTATATAGTGTCTGAATTTATTTATGGCATGAACAACAACTAAGAACTCTTTTTCAGTTACAGTATAATTTAACTCTGAAGGAGTCAAATTTTTATTTGTATAGTAGATGGCATAAGGAATCAGGTCTTTTTGTCCCAATATAGCTCCTAAAGCTGTATCTGAGGCATCTGTTGAAATATGAAAAGGTAATTTCCAATTAGGTCCCCTTAAAATAGGTGCTTCAGAGATTTTTGTTTTCAGGGTCTCAAAGGCTAACTGGCAATCAGGATTCCACTTGAATTCACAGTCCTTAGTAAGTAGTTTGAAAAGTGGAGATGCTGTCTTGGTGAAGTTTTCTATAAATTTTCTGTAATACCCTGTAAATCCTAGAAAACTCCTAACATCTTTTTGACAACTTGGAACAGATAAGTTAGAGATGACTTCAAATTTTGACTCATCAACTCTAATCCCCTCTCCTGAAATGTGATGCCCCAAAACAATCCCTTCAGTAAACATCATGAAACACTTCTCATGACTTAGTGAAAGATTTGCTTCTTTACATCTCTTTAAAACTTTTTCCAAGTTTGCTAAGGCTTCTTCAAATGTGTTTCCATAGACTGTGAAATCATCCATATATACCTCTACACAGTCATGTATTAGATCTGAAAAGATTCATAGTACTGCCCTTTGAAATGTTGCAGGTGCATTGCATAGTCCAAATGGAAATACTCGGTAAGCATAGGTACCCCAAGGACAGGTAAATGTGGTTTTGTCTTGATCTTAAAGTGCTACTTGAATTTGATTATAACCACTAAACCCATCTAAAAATGAGAAGTACTTTTTGCCAGCTAACGTATCTAACACCTGATCTATGAAAGGTAGGGGAAAATGATCTTTAAGAGTAGCTTTGTTTAATTCCCGGTAGTCAATACATACCCTCCATTTACCATTTTTCTTTGGCACAATTACCAAAGGAGAAATCCACTGACTATCTGAAATGGGATAGATAAAGTTGACATTTAATAATTTCTGCAATTCTTCTTTAACAATCTCCCTAAGGTTTGGATTCATCCATCTCTGAGGTTGTCTGATTGGTTTAAAATTTTCCTCTATGTAGATGTGATGAGTGCAAGTCTTAGGGCTTATCCCTTTCATATCAGTGTACTCCCATGCATATGCAAAAGAATGTCTCTGTAATATTTTGACTAGCTTTTCTTGTTTAAATTTCTCTAGGTCCTTGTTTATGTTTAAAGTTTTACCTGGAAATATCTCAATTGTAGAGCTGCCAAATTTATCCATGGAGTAAAGAGACATCTGTCTTGATGATAAAAACTCAATGTTAGATTCTTCTTGAAATTGTTCATGTTTGTATTTTGAAGAGGATTCAAAAATTTCTAAGGTATTTAGAATCTGGCTATCTTCACTAATTTCTAAAATTGTGAGAAGAGGTTGTATGTCTTCTTCATCCTCAATCCATTGAGTATCATCTAAATCTGTAATTGTTCTTGCTGGAGGATACAAGGTAAATTTCTTGGTTGAACTACCATAAGAGATATACATATCACCGGATCTACAACTAATGAAAGCATCAGCTGTAGCTAACCAAGGTTTTCCTAATATAATAGGATGTCCTCCTATATTATTTTTAGGAGTTAGGATCATAAAATCCACAGGATACTCCCAAGAATCTAAGGACACTGGAATGTCTTCTATTACCCCATCGGGTTTAATCACAGATCTATCTGCTAATTGTAATAATGTGGGTGTAAAAAGAAGATTAGGAAGTTTTAGTTTATCCATGATTTGTCTACTCATGATATTGATTGCTGCTCCTAAATCAATAAGTGTGTTTTGGATCTCAGTTCCATTGATGTGTATTTTAACAACTAGATTTCCTGGGTCTAGATACTTTGGAATAGCAATCTTACCCATCATGATGTCTGCTATTTTTCCTTCCAGTTGAATTTTCTTTGTCTCTTTTATTCTTTTTCCTGTTTTTTTCATGCTCAACTCCTTTATTGTCTTTGCTAGGATTGGAATTTCCTTGATAGCTTGTAATAATGGGATCTTAATACAAACATTCCTTAGCTCATCTAGGAAATCATAATTAGGCACCATAATTTGTTTCTCTACACCCTTATCAATTTGTAATCTTTCTGGAAAGGGAGGTGTAGAGGTGAATGTTGATGGCTGCTCTAATATAGGAGTTGAAATTATTGGTTCTTTTTGTTTTGATTTTTCAATATTTGGGTCTTCAAGACTTTTATTTACCCGTAGAGAATCTTCCTCATAGTTTTTTTGCTCTTGTATGATTACAGAAGGTTTCCTCTTTTCAAGTATTCTTCCAGACCTAAGTTGAACATCATTAAGGTCTAAAGGAGTAATCAAGTAGGTTGGGAACTGTTGACCTTCTATCATGTATGTGTTCTGAGGATTTTTATTGTTGGGGTTTGGTATAGTTTGGGCAGGTAACTGATTTGCTTTCTGAGGAAATGGTAATGGAAGTGGTGGATTTTGATGTTGTGGATTTTGTTGAGGAGGGAAATTTGGATATGGTGGATAAGATGGTGGATATTGATAATACTGAGAGTATCTTCCATAGGGATTTTGTGCTCCTTGTGCCCAATTTTGAGATTGATTTTGGAATTGGGGCCAAGGTTGCTGCCAAGAATTCCAATTTGGTGGGGGTTGATTAACAGTTGATCATGGAATCCTTGTGTTTGGGGTCCTTGCCAAGGCCTCCTAAAGACAAAATTGAGAGATTCTATGGAATTTGTAGGGGTTTCTTCTTGAAAGACAGCTTTAAGACCAGGAAGTGAAGGAAAACTCTTGGTCTCATGTTTTTCTGAACAAATTACACAAGTCTCTACTATTTTTGCATCCAAAGGACACTCTCTCAAGGCATGCTTCTTTCTACATTTGGGACAAAAGATTGCTAAGGCATTAGATTCAACTTTTTGCTTGTTTTGTAACTTAAGGGTGTCTATTTGTTCACTAATACTCCCTAAAATGTCAGATTTGAATTCATCAAGAATATGTCCTATTTCTGCCCTACTTACTGTCCCAGAAGCAGACTTACTTGCCCTTGCAAGAGCAGGGTCTCTTGGTCCTTTTAAAGTTTTAGATTTCCCTTTTGAAAGGTTGATACATAATTCAGCTATTTCAGGTAATGTGAGATGAGATATATCCCCTTTTCCCATCATATTAAGGATATCTAGCCATTCATCCCTAATTGTCTTCAACAAGAGAGCTTTCAAAGTATCTTGATCTAAGCTTTCCATGTTTGCTCTCTTGATGTTATAGTTAAATATTTCCAACAAATCTTCCAGATTTTCATCCTCTTTTTGTACCATTTTAAACACTTCCTCCTTGTGGTTGATTGGCATACAATAATCCAAATACTTCTCTAGAAATTCCTGTTTCATGTCTTCCCATGTCCTAATAGAACTATTGATTAAACTCATAAACCATTTTAATGTTGCTCCTTTCAATGTTGAAGGGAATAGTTTAAATTTTTGGGCATATTGTAAGTAATCATAGGTTCTACATAGGACTTCAAATTCAAATAGGAAGGTTTCAGGATCTTCACTTTTGATTCCATAAAAGTTTGGAAGGACAGAGGGTGAAATATTTTTCATAGTTGCATTGGTTTCTTCATCTACTATAGGAAACCCAAAAGAGCTTCCCATTTCTCTTCTACCTCTTCCTCTGCCTCCTTCTCCTTCTGCACCTCTACCTCCTTCTCCTCTACCTCTACCTCTACCTCCTCCAAATAGTGTATGTTCTCCATTAAAGACTCCTCCTCCCCCTTCTTCTGCCATGGTTGATTCTTCTGTGGAAGTGAAAAAGTTGATGTCACCAGCAGGGGTCCTTGAATTTTCTTCTAAGACAGGTTCAGTGGATGAAGTGGAAGGTCTCTCTGATGGAATATCTGATCTTAAGTCTTCTGGAAGTCTATGATCAGTATAGTATGGAATGTAGGTTTGAGTTGGAGGTGTGTTGCCTCTTGGTCTTGGTGGAACAAGTGGTGTTCTAGGAATCAAGCTTCTGCTTCTTATAAATCTATCCCTTGAGTCTCTTTCTCTACTCATATCATTGTTTTTGGAAGGTAATAAATAAGGCTACCTAGTTACACTTCCTCGGCAACGATGCCAAAATGTCTAGTCAACTTAGTGTTCCTAAATTGACATCATAAATTGTCAACCAGGGCTAGTAAACTGTTGAAGTGAAGTGCACCATATGTGCCTAGGTATCTTCTTCCTAGTTCTTGTGGTTAGTGTTTTTTATGCTAAAGGGAAAAACTAAATTACTAGCAAAGAGAAGTTACTGATCACACTAAAACAGAATAAAATCTACTCTATGTTGAAAATGTAGCAAGATGATGGAGCTTAGTGAAATGAAGTTGCCTTCACTAAGTGGGCCCGCAGGCAAATTCTGGCGCAAAATCTATTTTTAGACTATGTCTATTTTTAGACATATGGAGCATGGTTCGGGGACTCCAGTTTGAGATTCTTGAAGTATGTGTCATGTTGGTAAAAATAGATGAGACTCTATTTTTGAGGTCAAAGAGGTCGAAGTCTATTTTTAGACTGCCTCTCCTTAAAACAAGGAAGTCAAATATTATTTACCCTTAATAATATTTAGACTATAAACAACAATTTACTCTCTTGGAGCACTTCAGTTCGAGCTACAGAAGTGGCTCATGCATCTGACAGAGGAATCACATGGTTCCCAAGGGTTTGATGGCATCATGCATGGTTGACTTCAGTTGGACTTCAGTGGCAAAAGTTTGGAGGAGTTAATGAGACAGATAGTGGAGTTGTGTTTTGTTTATTTTAGTTGAACCGATTGAGATTAGTTTAACTAGCTAATCAATTAGTTATGAGTGGAGTGAATTAAATATTATTTAATTCATTAATTAGTAACTCATTATTCAACTCAAGAACACACCAGTTCACTACAGTGTATGATCAGTTCAGTGGAGACCAGTGAAAGAGGTAGATGAAAGGGTGGAGTTAGCTATCAGTTGTGACTATACTGTTGCTATTTGCAACACACAGATAGGTGGAGTAAGCCCATGAGGATTGCGCAATTCAGGCTGGTGGTTTATCTATATAAAGAGGCCATCCCATAGCATTGAAACACGCAATAGAGGCAAGGCAATTGGCGGTGAGTTTTGAACCAGTAACCTGTTCAAAACTGAGCTAGATTGTGTGTAACTTCATGAGAAAGTACCGAGTACTTGTGAGGAGTATTGTACTGAGTTTGTTACATGATTTCTCCATTATAATATACACAATAGCTGCGGGGTTTTCAGCTATAAGCTTTCCCCATACATACTGTGTTAATGTGTACGATGATTTGATGTGTTATCGCTTGATTTTATTTCCGCATGTGTGATGATCTGAGTTGAGTTGAGTGGAAGAGATTATGTGTTGTGTATGAAGTTCAAATAGTATGTGACCAGGATAGTCTCGGTGAATAATTAATTATTATTCAGCAAATTTCTACACTCTAAACTATGAATGGTACCAAGAACAGAGAATGCTAATCCTCAGATTGTAAAGCTGTTAAGAGAAGTAACTCATAACATTAAACTTAGTCCAATTCATTTCATTAGAGGTATGTTGGAACAAACTGAGAAAAGGATTAGTTTTGATGTAATGAGGTTCTCTTAGTAAACAACAACTTAAACATCACAGAGAAATCTTATTCATTGTTAGAAATCTGTTGGAACATTTTGAGAAAAAGATCATCTGTAACATAGTAAAGAATCCTATGCTAAAATAACTTATGACACTAGAATTAACTCATTCTGGAACTCACAATGTTACTATTAAGCCTCATTCAAGGATTAGAGATTTCTTGGAACAACTTGGGAAAAAGACTGTTTGTAAAATCATGAGAATCTCTTACATAATTGCAGAACAGTCAAGAACTCAAAATGATATAACTAATTCTTGTTCATATAATAGTGATGTGTTAGAAGAAGTTGAGAACAAGAGTAGCTTATAAAATAATGAGGGTCTTCTAATTCTAACTAACAGGACTGAAATGCAATTAACTAACAAGACTGAAATGCAATTAACAGAACTGAAATGCAATTAACTCAAAGTACTACAACTAGATCTCATTCACATATTAGTGATATATTGGAACATCTTATGAGAACAAGATTGAGTGTAATATTCGATGTAAGTAAATGACATAAAACATGATGCAAGAGGATAAACTCATAAATCTGCCTAAGTTAAGAACAAAACAAAGTTAAAGGTCACTTATCTAGAAAATATGCAAAAGCCTTTTCAGATAGTAGGGGCCCTCTACCATTAGATTGGCACACGAATCCTTAACTCCTTAAAGTTGCTTCAAATCATGCATCAAAGTTATACTTCTTTCATTAGAAGAAAACGCTCAGAAACAGAGTATCACAGTCTTTGAAAACTAACAACAAAACATCAACTAACTGTTTCTCGGTTCACCGAGTTATTTTTATAAGCAACTACATAACTGACATTGAGTAGAAATAGTCATAGGTGTATTTTATAATCAAAATCGAACTAAAACTCCTGTTGAGGACTCGTATTTTGCTGAAGACACCTCAAGAGTCCTTATCCTTATAGAAGTCTGTTTCTTGGTTTTGGCTTTGTCCACGTGCATAACCACTGCTAGATTTTTGCTCAGCCCTCGTGGAGGACAAGGAATGATGCAGGAGAGTTTTGGAGTCTAACCACATACATCTTTCCCTCAGATGACACTTGTAACCTGATTGAACACAAAGATGGCTACGTAACATACGACTAGCTACAGAATGACTGCGTTCTGTAGCTAAGTCTGCTAAAAAATCACTACGACAACAAAACCATAAAAGTATAATAAGTCAGTCATTGCATGTATTCTTAAAGTGGTTTTAATCATTCTTATTTATCTTTTAGGCCTATAAATGATAAAGGATAAATGGAATGAAGTGGAGTTTGGTGAAAAGAAAAGACATTTTTAGGGCTCAACACAGTGATCCAAGTTTAAGGTGTGTGGTATAGGTTTTTCCCATATTGTCTTAACATAATAAGTCCCACCACAGATTTTTATACCAACAATAATTACGGTTACTACTTGGAAACTTTAAGACGAGATTTCTTTGTGACCATTCATTATGGGTCCTTGGATGGTTCAAGCTAAAGTATTGATGTACAAGTGCTTCTCTATTATTTATATGTTGCCAAACAATATTTACATCATGAAATTTATAAGCTAGATCATGTTCTACTTGTATTTCTTTTCTTAGTGATCTTGCATAGACAATGTATCGTATGGCTATTGTTGATATAAGTCTTGCACAAATTTCTAGTTACCAATGGGATCAAAGCATTGTTGGATCACAAATTCATATCCAACACTTTTGTGCTCCAGAGCTGCCATGTAGGTTCCTAATTTGATTTATATCCATGCCAAGTCATGTTGTTAGGAATCTCATGGACCTGCTCTTGGCCATCCCTCCACTCTATGGAAATGACCATTCATTGTGCCAGATTTTCACGCTCGTTTGATTTTCAATGAGTTTTTACCACACTTGCTTGAAATTTGATCGTGCTCCTAAAATTAGATCATGCTCACGTGATAATTTGGCACGTTCACTTGATGGGTTGGATTGTTCGTTTGATTTTAGATGTTTTTTGCTTAGAAAATTAAGGATACAATTTTTTGTCCCTTTTATATGCTCAATACCAAACTTAAAATTTGAGAATAAAGCTTACCACCTAGCAAACTTTGCTTCACTAGCCTTTTTAATTTCCTTATGCAGGATTTTGTTCATATTCACAACATATGTCCTTAAGAGGAATCTTTTATTTATCAAGTATATCTCAAACTTATAAATTGTATTTAAGACGACTTTGATTTCTTTATCAATTGTATAATATTTTTTCTCTGCATCTTCCCATGTTCCTAAAGCAATTTGGATGATTTCTTCTTTGGATTTAGCATTTTTATTTCTTACTTGTTACAATATTGCACCCCATCCAATATTGCATTCATTTGTTTCCACTATTTTAGGTGAGTCATCATTTGCAACATATAAAATCAGGAGTGTTTTTACCTTTTCATTAATATGTTGCACTACTCCGGTATATTATGGAGTCCAAGGAGGAAGATCCTTTTTTATCCCGTCGTTCAAAATTTTGTTGTCTTTAGCACAATCCTTATCAAAATGACTTACATAATTCAATCTACATAAGAATATTTGGAGTTTGGTTTAATTTGTCATCTTATTAGGAAATTTACCTGCAAACTCTATGCCATGTTGTTGTAACATTAATTTTCCATTCAAAATTGTATGACCAAGGAATCTAATAGAAGTCTTAAATAACTCCATCTTTTTCTTTAAGACAACCAATCCAACATCTGTTATGATTTGTAGAAATTTGTTCAAGTGTTTGAAATGTTGGTCCACTGAATTTGAAAATATAAGCATATCATACATATACATTATCAATCAATCAAAATGGTTTAAGAACATTATCCATGACCCTTTGAAATTTTGTTGGAGCATTTTTTGATCCAAATAGCATAACATTCCATTCATAATGGCCTACAGGCACACAAAATATAGTTTTGAATTTATCTTCTTCTTTGATGGCCGCTTGCCAAAATCCAAATTTAAGGTCAAATTTAGGAGCACCTTTGCTCCTACAATTATAATCATGAGGCTAGATTTATGGGGAATGGGATATGTGTCATCAACAATAACTTGATTCAGTGGTATATATTTTATTACTAACCTGGGGACACCTCTGACTTGCTCAATTTTTTTGTTGACATAGAATCAATAGCAGTTCTAGGGACTGATGGATTCTCTAATTAGTCCCTTTTTCAAAAGACCTTTGATTTATTCTTCACAAATCTTTATATATTTTGCATTCATGGGGATTTCTCTACTTTTGCATGGCCTCCCTTCATAAAATGATTTATAAGGAAGTTCAACAAAATAAATTTTCTTTTCCTAAAAAGCGGTAGGATTTTATTATCATACATGTTGTTCAAATTGTGACTGTAGGTGTGCTATTTTAGCTTTGTTTTACTTATCTTATAGTCGATCTTCAATTTTTTGATTTGGTTTCATATGTTTCATTTCTTCTATCTTTTTCTCCTTTTGTTGAAGCGTTTAGGCTACCTGCACCATTGTTGACAATTGAGGAGTAGAAATAAATGGTAGAATTACTTTGGTGTTATGACCAATTTAATTTATTCCTTTAATGTTAGGAATAGTGATGAAGCATGTTGATTTTCCACCAGACAACTTCTTTCTATCCATGAGGTTCAACAACAATTAAAACACGAGTGCCAAGAATGCATGCTATCGGTATTTCTGCAAGCAAGAATTTCATATCAAGACAATAGTGGCCAATGTTTATCCCGAAGGTAGGAGGCCTCATAAGGGAGAAGGAGGTGTTGAAGTTGTCTGAAGGTTCGTGTATAAGTTTGTGTAGACTAGAAAATATATTAAGTCAAGCTCATTCCCAAAATAACATTGTAAAGCATTTATTCTAACTTTTGGAGTCTATAGACAACATAGAACCGGGTTGCTAAATTTTATAATGAACTTTTCTTTTATTTATTTCATGGAAAGGCACTTTTTTAAAAGATAAATTTAATTCTAATTTTTACAATGCAATATTACAAATCATTAGAATTGGAAGTTTTTTTTTTCCCTTTATTTGGAAATAAAGGAATAATTATTTATTCAAAATAATTCAATGTATTAAATAATATGTTTGGTATGAAGATATTTTACATGTGTAAATATTTATTTTGTAAATTAAATTAAAATGAAGATGGTGAAAGTTTGCCATTATTTTAAATTATAGGATAATATACTTTGCACCATACACATGGAGTCTTATTAATTCCCTTATTTGTTTTATGCATTTTCCTTATTTTAAAAGTTGACATTAACATAATTTTGGTCATGCCATCTAAGATCTTTGAGCCATCGTAGTTGGCATCCCTTTGAAATGACAAGTTCTAACAACTAGCAATGGTCATTTGTGAGACAAACAAGCCTTTTGACCCCACGTAGAACAACCATGGGAAAAACCCTATCGTCACTAAGCTTTTGTTGATTGTTGATAAATGGAAGTTGGCCCCTAAGAATAAGGATGAACTTCCACCAATACAGACATGATTCCCATGTAATGGTTGTGACAACTTATGCAAGCTAACTAACCTCGTTGGTGTGTCAAATTATATATGCTTCCATAACTCATTATATAGCCACAACCATTATGTTTTCCCTATAAATCTTTCCCAAAGCACTGCAATGACAATGCCCTTGTCTAAAACCTTACATTTTAGCTTAATTTTGGATAACAAACTTTACCCTTAAAAAATACATGATTTTTTATAGAGAATCTACTACTTCAAACATGCAAGGTTTAAAAAAAAATTCACTTCAATATATTAAGCAAAATTGCAATTTTTTATTTTTATTTATTTTATTATTATTTTTTGTTTGTTTGTTTGTTTTTTTGTTTTGTTTTGTTTTTTGTTTTTTTTTGCGTGCATTGCCTGCTGAGGGAACCCGCGCGCTGTGTGTTAGGGTTGCGCCTCCCTCCGCAACCATGGAGGATCTAGTTTCTTCCCAGGCCCCTCCTCCCCCTCCGTTTGCTGAAGAACCTTTTAAATCTCTGCTAGCTTTGCTGCTAAAAAAGAAGAAATTGGAAGCCATCAAGTTTGTGAAGAAGCTGGTTGATATTCCGACAGTATCTCTTCCACCAGATGGACCGATTCAGGTTGCCTTGTCTCTAGTGGATTGTTCCCTGGTGGGACAGTTCACAGGACTTTGGCCCTCACCCAAAACCACAGATGCCTGGCTAGTAAAAAACTAGAGACCGTTGATCGAGCATAGTGTTACCTCGTACTTCTTGGGGAGAGGCTTCTTCCTCTTTGAATTTATTTCAAAAGAGGACAAGGATCTAATTTTTAGGAATGGGCCTTACTTTATGGGTCCTCAAGGCCTGTATCTAAACAAATGGACTCCGGATTTTGACCCAGCAGAGGATGATCCGTTGGCTGTTCTTGTGTGGGTAAGGCTTCCGAATCTTCCAGTACATTGTTGTAATTGGGAGTCTTTGAAGCATATAGGAAACACACTGGACAAATTCATAGACCGGGCAAATAATAAGGATCAATATGACTGTGCTCGAATCTGTGTCGAGTTCGATCTAGAGGTGGGACTTCTGGAGGCAATAAAAATGAATGTCGGAAGTTGGACTCATGTGCAAAAATTAGATTATGAACAACTCCCCTTTAAGTGACGAAAATGCCACGAATATGGACACTTTGCCAAGAGCTGTCCGAGTAATGGAGAGGTGGAGAAAGGAAAAGAGGAAGGCTGGAAGCAGGTTAAGAGAACAAAGTCTGCCCATAAGGCCCAAAATTCTCTTGAGGCTCCAAAAGGTAAAGGAAACCAGCCTACAATTGATCAGCAAAACCCTCCTATGTAGGGCCAAGAGAATAATTTTGGGCCCTTAAGCGCAGCTTCAATGGAAGTCCAAGAGGTCAAAATGCAAAAGGAAGTGTCCCCAGAGAAAGGGAAACCCTCATACACAAGGCAAGGAGAAAGCGCTCCAGAGAGCCCTAAGGAAAAGAATGCAGAGGCTGAAGAGTGTTGGAAATACTGAGAGGGGGGGGGGGGTGAATCAGTATTCCTTTCAATTAGAGCATTATTTAATCTTCAATTATTATCAGTGTTTGTACAATGATAGCAGCAAACAAGAGGAACACAAATGCACACAGATTTTAAGGTGGAAACCCACTCCGGGACAAAAACCACCTAATGCTTTTCTAATAATTCTTTAATATTCAACTCAAATTGAAAATAAAGCTCCAACTTCCTAGAATCTAGAAAAGCATTCTTCTCCATCTCCCACTGGATGGACGCTCCAACGCCCAATATTCTTCAGTAATCAACTGAACGGATGCCCCAACACCCAATGAGCTACAACTCACCCTAGCACCACCCTACCACCCTATAGAAGAATAAAAGAAGAATGGACTCATGTACCAAGGAAAATGGTCCACTTTACAATGATATAGAATGATGAAGAAGAAGAAGATATACTAGACCATAACCCCAACTTTGACACAACCACCTAATGATGATCCTAGACCTCCTATTAACGCTCTTCAACTCTTGCGAGGACAAGTAGGTACAATCTCTCAGGCCAACAATGATGCTTACAATGACCAAGTACAATGATACCTTTACAATGATTGTATGCAGGTACGCTCTACTTCCAAAGAATTCTATGATGAACTTTAAAGGTCATGAAAATTTGGTTTCTACTCTTTTCATGCTACCCTTTGCTGCACCTTACTTTGCTTTGCTACCCTAGAAAGTCTGATCCTTTGCAACCGTTGACAACACATGATCTAGCTTTTTTCTTGCCTTGTAGGAGCTCGATATTGAATCTGGTGTATCTCTGTTATTTCAGATCCCCAATATCTGATTTTCAGTCGTAGTATTCCTCTGAGTCGTATTTCCAATGCCACAGGTCTGACCCGATTTGGATTCTTCGAGAGAGAGTTATACCCAATCTCTCACAATGCCCTAATTATGGACTGTTTCAACATAGCGAACTTGTACGGCGTGACACGTGTCACTGTTTCTTCATTCGGACCTGAAATTGATAGAGCAAAAACTGCAGTCTGTGCACTATCTGTTACTTTTTATGGAATTCCAATCCGATACTCAGAGAGAGAGTTATGACGTTTTTACTACGGTCACTTATTTGAGATGAATTTCAGGAGCCTGCAAAAACCCTGACTTCCACATATCATATCTCCAAAAATATTGCCCACCTTGATCTGAAATTTTTACAGCAGCTTCCTAAGGATTTCAGATTTTCCTCATAAAAATTTAAGCTTCTTCACCTTCGTAGAAAAAAATTTAGAGCGAAAATTCCACGATGACCTATTTCGGATGGCGAAATCCCTTGCCTAAGGAGGAAATGAAGATCACAATTTATATAAATGCTTAGGTTTAGAGGGGATTCAACAAGTGAAAGTGGGAGGGATTTTAGGAGCTTAAAAAAATATTAATTATGACTTTTCAATGACCCATGCCGCAACCCCATGGGGTTTTAGCCCACTAACTGGGGGTACAAACTTCAAACATGAATATCTATCAAACCGTGAAGAATTACATGGCATGCCATATATCAACGGAAACATATCGACAAGTAGAAACCATCAAAATAATTATTGACCCAGAATATATTAATTTGGTAGGTCAAAATTCCCATGCAATATTGGGTTAGCCCCTGTTGCTGCTTGGGTTGAAATTAATGACAACCGCTGATCAACAAAGAGGAAGAACAAGAATCAGAGGAAACAGAGGAGGAAGGAGAGATAAGGGAATCACATAAAACTGCTCGAAGATTGACAAGAGGAAGAATGCCAGCCCGGGAGAAGAGAGAGCAATAAACTTACAAAGACAAACTTCAGGGCAGCCAACCAACCCTAGAGAAACTATTGGCAAGAAATCCGAAGGTGACAAGAAATCAGGTTCAGGGCTCCAAAGAAGCTCATCAAGCTCAAAAAAGGAAGTGATGAAGGTTGTCTCCTGGAACTGCAGAGGAATGGGGAGCAAGCTGAAAGAAGAAGCCATAAGAAGCCTAATAAGGATAGAAGCCCTAGATATTATTCTAATCTAGGAGACAAAAATGGAGGATAAAGACTTCCTCCAAATAAGTAATAAATTTTGGAAAAAAGGCGGAGGGCAGGCCGTCTCTGCCCGAGGAGCTTCGGGCTGATTGGGCACTCTTTGGAATAAGGCCAAGTGCACTTTGGTCACTGAAACTCAAGACACTCATTTGTTGTTCATGCATCTTCAGCATCACGATACTAAGGAGGTTTTCAGCCTCTTTAATGTGTATGCGCCAGTAAACGCAGGGGAGAAGAAGGCATGCTGGGACTCAATCATAAAATTGTATAAGGTAGAGAATTTGGAAAATATTATTATCGCCGGTGATCTCAGTCTCACCTTACTTTCGTCTGAGAAGCGAGGGGGGAGCATCGTCAGGGATTCGATGAGGGAATGGGTGGAGGACCTCATTCAAGATTGGGACCTGCTCGACATCAAGCCCTTAAATGATAAGTATACTTGGTCGAATAAAAGAGTCGGTCCTGGGCATATTGCAGTGAGATTAGATAGATTTATTGTTCAAAGTTATTTCCTTCTTCTAGGATTAGAAGCTAGGATGAATATCCTCCCTTGCAGTGTTTCGGATCATAAGCCTATTAAACTAGAATTGTTGACCCAAAGAGATTTAGGCCAAATTCCATTTAGGTTTAGCCCCCTGTGGGTCAAGAACTCGGACTTCATGGACAAAGTAAAGGAACATTGGAGGATGCCCGTCAAAGGGTCACCTTTCTATGTGTGGGAGGAAAAGATTAGAACAGTGAAAGCTGCCCTAAAAAGTTGGGCCAAAACTCGGCCTAATCCAGGGAAAGATAGGAAAGAAGCCCAAGAAAATCTTGAGAACCATCACTTTCAGATGGAAGATGCAGCAATATCGAGTGAAGCTCTAGACAGGGAGGCCGATTTGCAACAAAATTTCCATAAAGCCTGTTTGCATGAGGAAGAATTTTGGAGGCAGAAGTCTCGCAGTCTTTGGCTGAAAGTAGGAGACAGAAACACTTCCTTCTTCCATAAACAAACCCAAGCGAGAATATGCTTCAACTCTATCTTAGAAATCAAGGAAGACTCCATAACCGATAATGAATTCAGGAGTATTAAAAGGGCAGCTTTCACTCATTTTAAAAATATCTAGAGTGAAGAAGAAGCTTTGGGTCAAAATTCTAATTTTTTGGATGTGGTTCCTTCCACGATAACCTTCAGGATGAACCAGCAGCTGGAAGCAAAGGTTACTAGAAACCTAAGGTTGCTCTTTTTGCTATGGAGCCGGACAAAGCCCCTGGCCCGGATGGCTTCATGGCTAGATTTATCCAAGTTTGTTGGCAGATAGTAAAAAAGGATCTGCATAAAATGGTCTTGCAGTCCTAAGTCTGTCAGAAAATTGGGGGCAGCATGAACTCTGCCTTTCTTGTCCTTATTCCGAAGAAAAAGGGAGCCAATGATTTTAATAGATTCTGACCTATTTCTCTATGTAACATAGGTTACAAACTGATAACCAAGATTATTTCCAACAGATTGAAAGGTATTCTTCCAGCTATCATCCTCGGGCAAGAGGCGATTCAGGGGAGGCAGATTGTGGATAATATAATCCTCGGGAAAGAAGCGATTCACTCAAGCATGCAGCGAAAAGAAAAATGAATTGTGGTTAAGCTGGATCTCGCTAACGCTTTTGATTGTGTTTGGCACAACTTCCTATTTAACGTGTTGCTCAAGTTTGGGTTTGGGCTTGAGTTCATTAGTTGGATTCGGGCCTGCATCTTCGAGCCTTGGATCGCCCCTCTGGTGAATCGGCGAGCTGCGAACTTATTTAAAGCCACAAGAGGGCTTCGCCAGGGGTGTCCCCTCTCCTATTTTTCCTGCAAGCATCTGTATTAAGCTTCTACATGGAAAAAAAGCAATTTGACCAAGAGATTCTGGGCCTAAACATTGCTAGAGGAGTCAAGAACATAAATCATGGCTTGTTTGCCGATGATTCCCTGCTGATGGGCGCAACCTCTGTCCATTCTGCTACAAGGTTTAAAGAAGTCCTTGATGATTACTACGATGCTACGGGCAGCAAGTTAAATGAGGGGAAATGTCATATTTATGGTTGAAATGTTTCTAACAGTGCTCTTAGCTCTATCTCCAGGTGCTTGGGTTTTGCTGGTTCCTCCAGTTGGAATTCATTCACTTATCTGGGCCTTCTTATCTTCCAAAAAAAGTCTATTAGCAAAGATTGGCTCCCACTGTTAGAGAAATTTAAGATCAAGATTCAGGCCTGGGGATTCACGTGGCTTAATCTTGCAGGGAAGACAGTGCTAATAAAATTTGTCCTAAACAACTTGTCGATCTTTCAATTCTCTATTTTGTTAGCTCCTATCTGCGTCCTCAGAAAAATAGAAAAGTTGGTTAGAAGGGTCTTCTGGAAGGAGGTAAGCAAAATTATAAGAGAATGCCACTCGTCAGCTGGGAAAAAGTCACCGAGTCATTGCTAGAAGGGGGACTGAACTTCAAGGATCTGCGTACCCAAAACATTGCACTGGGGGCAAAGATTATTTGGATGAAAATGGCTTCAAAGCCAGGTTGGACTCAAAAATCACTGTGGAATAAGTACTTCAGTGGGCAAAGGAAAAGGAGTTTGGACAAAACTCCTCCCAATAAAATTGGGTCTCAATTGCACAAGCTATGCATGCAAGCTATCCCTTTGATTCATCAGCATGCTTACTGGATTCCGGGAAATGGTAAACTGATACGAATTTGCGAAGACAACATCATGAACGAGGCCCCTCTAGCTGATATCCAAGAACTGGAAGAGCTGCGAAATTGGATGTCGAGCTCAGGTTTTAATACATTGTGGGATATATCGTGCTGGGAGGGCAGCAATTGGGTGAATTAGAAGCAACTGGAGGTTCCAATGGTGCTGAAGCAAGCTTGGAAAGACTTGATGTCAAAATTAAAAGGGAAAGTCTCGATCCATGCTAGGAGGAAGGACAAGAGAGGGTGGGGCTCTCGCTCTGGGAGCTACATGGTGGCGTAGGGATATGCAAAGCTGAAGGAAATTCTGCACGTCCCATTCTGTCCAACGATTTGGAAAGGACTGTGGAGACATTAGAACATTCCAAAAATTGACTTCTTCAGCTGGTTCTTGTGCCATAATATCATATTGACAGAGGATAGGCTTAATAAAAGGGTATTCCAAGGGCCGTCTTGGTGTTCGATGTGCCTGGGAAATGAGGAGAACGCCCACCATCTTATTATGGACTGTAATTACACTAAATAAATTTTGGAAGAGGCGTTGAGATCTTGGGGAAATAATATTGCGTTCCCCTTCTCCATCTCAGATCTGTTCACTAATTGGATGCATAGCTATCCGGGAGACTTCCCAAACAACGACGAATTTAAGGCTTCCTGAATTTCCTTGCCAAAGATTGTTTGCTGGAAAATCTGGCTGGAAAGAAATAAGAGAATCTTCCAAGGAAAAGCACAGAATGCTAAGTTAATCATGGCCAAGATCAAGAGCCCGCTGAAAGATAATTTGGGCGAGTAGCTCGAGGAAAAAAACTTAAGCCCTTAGGATTTGGAGTGGGGTGGTATGACGAGCCTTCAATTTTCTGTGACTGAAAGGTAGAGTAGGACCAATAAATAATGGTGAATCGGGTTGAACGAGAATGATTTCTCCACTTGGATAAAAAAGTAGTCCAGTTATATTATGTTCTTTGACGGGGCGGCCAAAGGCAATCCCAGAAAAGCCGAGGCTGGAGGTGTCATCAAGAATATGGAGGGTAACATTGAGCACAGTTATGCCTGGGACTTGGGCCACAACACCAACACCCAAGCAGAAGCGCTGGCCCTGCTTCAAGGCCTGAAGCAGCTAAAGAAATTTGGCATCAAGGAAGTGAATGTTATTGGAGACTCCCAATCTTTAATAAAAATTATCATGACAAAACTGTTCCTTAAGACCTCAGGTTAACAAGATTGGTAACAAGAATTAAAAAGTTGGTAAAATCTCTTCAAAGTGTTAACTTCTTCCATGATTTCCGGGAAAATAACAAGGATGCGGATTTGGAAGCCAATAAAGCTGCTCTTCTCTCTGCCGGCACTCTTCTAAGCAACATGGATGAAGAGTGGGATCTGATCCTTTAGTTTCTTGTCTTCATGTTTTATTGTATTTTGCTGCATCAATTTGTTTGTATCCACAAGCTAGGGAAAATCTTGGAGATAGATTCGATTACCAAATGTAAGAAGCATTAGCATATTAGCATCCAGGTAATAGAGTTTCCGATAGATGAGGAAAGCTGGACTTTGGTTCCAAATTTTGTAATCCGATCTATGGCATTCAAGCCAAGGTTTTAATATAAAACTATAACCGTTTCTATAAAAAAAAATAAAAAAATGTAAACGACACATAATATTCATCTTAAATAAGTCTATTATTAAAAATAATAATGGTAATTATATATTACAATTTTATTTATACAATATCATTTCATCATTTTGATTAAATATATTTATAAAGTCAGGACTTAGAAGTTCATGTGGCGATAACAATATATCTTATTGTGAAGCATACTAGAGAATTCACAATGGAGCCAAAGGAAAAAACCACATCTCCTATCGTGCTTCTTATTGATTTTGATATTCCTTGGGGATTATTCGATGGCATTAGTAAAGGATCTCCACTCAAGTGTAGTATTGTGGTGGTTCTTCTCTTGAACCAAAGCTGTTATTTTCACATAGGGATAAGCTCTTGATACATGTTTTGATTCTAAATCAAAATTATCTGCACTAATTCCCCTATATTTTGCATTAAAGAAATGTATAAAAATATCTAGATAATGGGGTATTATAAAATTATGATTTGTTGGGCTTGTAAAAAAGTAGTAATGAAAAATATTTGTTCTTAGTTTATTGCTTTAGGATATCCTCTCCCCTTTACAATTTTTTGAGTGGTGTTCCTTCGAACATATCAATAGAGAATTGAATCTAAAAGATGACGAGTTATCAAAATAGGTGCTTATTCTGTCTATTGGATACTTTGGTCTATATGAATTTAAGGATGGGCATGAGGCAAATGCCATGGATTTCCATTTTTTGTTTTGTTTTTTCTAGTTTAAGTTTAGTTTTGAAGTATGTTATTTTGTGGAGTATTGAATGTTTCTAAGATATTTCAACACCCATTGTTGGGCTTGATCTAACTTGGTTTGATTGTAATACTAGTTCTAGACACGGTCATAAGTCCATTTTGGTTGGTTAGTCTATAATATCAAACTCAATACCAATAGGAGAACAGTGTGTGTAACCATTTTGTGTTATATATATATATATATATATATACTCTTTCTTCGTCTTCATTTAAAATGTATATATAATATATTATTTATTTATATTTCTAAAAGATTAAATTTTAATATGTAAATTGAAATATCATTATCCTCGACATTGACTTCATTACATTATTTATAAATTATAATATATTACATATGTAAATTAATATTCAAACTTGGGTTTATATTGGGTGGTTAGGAGGAAATATTGTCATCTTCACCATCTAGGTTCATTTCTCACAATTGAAATGTTGAACTTGTCGAAGGGTTTATGATTTTCGTGGAGCGTAACGTAGGTGTACATAATACTTATAACTTAAATTTTATTATCTTTAAATTTATCAATCAAAATATGTGAACCTTTGATGTATGAAAGGTAAAGGTTTAAAGGACTTATGTTAATTTATTGTTGTATATTGTAATTATATTTGTTAGATATTGTTGAATTTTAATTAGTTGTTTTAGACATGCAATATCATATCACTCTTTAGGTTCATGATGTGATTTGGCTTCTCCTCAGGTTCAACAAAATTTTTCCATTCATTGGAAGTATTTTCCATGCAAGAATGCTTTTTTTTTTTAGGAAATATCTAGGCAGATCCACATGAAGGGATCGCTGCCCACCATGTTATTAGCAGAGCCTAACCCCGAGGACGTCGAGGAGAATTGACCCATGACCTCCCATTAGTGAGGTGCTTTAGAAACGAGAACTCAACTATTTAAGCTAACCCTCAGGGCTATGCAAGAATGCTTGTTATTAAGTTCGATTATATCTATATAAAATGTGGATCATAGTGAATTAAATCTATATAAAATGTGGATTATAGTGGATAAATAATACATCCACAAAGTGTTGTGACATTTTCATTGTTGAAATTTTTTCCATGGACCAAATTACAAGCCCATTTTTTATGTGAAGGATTGATTTTAAGTGTAATAAACAATATCATTATGAAAGTTGTTGTTGTTGTTGTTGTTTTTTTTTTTAAACCTGTTGTCGGTGTTGGATACCACCAACATACAAGGTATATCCCTGATATAAGGTCCCAACTAGACCTCACACTGCTTCGTGTAGGAGTCCCATCTGGAATACAACTCGGTTGTCATTTTACTTTAATATGTGCCTTGGCTTTAGCTATCAGCAAGAGAGCGAAACACATATGTCCTTCTGAATGAGCAAGCTTGTGTGCCTTGTGAATATCTGATTGCAAATGTATCTAGGTTCTTTCATTGCAGAGGGAAGATAAAGTGAGCCTCTAAGAGAGAAGTAATAGTACTACCGTAATGGAGACACACACAAGAGGAACACTCGCATAACATCAAGTGAAATAGTTCACTTAGATGCAACGATCATTGTAAACATTACAACACAATTCCAACAAGATAAGCACTAAAACCACCGAAATATTTCAATTACTCTAGTACATGTGAAAGAAAGAATGAACCATAAACATTCAAAGAATAGTCTTAGAAACATTCACAATCCATGAGTGAAACTGTGCTAGCTTAAGAAGGATTCAATATTAACAAAAAATCCCAAGATACATAAATAAAATGGACATCACTAGCTCCAATAGTAGAGCATTAGAGTCATTAGTTGCTCCCCAAAAGTACTAACTCTGTCTATCTAATGCCTTATGGGAGAAGCCAAGGTTAAAAATCCTTTACATGAACAATGGGGATCCTTTTATAACTCGAGACATGACTCTTCACCTCCTCACGACTCTTGACTTTCCAACTTCTAATAGCCTTTGGACTTCTACAACCATAGGACTTCCAAATGACCTTTGGAATTACATATGACTCTTTGTATTACATTTATTTTGGACTTCCATTACTCTTTCATCTATACATGACTCTTGGACTTCTACTTATTTGCCTCTATAATGATTACAACAATGCATTATGACTTCCCCATCTACATGATGAGACTTTAAATGTCACTATCTTTGATGACTGGGACTAATAGTGGTTGATGACATGGTATTTTCTTTAGTGCTGACATGGCTGCCAGTTTTTCTTTGTTCTTTGTTCATATTATGATCATGGTGTTTTCACCCTCCAAAGTGTCTTCAATCTTGGAGTCTTTAGGGTGCTTCGATCATCAATATTCAAGTGTGTTCTTGGTTCTTTCAATGCTTCATTTTCATGTTCTCTTTGCTCGATATTCCTCGTGTGTGCTTGTCGTGAGTTTCTCGAAATACCTATTTTTGCAATCACTCATGGTGAACAACTATTAGCATGAAAATATCCTATTCTATCATGTTTTATGCAAGTTTCTTGGTTCACACCTTTTCAATGTGCTCAAAAGTGTTAAAGGGGTTTCTAGGGGCATGGGTGCACTTTGAAAGGCTGAAGAGGGGAGGGTTTGAGGCTTCTTCATGCACTCAAGGAAAGAAGGCAGTCAAGGCAGGGCACATGTCACAAGTCCGAAGGATGAAGGGGGAGGCTTTAGGCTTCCCAAGTGTGATGTGCGCTCAACGAAGGGAGGGAGGGCATAGGGTGCACTCCCGAAGGCTGAAGGTTGAGGCTTCGTGCCTTCAAGGTGCGCTCAAGGGGCTTTAGGGAGCGCATAGGACACACTCTTGAAGGCTGAATGTTGGAGCTTCATGTCTTCAGACCGCGCTCAAGGAATCCAAGAGGGCACATGGAACAGTGGGGAAGATTGAAGGGTTGAGCTTCGGGTTTTAGGGTGCATCTATGTGCTCAAGGAGGGTGCACTTCTTCGTGTCGAAGGAGTGCGCTCTAGGAAGACTTAGTCATTTTGGAGGGCGCAATTCAGAACAAGGTAGGGGTATTGGGCTTTGGGAGTGCGCTCTGCACTCAAGGAGGGCATAGGGATCACTTATGAATAATGAAGGATCTCCCATCAAGGCTTCAGAATGAGCTCATTTTCTCTTGTCCTTAATGGCCTCGTTTTGAAACCGAAAATTGTCTAAGTTTGGGTGATAGGGAAAGGGGTGAGCAAGATGAGTATAAGACTATGTGCAACACATACCAACTCATCGAGAAAACTTAGACAAGATTGATAAAAAATTAATATACATCAAAACACCACTTTATACACATTTACCAAGTACAATGAGTGCAGTGTGTGCGACTCCGATCCAAAAGTGTTGTTTTGCAACAATAAAGATGTTATAACCATGAAATTCACCTAAAGATGTTATAGTCAGTGCTATGAAACTTAATAACATTCAAGAACACTTAAAACATATAGAGAAACATGAAATGACACTTGACAACCCAGGCGACACTTGATACGACAATGAAGTAGGCTGCAAAATTCAATTGGAGTGAAATTTTGGAGGGTGTTGTAGCAGCGACAACACTTGGAAACACACTTGGATAACTTCAGTTTCTCTGTTTGGGAATAGTTTTCGGTTAAGGGTCATACCTTTAGGAAGTAGTGATTGCACATATTTCCCCTCTTGACCTATTTTTATACATACCGTCTCAGTTTTCTGTACTTTTTTGAACACACACAAAGATACATCGTATCACAATTGTTTCAATCCGCGAAGGGTAATGTGCACAACAAACTTATGATATTTAGAGTTTGAGTTTTCATCTTTGGCATTGCTCTGTTACCAGTAGGCCTAGAAAGTACCCCGACAACGTCACTTCAGTATCATAAACGTTTCTTCACTGCCAGTGAGCCTTTACAATACCCCAACGAAGTCGCTTGCTTCACCTCCTTGCATATGAAGCCTTTCTATTCTTTCACCCTTTATTTATTTATTTAATAGAACTGTGCTTCGACACTTATTATTTTTTATTGGTGGAAGAGGGATCTTGACTTATTGATAGAAGAGGAGGTTTCCCATTCATAGAAGTATTTTAAGACCTCTGATATTGGTTTGCTCGCTTTAGATTTCCCCCTTACCCCTTCTCCATTAGATTGGACAAGCGTTAACACACAAGTATACTTACACCAAGTTGTGCAGTTCCGACATTAGTATAGGCACATATTTAAAAGTTTCCCTCAATATTCTCCTAGTGGAGGAATCATATTTTCCATCTGGACTTAACTTCACCTATGGCTTTTCCTAAACAAAGAAGGAGAAGAAACATATAGCTAAGCATTGTGGTTTTCACACTCTTCTTTCATCAGAGTACAAAGTCCTTTGGGCTGTGCACATTTACACACAAGTCTTATTTATGTACAATGACCAATAAAATAGGACACAACAAATACAATACATTGACAAATGATGCAAATAAAAGAAAATAAAAGACACAAAACAATATGTACAGGAAATGAATCTCGTAGCTGCTACAGGAAGTAATGTTTTAAATATAGACCATTTTAGAGAAGGGGGTCAATCCTCCCGTCTAAAGATTTCAGCTTGAAAGTGTTATGATTGAGATTTTCTTCAACAACAAATGGTCCAATCCACAATGGCTAGAACTTTGTGTGTTTACCTTTGTCTTCATGAGGTTTATCCCACTTCAGTACTAGGTCACCCATGTTAAAGCTATTTTCCCCTGCATTTTTTTTTATTTACTTAGCGCTTTACACTGTTCTGATGTATGGAAAATCTATCTTTGGCCTTGAGCCTTTCTTCCTCGAGTTGGAGTAAAGTGTCTATTCTATTATGAACTAGTAGGAAAGGTTTTCCTCGTGACTCTTGGGAGAGTTGCAAGGATGGAAGATACATGTTATGGGGAAAGATAACTTTTTTACCATACACAAAGTATGGTGAGGTTGTCAGGGAAGGCTTTGGAGTTACATGGTCAACCCAAACTTCATTGGTCAAAAAAATATTCCAGTTCTTCTATTCATATAATATGGTTTTATTAATTATGTGGATAAGATTTTTATTCGTTGATTTAGCCAGACAATTTCCCTGGGGATAATAGTTAAGTTCATTCTTTAAAACAATCCCATTCTCTATTGCGAATTCATACAAATTTAACGACAAAAAATTAAGTCACATTATCAAAGACAAGTGATGTAGGAACACCAAACTTGGTTATGATGTTTTGTCATAAGAAGTGGATGACTTCCTCGTCATTTACTTGTCTGAGAGGAATTGCTTCCGACTGCGAGGTAAAATAATATGTTATTGTTAAGATATATCGGTGTTGATTTGACGAGTGAGGGAATATATCTCTGATAATATTAAGGCCCCACTGTTGGAATGTTCTTCAACTACTACTAGTAGCAGTGGGGCGACTGACCCTCGATTATGACCGACACATTTATGACAAGATTGGCACTTGCAGACATAGGTGCGAGCATCCTTAAATAGAGTGGGCCAATAATAACCATCCCTCATAACTTTATGTGTTGTAGTGTTGCCAGCGTAGTGGACACCTTCTGGTCCATTGTGTAAATCCGTAAGGACATTCTCCATAACCTGTGACTTGAGGCACCTTAGCAGGACACCATTATGGTGCTTTCGGAAAAGCATTCTATGAACCAATTGGAAAGATAAAGATTTTAATCAGATTGCCCTTTTCTGCTCATTTGGTAAGTGCAAGGGAAAGGTGTTGTGCTCCACAAATTTCCCTATATTTTCATACCATGGCGTTTTAGATGTGGAATGAGGAACACAGTCAATGTTGTACATCTCTATTTCCTGCTCCCATCATGAAAGGTATTGTTCGAGAGCATCTCTAACTTCAACAACTAGCTTCTCTAAGATAGGTCATCTAATTAGCCCTCTTCTCACCTAGATATTGGTGCACAAATACTATTCTTACAGTTGGATAAGGTACAAATACAATTGTGTGAGATTTCAATATGTAGGGTTTGAAGTAGTTAACTGCCTTTTATACTGCATACGCTTGTTTGTCAATGGTAGGATAATTTAGTTCTAGCCCTTGTAGACTAGTGCTCATAAAATAAATGGGTCGCTCATTTCCTTCACTGTCCTCCTGAGTCAACACAGTGACAATTGACGAATCCGAAGAAAACATATAGAGCAATAAATATTTGCCATAGTCTGGACTGAATAACACAGGTGCGTCAACAATAACTTGCTTGATATGAGAGAAAGTGTCTTTCTCCTATTTATCCCATTTGTATACTGCATATTTCTTAATCATCTCTTGTATATTTTTGACTATCTGAGCATAATCAGAGCTGAATTTTCTCAGGAAATTGATTTTCTCTACGAAAGTCTGCATGGCCTTCTTATTCACTAGGAATGGGATATGCATGATGGATTTTACCCTCTCGGGATCAATTTTAATTCTTCTCTTTGCTATGATTTGTCCTAGCAGGATTCCTTTAGACACACAAAAGACACTCTTCTTGGGATTAAGAGAAATCCCATACTTTCGACATTGCTCAAATATTTGCTTTAGATGACGTACGTGATCTGATATTTTCTTGGAAAACAAAGTAACATCATATAAATAAACAATGACACTTTGGCCTATAAGGTCATGAAATGCGATGTCCATCACTCTTTGAAAGGTTGCACCGACGTTTATAAGTTCAAATGGCATCCTCTTTAAAGCGAACGTTCCCCATTTAGTCGGGAAGGTAGTCTTCAATTTGTCTGGTTCCACTACTAGAACTCGATTGTAACTTGAAAAGCCATCTAGTAACAAAAACATTTCAGACCCGGATACTATGTGGAGTATCTACTCCATGGATGGCACTGGATAGTTGTCTTTGTCATAAGCTCAGTTGAGATTCTGAAAATCGATGCATAGACGCATTTCACCAGACTTCTTTCTAACTAGGACCAAGTTGGAAACCCACGTGGAATGTATAACTTTAAAGATAATCCGAGCATCCAAAAACTTTCTCAATTCCTTCTGAATAAGGGGTTCTAGTGTTGGATGAAATTTCTGTAGTTTCTACTAGAACAGTTTCACCCCTTCTTTTATAGGAATAATGTGTTGGATAATATGAGTTCCATGAGTCTTTAAATCATCGTATGTCCATGTGAACACATCTCATTATTGTTTGAATAGATGGATAAACACTTGTTGTTCCTATGGAGAACAACAAGTGTCGAGGTTCACATACTTGGGATCTTGTGGGGTTCCTAGGTTGACTTGTTCGGATGCAAGCTTCAAACTCTGAGTCTTGTTGTTGGTTGGCCCTCTAAACCAACTCTGCATGTCATATAATTTCTTTAAGGGCACCATGCCTTTTGGCATAATGTTTCCTTTTGCTACATTGGATTCCTCCTGTATAGCTTGATCGTGATCATCCTCCTCTATGGTAGCATCTTTGAATATATCAACATTATCCATAAAGTGTAGTATTTGTTGGTCATCATTGAAAATGAAAAAATTAGTAACGTTGTTTGGCATAGATGGTTTGTATATAATTTCAATAGAAAACCATTTTTAAATGGCGGCATCCTAGCTGCCGCATTTGCTAATGCATCTACTTCAACATTTCTAATTCTAGGAACATAAACAATAATGAAGGGTTTATAATTATTTATCAAACGCCATACCTCTTGTTGGTAGTTTTTAAGATGTGGTGAAACACAATGTATAGTATCTCGTACATGATGAGTGGCCACCTCTGAATCACCAATTACCTTTAGCATCTATTTCCTCGGGTCAATAGTTTTCTGCAATCCAAGTATGAGTGCTTCATATTCTACAGTATTATTGGTGCACTTGAATTCCAGATGACATGAAATATCTGCTTCTTATTATGCGGGTTTGTGAGTACACAACCAACTCTGGAATCGTCCTGCGTCTTAGAACCATCAAAATAAGTGGTCCAAATGTTATGAGCTACTGAGATACTTCCTGTATCATTATTACTCTTACTACAATGTAAATCTATATTACATGATTCATTTGCACTAGCTGGAGAGAAAGGAAGGAGCTCCAACTATGTATTTGGTGGAACAAGTGATGGTTGTTCTTTATAAAACCCGAGGTCAATTTCAAGGAAAAAAATCCCAAAGGTTAGATCAATGAAAGCAACAGGCTCATTGTGACCCTCAAATGGTGTCACGGTGTGTCTCATATATGGTCCACTTTCCACCTGAATCTATTTATTCTTGCCCCTATGTGGAAGCCATATATGTGACCAGTCTATCGCAAAGTACCCTTGTAATTTTCTAGGCTACTCTTTGCCAAGGATTAAACCATAGGCTTCTGGTATGTCCACAATTACAATATTTATAGATTGATGAACTCGATCATTTTGGATAATCTGATAAGAACATTCTTAAGTTCACAAATAGCTTGGACAAGATATTTGTCCAATTGAATAGTTCGTACATCGGTTTTATCGCATTCAAAATTTATTTTCTTTGCAAATGATAATGGAACTACGTTTACATGTGCACCGGAATCCACAAAAAAATTATGCACATTATAATTGAAAATTTCAAAAGTCAGTAAAAACGGAGGGAAAAGAGTATTTGCTTGAAAAATTATAGCAATAACTACAAATTCGAGGGGACAAAAAGACTTGCCAGACTCCTTTTGAGGGGAGGAAGCTTTACCACATGGGGAAGGATGCGAAAATTATTGGAGCAATAGTTCACGCTGGCGTGCTATCTTTGTAAGCTCATAGATGGAAATATTTGCGCACGCTCTTTTCAATTTTTCCACGATGTTTTAGTCAATTGTTTCACCTTAGCATGTTGTGCTGAAGTGTCCATAGGAGTATCTTTATTCGACACTTCGGGGGTAGTAGAATTACTTTTGTTTCCAGAGGAAGTTCTCTTTTATGTACTTGCATCTCCAGACTTATTCTGTGTGTTATGATCAAGATTGGCTGGTGGTGAGATTCTTCTCAACAATTGCTCTTTTAGTTTTTGTCTCATCACCTCCTCATAAAAATGGGCCCTTTACTCCTTAAATTGTATCGACCACTCTACTTTGGGGGAGGGGATTTTCTTTGTGATGGTTATTCAACATTCTTATTATTAGTGTTGTATATAAAATTTAACGCATTTACTGCATGTCCAACACTTTTGCTTTCTTTAGCCATCACAGGTCCTTCTACTTCTTCTGTCAGTTCCATCTGCTCATATGTTAATAGATTATCAAAAATGTTTGCAGCTAGGGAGTTCATGTTGTGGTTCCATTGAGGGCATGCCTTTTTCAAGTGATATTCCTAATGAAACGAACAGTAATTATCCATGCCGATACTTTCTACGTTCAACACAATATTCGAGCTCTGTGTATACTTGGCGGGTTTAATATCGTCTGCGGATTCTGCCAACTCTTCAAGGGTGGAAAAGACCAAATATTCAACCATAGAAACCAAGATACTGGTATCAATTGTCTCTTTCTTCTTCTAAAAATGTGGAAGATTCTACGCTCAAGTAATTAATCCGATAACCTTCACGAACTGACGAGTTATAGGTCGAATTGCATAGATCTACTTGTAAGTAACTTTGCAAGTTGATTATGGGCCAGGCTGATAATATCCTCCTGCTTCAAGAACCAAAGTGGTGCTTGGAATGTTGCTACCTTGATCGTAAGAGGAATGATTTGGGTGTGTGGAATAATCATCCATAAAAAATTAGTGGCCCTCCTTCTAGCGCTAGAATGTTGACGACGTTGGATACCGCCAACACACAAGGGATCTCCACGATATAAGGTCCCAACTAGACCTCATACCGTTTGGTGTAGGAGTCCCATCTAGAATATGACCCATCTATTGTTTTAATTAAAGATGTGCCTAGGCTTTAGCTGCCAGCAAGAGAGGGAAGCACAAATTTCCTTCCGAATGAGCAAGTGTGTGTGCCTTTTGAATATATGATTACATATGTATCTAGGTTCTTCCAATGCAGAGGGAAGATAAAGTGAGCCTACAAGAGAGAAGTAATAGTACTACCCTAACGGAGACAAACACAAGAGGAAGACTCACCTAACATCAAGCAAAATAGTTCACATAGATGCGGAAATCATTGTAAACATTACAACACAATTCCAACAAGATACACATCAAAGCCACTGAAATAGTTCAATTACTCTAGTATAGGTGAAAGCAAGCATGAACCATAAACATTGAAAGAATGGTATTAGAAACATTCACAATCCATGAGTGAAAGTGTGTTGGACTAAGAAGGCTTAAATATCAAGCAAAAGTCCCAAGATATATAAATATAATGGACATCACTAGCTCCAATATTGGAGCATTAGAGCCACTACTTCCTCCCCAAAAGTACTAACTTTGTCTCTCTAATTAGTTGTGGGAGAAGCCAAGGTTAAAAGTACTTTACATGAGCAATGAGGATCCTTTTATAACTTGAGACATGAATCTTCACTTCCTCATGAATCTTGACTTTCCAACTTATAATGACCTTTAGACTTTTACAACCTTAGGACTTCCATTTGACCTTTGGAATTGCATACTACTCTTTGTATTATGTCTTTTGGACTTCCATGTCTCTTTCGTCCATACATGACTCTTGGACTTCTAATTATTTGTCTCAAATAATTATTACAACCATACAACATGACTTCCACATAATTATATGATGAGACTTTACATGTGACTATATTTGATTACAGGGACTATTAGTGGCTGATGACATGGTCTTTTCTTTAGTGGTGACATGGCTACCACTTTCTCTTTGTTCTTTTTTCATCTTTTGATAATGGAATTTTCACCCTCCAAAGGGTCTTTAATCTCAGAGTCTTAAGGGTGCTTCGATCATCAAGATTCAAGTGTGTTATTGGTTCTTTCAATAATTCCTTTTCTTGTTCTCTTTGCTCGATCTTCCTCATGTGTGCTTGTCGTGAGTATCCTGAAATGCCTGTTTCTGCAATCACTAATGGCGAGAAACTATCAACATGAAAATATCCTATTATGTCATGTTTTATGCAGTTTTTTTTGTTCATGCCTTTTTAGTGCGCTCAAAATGGTTAAAGGGGCTTCTAGACGCATAATCACACTTTGAAAGGCTGAAGGGATGAAGAGGGGAGTCTTCGAGGCTTCATCATGTGCGCAAGGAAAGTAGGAAGTTAAGGTAGGGTGCATGTTTAAAGTACGAAGGATGAAGGGAAAGGCTTCGAGCTTCCCAAGAGCAATGCGCGCTCAAGTGAGAGAGGGAGGGCATAGGGCGAACTCCCAAAGGCTGAAGGCCATGGCTTCGTGCCTTTGGGGTGCGCTCAAGAGGCCTCAGGGAGGGTGAAAGGCGCACTCTTGAAGGCTTAAGGTTGGAGATTCATGCCTTCGGGGTGCGCTCATGCGCTCAAGGAATCCAGGAGGGGACTTGTCGTAGTGGGGAAGGTTGAAGGGTGTGCCTATGCGCTCAAGGAGGGTGCACTTCTTTGTGTCGAAGGAGTGCACTCTAGGAATACTTAGTCATTTTGGAGGGCGCAGTTCGGAATAAGGAAGGAGAATAAGGATTTGGGAGTGCGCTCTGCGCTTGAGGAGCACGCAGGGCGCATTTTCGAATAATGAAGGATCTCCCATAAAGGATTCAAAGTGCGATCATGCTCTCTTGGCCTTAATGGGCTCACTTTGGAACTGAAAATTGTCTAAGTCTGGGTGACAGGGCAAGGGGTGAGCAGGATGAGTATAGTTCCATGTGCGACACATACTAACTCATCGAGGAAACTTAGACAATATTGATCAACAATGAATATACATCGAAACACCACTTTATACACATTCCCCAAGTACAACGAGTGTAGTGTGTGTGAGTGCGACGCAAAAGTGTAATTTTGAAACAATAAAGATCTTATGACCATGAAATGCAACTAAAGATGTTCTAATTAGTGTAACGAGACTTTAAAACATTCAAGAACACTTAACACATATAAAGTAACATGAAATGACACTTGATGACCAAGGCGACACTTGTTACGACAATGAAGTAGATTCCAAAATTCAAATGGAGTGAAATTTTGGAGGGTATTGTAGCAACGACGACATAACCATCATGAGAATTTTTGGAGAATCAGTAACTTTGAAATATCGGTTGCCACTATTACACCAAATACAACTATTTCATAAATATCACAAACGGGCCAATTAGAACATGTCTTCAGAGACTTGAAGCCATGTAGTTAGGGAAACAATTTGTTCACCAAACCACTTAAGCTAAGAGCCTTTGAAATCATTATGAAAGTTTTGGTTATGACGTTGAGGAATCTGTATAAATTATAGTAAGTTTTCGATCTCTATGTGGGCCCTTGAAGTGATATCAAACTTATTATACACATAATAATTCAATCACTTTCAATTGATTTGATATTAAATTGAAATGAAGCTATCATTGCATTATTTATTTGCATCACAATCATTCCAAGCATTCCATAATGCATTCAAAAATTTATTCCAATAATAAAAGGGTCAAAACTGAAATATGCATCTATCTAAATTCATTAGTAATTAGCTTCCACTTTGCTTTGCGGGATGAGAGATTCATGCCACTCATTCCACTACTCAACAATTCATCAAAATTATTAGAAGTTTTTTTTTTTTTTTCATTCCACTAGTCAACAATGCATCAAAATTATTAGAAGTTTTGTTTTGTTTTTTCTTTTGTTTGTTTGTTTGTTTTTTTTGTTTTTTTGTCTTTTTTTTGTTTTTTTTTGTTTTTTGTTTTTTCGCAACATTCAATCATGGAATTGAGTGTCTCATACTAGCATGCATGCACACAATGCACTGATGTACCATCATGATTCATAATATGAGTGTCATGACCAAATCATGTCATAGTAACTCATGGATGCATCACAAAGATTCTAGAAATATTTACACATTTAAGGCTTCTTTCCTTTGTCATAACCCACTAGGTATTAATGACAAAATTATTTTAATATATCCACAATTCCATACAATTTTCACATTAACTAAGAAAAATTGTTCCTCCAGTTACATGTTCCTTACTAACAAACTCAACATTATATGATAGAATCCCTTGTCTCAAGCATGGAAACTATGGGGTCAATACTCATGGACTCATGAACACAATTGAAATCCTTGCATTGGCTTCATACATCCTACATTTTCATGCATTTTATAAATACCCTACCAAACATATTTTATCTCATGAGTGTATTTTTCATTCATTTATCTTTGTTCAACATGATAACTCAATGCATGTACACATTATTAAGATTTTATTAAATCTTATTATGTTGACAATTTTCTACTTTAACCATACGCCTTCTTGGGAATCCATGAAACACACACATTAATTTGAAAAACAAAAGATAACAAATTTAGTTGAAATGAATTCTTACCCAATTCCTTTACCATTTTACCTTTGCTTGCTACTTGGCATACTTACTTGTCTAGCATCCATGAATTCGCTGCTAAGATATTTTCAAGGAGTTTAGTTGGCTTCTTAGCATACTTGATGTTGCAACATTCAACATCCCCTGAAATGATCTCAACCTCGTGTATTAGTCACAATTCTATCATTTCTTCTGCTTACACAAGAGTTTTAATGAGCATTCAAAATAAAGATGAAACCAAGGATGAAACCAAGTAGCTAGATCTAGGGATCAAGGATGAAACCAAGTAGCTAGATCTAGGGATCAAAGTGTCTACAACTGAAAAGATATAAAGGAGAAAGGTAGAAGTGGATCTATGATGGCTTAGGGTTTGTAGGTACGGTGGTGAGTCTGAAAGAGTAGAGGGATTTAATAAGCATGTTCATTCGTGAAGTCATTAAACTGGAAGCAATGAAACACAAGATGACATTTCCATATAAACAGAGGTAAATTAATAGAATTTTGCCTATAAAATGTAAGGAAAGCCACTGAAGATACAAGATATGAAAAAGGAGCTATATATCATTCAATAAATACTATAAAAAATAAGATACATGATCATAAACTCACTGCACATGAATTCCAAAATAATAGCTGCAACTGCATCCTCTGATTTATGAATATGAAGTGAAAGCACAAGCTACAATAGTTACAATCCTCTGGTGTCCAACCAGTAAAATGACTCTGAAAATGATAGATATAGACCAAAAAAAGCTCTCCCCTATCTTAGGGGTCGAATTTCCTCCAAGGAAAACTAAATTCATGCACCTATTCAATGTATACTACAAGCAAGGGAGGTTACCAAACTCACTTCCTCCATTTTTGAACCACTTGAGATAATTCCTCAAAGCTTTTAATACACGATAAGACACTTAATTAACTCAATTCAACTATAATTACATTTAATTTTTAACATTTACCCTATATCATTCACCTCTCAAATTTTACCACAGTAAATTTACAAATTACAAAATTACGGTGTAAATTCTAGAAATTTAGCAGGTTTTTTGCCTATGTGTAGCGAGCTGTTGGAGGAGGTTTTTGAGTGCCTTCCTGAGACCTGTTTTGGATAAATTTGAGTGTAATTGTCTTTAGCCTATTTAATCATGCAAAATTACCTTTTCTAGGCTGAGATATGCTCATTTTTCCAAGAATGCTCCAGGTGTGCAGCGAGGGGTCCAAAATAGTGGCAAAAACCTGTTTTTTGGGCACTTTTTATGCATTTTCCTTGAAATATGTGCAAGAGATTAACAAAAAAAATGAAATGGGTCTGAAGTAGAGGTCATTATGTTTCCACAAATGTTGAGTTTTAGTCATTTGGATGCACTGAGGAAATGTGCAGCGTGAGCTCGCTGCACATCTGGGATGACCAAAATTGCCAAAAAAACTCAAAAATTCACAAAAACCAAAATTTGCTCCAAAAATCCTCAAAATTGGTCCAGATGTGCCTCATAAGGTATGTTATTCCACTAAGGAATAATCAACAAGAATCTCCAAGTTTTCCTTCTCCTTTTGACTTTTTAGGGTTTCCTCTAGCTTTGCTTGCAATTGTTTGACATTGACATTGCAAATTTGATTTCTTGCCTAATAGTGGTCAACCATGTGTTTTTGCATATTTTTGTCCCCATTGGCCTTGTCAAGGAGCTTCTCCAAATTGATATTGACTTTCTCAAGCCAAAAATCCCTGTTTTCAATGATTTCCATGGCTATTCTTTCTTCAAAGGTCAACTCCTCATGTGGTGGATTTTGCTCTCTTTCCTTCTGCAATGCTCTTTTGAGACCCATGGTCCTTGGTATCTTCCTTGTTACCTACTTTTCATGCTTATCTGACTCTTCAGTGTCAATCACTACTTTTCCTTTCACATGATGCATTCTAGCCTCAAACTGACTCTTCTCTAAAGACAAGTGTTTTGCCTTCAACTGATTGTTTTCTTGCTCTAGGAAGGAAATGATGAAGTTAGCCCTTGCCAAGTTGTCTTGGATTTATTTGATCTGTGCATATTTATCTTTGATTATCCTTTCTAGGTTTTCATGCTCTTCACTAGCCTCCAAATCTACTAAGTCAAAGTCATGCTCCTCATCATGCATAGATGTCTCCTGCTGTAATGATGTTTCCTGCTCTGCTGATGTAGGATTGGCCCCTTTCTCAATCTGAGGAGAAAACACAAGCCTTCTGCCTCTTTTGTATGTTTTGGTCACTACTGCTTTGGTTTTATTTGTAACTGATTCCTTTGGTGATTTATCTTCCAACCTGCTTGATGAACCCACCTCTTGCATTGTAGGTGATATGATTTGCTACTTGCTAAGTGGAATAACAACATGCATGAGCAAGGCTACCTCATTGAAAGTATCCCATGTTATGTTCTTTTCTGCCAGCTGATGGAGAACCATAACCTTTTTGAAACTATGATGAAAAATGCTAGGAAGATGTTTGCCTTTCACCTGCATTTTTTTATGCTCCTATACAAGAAATTGCACAAATTAGAGATTTAGCAGCAATGAAGTGCATGAGAATTTTTATGTGATAATGGTTGAGTCTTGGGAAGCTTCCTTCACATGTGAAGTATTTTATGATCACTCTCACCAATGGATCATACTTCTCAAGCAAGTAGCTACTTGGAAAAACATGTGAACGATCATTTCTATACTGTGATTTTTGGTAGGGTTTGTACTCCTCAATGTCCAAATCCATACCCTTGAACCAAATATCTTTGTGATTAGGTATGCCTGTGGCTTGAGATATAACATCCAATGAAACTTTAAAGTCTACTCCTGCTAAGGTAACTTTTTTTCTTTTCTATGCAGTGGCAAAAAGTCCAGTGAGTTGCTCATGACAGCCAACCTCTTGGATCTTCTAGCAAAACTCCAGACAGTTCACATCTTCAAAACATTTCTTGATGAAAGGAGAAGAAATGATCTTCATGAAATTTTAAGGTTCAAATATCAAAACCATGCCTCCCTTGTTATACTTTTTCTTTTCTGAGGGTGAGGTATCAGTCTCCATGATGAAACCTTAGATGATAGGAGGGAAAAACAGGGGAAAGGAGTAAAGGGATAAGATGAAGGGGTTAGGGAAGGGAGGTGGGAGTAGGAAAATTTATGGAGATGGGCAGGGATTTTAGGGAGGTATGGGAGGTGAAATGGAGTGAAATGAGTGAGGGAATTGGGCTAGGAAAGTTTTACAAAATCCTAGCTAGGAAAACTACCCAAAATGGCAGAAGTAGGCTATGGTTTAGGGTTTGGGACTTGGGAATTTGAAATGAGGGGATATGAAGGCTATGGGAGATGATTTTGGGTATGAGGGAGGGTAAAAAATATGTGGGAGGATATTTTTACGTTGGAAAATGAAGTGTGGTGACTATGAGACTGAAAAAGCAAGAAAAACGCTAGAGAAGGAATTAGCTTGAATTTTAGGAAAATTTGATGCTAGGGCTAAGCTAAATGGTAGTACTTACTTCTTTTTAGCTGATAGAACCTTCCTCAAGAGGAGAAAACCTTTGGAAATAGTTGTGCTTCACCCCACAATAAAATGCGTTTTACAGCCATATGCGTAACATAGGTTTCTTGTGCGCAACGAAGATGTGCAACGTAGATCGGCTAGGTGCGTAGCGTAGTGTTGTTGTGAGTAGCGTCGTGCTCCCATGTGTAGAGAAACAATGAAAATTTCCAATGAGACGAAAAACATTGAATTTCTTGGTAAAGGGAGAGGAGAGCTCAATGGTAGGAGGATAGGTAAGTGAAAATGATATATCTCCTTTGTGAGGACGGGCTCCACATGTCATTTTCCAAGCATGATTTTCATTTTTGAACATTGTAACTTTGGACCTTTGTAACCTTGTAGTTTTTTGGAACCTTCAATTGCAGCTTTAGGAATACGATGAAATTATTACATATTAAAAACATAAATTACATTTGAAACCAAATTCATAGAAAAAAATTACTATTACCACTCCTCCATTGCTAGATTTTATGCATGGAATGACATATTTTGATGACTCTAACCCTAATGACCTAATGGAGAAACTGAACTAAATGAAATCATGATAATGATGACTGAAGTGGTAATGGTGATATTTTATTTGATGGTACACTCAACTGAATGATGACAAGGACCTACATGTAAAAGTTTTTGAAATAGCCCTAGACCTACTACCCAGTGACCAAATTTTTGGTTGAAGACCTAATAAAATGACAAAAAATTGACTAGGAGACCCTAATAAGACATGATAAGAGCCCATTTAATCACTGGTGACAGGCTGTATAGAATGAAACTAACATTGGCTCTAGTTGGGGATGGCAGCTCCTTGGAGGTGTCAAGAACACCATAGACCAAGTAGCCTAACCATTGGGCATGGAGTCAAAATCAAAAGGCGAGACTAAATAATGAAAAATGACTCAAAAATGAACTAACTTGACTCTTACTGAACTTTGAAAACAACAGAAAATCAATGGAGCTTTATGGACTTCACTTTGGGCTCCAAGTTCAGATGATTCCCCACTTCACACTTTGGCAAAAAAATTAAACTGATATGTACAATGAGATAAAGAAACTTCAGAAATCTACTCAGAAAATGTAGTGCTTGAGAAGCCTACCATTGGCTGGTCCTCCTATGCAATATTCTCCATTCATTTCCTCCAATAGATAAGCATGTTGTCCTCTTGAGGCTGAAATTTTGTATGGTCCTTTCCATAAGTTCTCAAATTTGCCGTGTTTCCCTTTATATTTGTTTCTAGGATCCCAACGAAGGACCACATCACCAATTTTGAAATCATATTCTTTTGTCTTGCGATCATATACCTTATTTATTCTCTCTTGGAGATTTGAGGTATTTTGAAAGACCTCATCTGTATTTTGCTGAAGATGAATCATTCGATTAATTCGGCGCTGCACATCATTCACTTCACTACTTGCTTCCTGTAATAGTTTCATAACTAGGACAACATGTGATGTAGGGAAAACTGTGTTGACTCCATATACCAATTGTAAAGGAGACATACCTATTGAATTTTTTCTTCGCACTCCGTCCGCCCACAAAGCATTAACAAGCTTCTTATGCCATTTTTTCTTGTTCGCCTCCAACATCTTCTTTATAATGTTGACCAAAGATTTGTTTGAAGATTTGGCCAAGCCATTACCTTGCGGATAATATGCAGTCGAGTGACCCAATTTGATGTTGTATTTCTCGCAAAATTCAACCATTTTCTTGGATTTGAATGCAACCTTATTATCTGTAATGATTTTGTGGGGACAACCAAGCCAAGACAAAATAATAGTCTCTCAAAATTGAATAATGACTAAATCAGTAGCTTTCCTTGTTGAGATTGCTTCAATCCAATTGGTGAAGAAGTCAGCAACTGTCAAGATCCACTTATGTTGGGCAGAATATGCAGGGTGGATTTATCCAATGTAATCAAGGCCCCACTACTGAAATGGCGCTTGCACGAATATAGTCTGCAAAGGCAGCGAGATCAACTTCCTCTTACCTTGAAATATCTGGCATTCATGACAGCTCATCATGGTTTTATATAAATATGTAAAGAGAGTAGGCCAATAATAACCAATAATCAACACCTTATTCGCCGTGTTTTTCCAAAACAAATGACCTCCACAATATCCCTTGTGGAAATCAATCATTACCTCCTTGGCTTCATTTTCTACTAGACAATTTAGCAAGACACCTCCCGGGTCTTTCCAATATAGAGCGCTGTCCAAAATGCAGTACTTGGAAGCTTTCAAATTTAATGACCTACCCTTACTTTTAGACATGTATGGAGGAGGATTAAGATGCTGAAGAACATAAATGATGTCGGCATACCAAGGAGATGAGAGAAAAATTTTTGATACCTGCATGAGTGAGCCATCATTTTCTTCTTCGGACAAAACTGAAATGAGATTGATATCAAGTGCATGTAAATTGGATTCAGCCATCAGCTTGGCCAATCCTTGACCTTTGATCAGCTTTGTAGGCTTGATCTCGAGGTCATACTCTAACATAGCTGCTATCCACTTACCTCTTCTTCCTTCCAGATTAGTTTGCATTAGGACATCCTTGATTGCTGCATTAGGGACATAGGCTAGAATGTGTGAATGACTAATATACACTCGAAAGTCCTTCAATGCTTTTACTAGGGCTAAGGCTTGCTTCTAAATGATGTTATATCTAAGGGCAACATCTCTAATAGTACGGCTAAAGAAAGCAATGGGATGTTTGGTCTTATCCTTCTTTTGCATCAAAACAACAACCAAAGTATGTTCGGAGGCAAATGAAAATATGATGAAATCAATGGAATATTCGGGCTAATCAAAATAGGAGTTGTTGTCAAGGAAAAATTAACTGAATTAAATGAATTTTTAGCATCCTTCGACCACCTTACCTCACTTTCCTTTTTAAGCATATTGGTCATCTCTCGAAGATGCTCGACAAGGTTCGGGATAAATCTTCTCAAAAAATTCATCTTACCATTAAAGGCTTGGATCTCCTTCTTGCGCTGTGGAAGATATATTTATTGAATAGGTTCAATCCGGGAAGGATCAATACGGATACCATCTTTGGAGATGATATGGCCATGCAGCTTTCCCTCCTCCATGGAAAAAAAACTCTTTTTGGGATTGAGTATAATCCCAAATTTCCTGCACTTCTGAAATACAATTCTCAAGTGATATAAACGCTCATCATCAGAATGTGAGAAAACTATCAAATCATCAAGGTACACTACTAGAAAAACATCCTTTTCATTTGCGAAGGCAATTTCCATCGCCCACTGAAAAGTGGCTCTTGCATTCTTGAGCCCAAATGACATTTTAGCATACTTGAAAGTGCCCCAAGGTGTCATGAAAACAGTCTTCCCTTGGTCATCCTTATGCACTAAGATTTTATTTATCCCGAATATCCAAAAATAGACATTCGAGAGGACCCAACCACTCTCTGCAGGATATGGTCCATCTTAGGAAGGGGATAATTATCTTTTAAAGACACCTTATTCAAGTTTTTGAAATCAATACAAAGACAAATTTCTCCCGTTTTCTTTCTCACCGGAACAATATTTGACATTCATTCATAAAATCTAATGGGAACAATGATACCAACTTTAAAAATTTATTTTACCTCTTTCTCTATTAATGGTAACAATATTGGGTTAATCCTTCTCAAATTTTGTCTAAAGGGATTTTGATCAGACTTGACTGAAATTGTATGCTAGATGATATTTATGTCATATAATTTCAAATCTGCATAGTCCCAAGCAAATACATCATAAGATTCTGATAACAAAGCTATGTAATTATCTTTCATCTCTAGAGATAAGTACTTGGACAACTTAACCATTTTGGGATTGTTTGTTGTTCCAATATTCACATCTTCGACACCTTTCTCGGTAGGAACCATGGTCGGCTTTCTGGAAACATCATCTTAATCGAACAACTCTTCCAAAGGTACAAGACCCCTTGGAATGTTATTATCTTTCAGTTGTAACACATCAACCTAAGTAGCCTCGATCACTTGATCATATTTATCATAGACTTCATCAATATAAGAATTTTCAAACTCACCTTCCATCTGCAGAAAATTATTCACTTGTTTGTCATCCCAGAACACTTTCCAATACCTCAAGTTATCAAGAATAGTTGGTCGGTTTTTTACACAAATTTCAAACTTCCTATTAGAGAATATTGGAATCTTAAAGTTAGTTTTTGTTGTAGCAAGCGAATCTTCCATAAGAATCTAACTTCTTGGTACAACCGACAATGTATATTTAGGAAAATTTTTGAGAATGTAAAGTACATCATTTCTATATGATCTCATCCTTGGATGCTTTTCCTGGTATTCCCTTTTTACCTGTTTGATTACAAGCTCGGAGTCACCATAAACAAAAATTCTCTTTGCACCTAACTTTTTCATAATTTTGAGACTGGTGATCAATGCCCCGTACTCAACTTAATTATTGGAACAATCAAAAGCCAACTTATAGGAACACAATATCACATTTTTGGAATTTTACTTGATTTATGAATTGAACTACGTATCCAAATTCCGATGCCTTCCCCATCTTTCCCTAAGGCACCGTCGAAATCCATGGTCCAAAGACCATTATCATCATCGGGAAGTTGGAATTCTGCAATCTAATTTGTTTCTTTCTTTTGGGCCACTTTTTCAACCTGTTCAGTTCTTTTTTTTGAATTTTATGATATCTGTTGTGAAGTATTAGGATGATTTATTTGTCTTTCATCCAAAACTGCTCGGACACTATTTGAAATTTCTGGAATTTCCTCAACTTCTATAAGATGACTATCTAAATCATCAACACCACTATCATTAAACAAAATAAAGGAATCAAGATCAGTATGTACATAATTGATAGGGTGATTGTTTGGTTTCTCTTTATTGGTGATCATGTACTTCATTTTTATCTCCCGGTCCAACTTCCTTAGTTGCCCAAAAACCGGGATGGTGGCATAAGAGAAATCTAATTGCAGAGTAGCTCTTAACTTTGCTCCCCATGACCTTGACAACAACATGCCATACCATGGAGGTATATCAACTACTACCACATCCATTAAGACATTTTTAGTAGGTATTTGCTCAAGTGAAACTACCAAGTCCTTTATAAGACTGAGACAACGTACACTACCAAAATCAAAAGAGTAAAGATCATCGTAAGGTTGGGTTATGTCTAAGCCCAATTATTCCATTATGGCCTTTGGCATCAAGTTATGAGAATCTTCGGAGTCAATCATGGCATTATGGAGGATACATTGATGAAATCTCAAACTAAGATTAAATGGGGGAACTTCACTATATTCTAGTTGACTATCTATGGCTGGACCAAAAAGGAGCTTGGGTTGATCATCTTCAACATTTACCATGTCTGACATAGGGTCTAATTTAAGCATTTTAGCAACATGAGATTTGTATTGGTTATTTTTCACTAGCTCGATCAAGGGGATAGAAACTTTCAACTTAGATATGTCATTTTCTAAGCTAAACAGATTGGTTTGTTTATCAACCTCTTCTACAGTGGTGTTCCTCTTGTCGGGCTGGTCCTTTATTACAGATTCCTTCTTTTGGCATTCTTTCTCTTTTTTTAATGTACTTGTAGATGCTTGGTTGTTCTTGGTCTGATTTGTAGCTGCAAGATCCTTTCCCTTATTTTGACTAGCTTGGGATTTGCTTTGGCTGAGTATCGTTTTGTTGAGTATTCTTCTTCTGAATAGGAGTGACAGGAACATCACGGTTTCTCAATGAATATTGTCTCTTCTATGAGCTAAGAGCATTAAGATAACCCCCTGATAATCATCGGACTAGACCTCCAACTCGTCATCATTTCCAAGCATGTAGTCCTCATCTTTCGGTAAGTCTGTTTTCTCATTGTATTCTTCATTCTCTGTAAGGAAAATAGTCTTTCCATTTTGTGCGAAGAAATGATTCTCTTCCACAATATCGTATTACTCTTCAACCCCTTGAGCATAATTTTGTTGAAAAGGAGTGCTGATCTGCTGTTGTGTTGGCTGCTCTGGAGCTCTTTGTTCCCTCTGTTTAATCCTAAACTGAGGCTGCTGCTGCTGACCTCGAAAATTAGGATTACGAACCTATGTTTCTAGTTTCCTTTCAGTGATAGACATTATATCCACCATTCTATCCATAGTCCTGATCAAAGTATCCAATTTGGAATCAGAGGATTTGGATGATTCTTCCTTGATTGTCACCTTTCTTTCACCTTTGGTCTTTGACTTTGTGATTGTCAGATTTGCTTCGACACTATCTGCGTTTTTCTGCATCTCCTCAAGTGTTTCAGGACTTCTTTCACGGAGTTGGTATGCCATATATAGATCAAAAGCATCTAGATAGTGGAAGAGAGACAAACCCGGAGGAGGCTTGATATCATTGGGGGTTGAGTTATATACCCGGTTAAAGCGAGTAGTAAAATCCTGAACAAACTCATTAGGATTTATTTTTAAGTTGTCATACTCGAAAAGAATATGAATTGGATTCGTTTTCACTTCCCATATAGCTATAAATGTATCAGTTAATTGCTCTGGATTTCCTATGGAATTGGCAGTCAAAGAACATAACCATGTTTTTACATCGCCGGAGAAGCTTTGGGCAATGATTCTTATTTTTGCATCATCAACATCAATCTCTTCTAAATCAATGAAATCAATGCATTTCACTAGGTGTTGTCTGGCACTAATCTCTGAGGTTTCAGCGAAGAGAGGAAGTATTTGACCATAGCCCTGTGGTAAGGGTGCAAGTTGACCAGGTAAAATTAGAGGTTAAAATCTCGCCATGAACCCTGTTGAATGTGGTGCAGGCGTAACAATGGCAAGGGTAGATTGAGAAGGTTTATGAGAAGGAAATGATGTAGAAGGGATGGAAGAAGAGGCAACAACTGATTGAGATGGTGTGGGAGTAAACAAATATTCTTGTTGATACTAGATGATAGCTTTCTCAGTTTTATATTGGAGCTGGTTAGCCGATTTTTCAAGTTTATCAAACTGACACCAGACTTTCCTATCAAAATCTGACTCAGATTTGGATTCTTTAGAGATAATGCACTATATTAAAGCTTTAAAGAATCAAATACTATTTGAGATAATGATGTAAATTAAGACAACCTCAGGGGATCGAACATTATTTCAGACAAGGAAGTTTCCGACTTTGATCTAAACAGAGATAATTAAAATTTCAAATCGAATGGAATATCTTCAAGGGATAATATTTTTGCAGGCAATGATGTAGACCTTACCAATGAAGATGGACCCGACTGAATCTCTTAGTGCTGAGATCTCTGATTTATGACGAGTTTCTCTGGATATTCAACTGGAGAAGCTGGATGTGAATCAGGATTCGATCTTGTGTATCTTTTCGAAGCCAAAATGTTCTTTGTTTCCGCACGTTAACTCTCTGCAATTTTTGAATCAACCTTCAAGAACACTAGGGCCGATCACCCACAGACCTAGAATTCGATGAAAAGTAATAGTACACCCAGGGAAGATCTGTCACTTCGTTCCTTGACAATGACGCCAGAATGTTAGCACTCCACCAGTTCTGCAAAGGCTCAAGGGATAATATTTTTGCAGGCAATGATGTAGACCTTACCAATGAAGATGGACCCGACTGAATCTCTTAGTGCTGAGATCTCTACTTTCTGACGAGTTTCCCTGGATCTTCAACTGGAGAAGCTGGATGTGGATCAAGATTCGATCTTGTGTATCTTTTCGAAGCCAAAATGTTCTTTGTTTCTGCACCTCGGCTCTATGCAATTTTTGAATCAACCTTCACGAACACTAGGGCCTATCACCCACAGGCCTAGAATTGATGAAAAGTAATAGTACACCCAGGGAAGATCTGTCACTTCGTTCCTCGGCAATGACGCCAGAATGTTAGCACTCCACCAGTTCTTCAAAGGCTGAAACAGAGACCATCAAAGGTAACCACAAACCACTTTGACCTAGTAGCTAGCCCTACTAGGCTGAGAGGGACCTCTCAATGAGATCACAACCAAGGATTGATTGTGACATGATAGATATTAGGCTAGATATAATATGATCAGGTAGGTTTTAATAAATTTAGGTTTTGATGCAGGATCAGGGATGAAACCAAGTAGCTAGGTCTAGGGATCAAAGGGTTTACAGATGCAAAGATATAAAGGAGCAAGGTAGAAGTGGATCTATGATGGATTAGGGTTTGTAGGTATGGTGGTGAGTCTAAAAGAGTAGAGAGATTTAATGAGCATGTTCATTCATGAATTCATTAAACTGGAAGCAATGAAACACAAGAGGACATTTCCATATAAACAGAGCTAAATTAATAGAATTCTGCCTATAAACTGTAAGGAAAGCCACTGAAGATACAAGAAATGAAATAGGAGATATATATCATTCAATAAAGACTATAACAGAGAATATACATGATCATAAAATCACTGCACATGAATTCCAAAATAATAACTGCAACTGCATCCTCTGATTTCTGAATATGAAGTGAAAGTACAAGCTACAAAAGTTACAACCCTCTGGTGTCCAACCAGTCAAATGACTTTGAAAATGATAGATATAGACCAAAAAAACCTCTCCCCTCTCTTGGGGGTCGAATTTCCTCCAAGGAAAACTAAATTCATTCACCTATTCAATGTCTACTACATGCAAGGGAGGTTACCAAGCCGACTTCCTCCTTTTTTGGAACACTTGAGCTAATTCCTCAAAGATTTTAATACATGATAAGAAACTTAATTAACTCAAGTCAACCATAATTACATTTAATTTTTACCATTTACCCTATATCCTTCACCTCTCAAATTTTACCACAGTAAATTTACAAATGACAGAATTACAGTGTAAATTCTAGAAATTTAGCGGGTTTTTTGCTTATGCATAGCGAGCTATTGGAGGAGGTTTTTGAGTGCCTTCCTGAAGTCCAAATATGAAACTGAGACCTGTTATGGATAACTTTGAGAGTTTTTTTAACTTTAGTCTATTTAAACATGAAAAATGACCTTTTATAGGCTAGGATATGCTCATTTTCCCAATATTTCTCCAGGTGTGCAGCGAGGGGTCCAAAACAATGGCATAAACCTGTTTTTTGGGCACTTTTTTTGCATTTTCCTTGAAATATGTGCAAGAGATCAGAAAACCAATGAAATGGATTTTAAGTAGAGGTCATTATGTTTCCAAAAATGCCGATTTTCAATCATTTTGATGCTCTGAGGAAATGTGCAGCGTGAGCTTGCTGCACATCTGGGATGACCAAAATTGCCAAAAAAACTAAAAAATTCACAAAATCCAAAATTTTCTCCAAAAATCCTCAAAATGGGCCCAGAGGTGCCTCACACGGTATGTTATTCCACTAAGGAATCATCAACAAGAATCTCCAAGTTTTCCTTCTCCTTTTGAATTTTTAGGGTTTCCTCTAGCTTTGCTTGCAATTGTTTGACTTTGACATTGAAAATATGATTTCTTGCATAGTAGTGGCCAAACATGTGTTTTTGTATCTTGTTGTCCATGTTTCCCTTGTCAAGGAGCTTCTCCAAATTGATATTGACTTTATCAAGCCAAAACTCCCTATTTTCATTGATTTCCATGGCTATTCTTTATTCAAAGGTCAACTCCTCATGTGGTGGAATTTGCTCTCTTTCCTTCTGCAACGCTCTTTTGAGACCCATGGTCCTTCGTATCTACCTTGTTACCTGCTCTTCATGCTTCTTTGACTCTTCAATGGCAATCATTTATTTTCCTTTCAAATCATGCATTATAGCGTCAAACTAACTCTTCTCTAAAGACAATTGTTTTTCCTTCAACTGATTGTTTTCTTGCTCTAGGAAGGAAATGATGAAGTTAGCCCTTGCCAAGTTGTATTGGAGTTATTTGATCTGTGCATATTTGTATTTGATGATCCTCTCTAGGTTTTCATGCTCTTCAATAGCCTCCAAATCTACTAAGTCAAAGTCATGCTCCTCATCATGCATAGATGTCTCCTGCTGTAATGATGTTTCGTGCTGTGCTGATGTAGGCTTGGCCCCTTCCTCAATCTGAGGATTAAACAAAAGCCTTCTACCTCTTTTGTATGTTTTGGTCACTGCTGCTTTGGTTTTCTTTGTAACTGATTCCTTCGGTGATTGAGCTTCCAACCTGCTTGATGAACCCGCCTCTTGCATTGTAGGTGACAGGGTTTGTTGCTTGCTAGGTGGACTAACAACAAGCATGAGCAAGGTTGCCTCAATGAAAGTATCCCATGTCATGTTCTTTTCTTCCAGCTGATGGAGAACCACGACCTTTATCAAACTATGATGTAAAAGGCTAGGAAGATGTTTGCCTTTCACCTGTACTTTTTCATACATTTTACTTTGCTCTTATACAAGAAATTGTACAAATTTAGAGATTTAGCAGTTGTGAAGTGCATGAGCAGTTTTATGTGATAATGGCTACGTCTTGAGAACCTTCCTTCACATGTGAATTATTTTATGATCACTCTCATCAATGGAGCATACTTCTCAAGCAAGTATCTAAATGGAAAAACATGTGAAGGATCATTTATGTACTGTGATTTTAGGTAGGGTTTGTACTCGTCAATGTTCAAATCCATAGCCTTGAACCAATTATCTCCATGACTAGGTATGATTGTGGCTTGAGAGATGGCATCCACTGAAACTGTAAAGTCTACTACTACTAAGGTAACTTTGTCTCTTTTCAATGCAGTGGCAAAAAGTCTAGTGAGTTGCTCATGATAGCCAACCTCTTGGATCTTCTTGCAAAACTGAAGATAGTTCACATCTTCAAAACATTTATTGATGAAGGGAGAAGAAATTATCTCTATGACATTTGAAGATTCAAATATCAAAACTATGCCTCCCTTTTTATGCCTTTTCTTTTCTGAGGGTGAGGTATTAGTCTCCATGATGAAACCCTATATGATAGGAGGGCAAAACAAGGGAAAGGAGTAAAGGGATAATATGAAGGGGTTAGGGACGGGTGATGGGAGTAGGAAAATTTAGGGAGATGGGCAGGGTTTTTAGGGAGGTATGGGAAGTGAAATAGGTGAGGGAATTGGGCTAGGAAATTTTTACACAGTCCTAGCTAGGGAAATTTCCCAAAATGGAAGAATTAGGCTAGGGTTTAGGGTTTGGGACTTGGGAATTTGAAATGAGCAGATATGAAGGTTGTGGGAGATGATTTTGGGTATGAGGGAGGGTAAAAAATATGTGGGAGTATGTTTTTACATTGGCAAACGAAGTGTGGTGACTATGAGACTGAAAAATCAAGACAAACCCTAGAGAAGGAATTAGCGTAAATTTTAGGCAAATTTGATGCAAGGGTTGAGATAAATGGTAGCACTTAATTCTTTTTAGCTAATAGAACCTTCCTCAAGAGAATAAAACCTTTGGAAATAGTTGTGCGTCACCCCACAAGAAAATGTGTTTTTCAGCCAGATGCGTAGAGTAGGCTTCCTGTGTGCAGTGTAGATCGGCCAGGTGCATAGCGTAGTGTTGCTGTGCATAGCACCGTGCTTCTTTGTGTAGCACTGTGCTTCTGTGCGTAGTGAAACGATGAAAATTGCCAATGAGAGGCAAAAAATTGAATTTATTGGAAATGGGAGAGGATATCTCGATGGTAGGAGGATAGGTAAGTGAAAATGAAATATCTCCTTTGTCTTTTTGACCTTGTTATAAACTAAATTGACTTCTTTTGAGTGAGGATGAACCCCACATGTCATTTTCCAGGTATGATTTTCATTTTTGAACATTGTAGCTTTGGACCTTTGTAACCTTTGGAACCTTGTAGTTTTTTGGAACCTTCAATTGCAACTTTAGGAACATGGTGAAATTATTACATATTAAAAACATAAATTACACTTGAAACAAAATCCATAGAACAAATTTACCTATTACCACTCCTCCATTGCCGAATTTTATGCATGGAATGACATATTTTGATGACTGAAACCCTAATGACCTAATGGAGACACTGGACTGAATGAAATCATGATGATGATGACTGAAGTGATAATGATGATCTTTTATTTGATGGTACACTCAACTGAACGATGACAAGGACCAACATGTAATATTTTTTGAAAGGAGTGGAAATAGCCCTAGACCTACTACCCAATGACCAAACTTTTACTTGACGACCTAATGAAATGACAAAAAATTGACTATGAGACCCTAACAAGACATGATAAGAGCCCATTTGATCATTGGTGATAGGTTGTACAGACTGAGACTAATAGTAACAACTATGGTGTCCCTCCCCCTTGCACTCCTATGCATATAAATTGTCTCAACACATAATATATTAGTACAATTATCTTAGAACACAATCATTCTTTCGGGCAATCTCATAAACATATACTCATATCATGTACTTCATCAAGCATTCAAACAATGCTTTAAGTGTGCATAAAATTCAAGAGTCATGATCAATAATTTTTAGAATGCTTATCTCTAGAAAACCACTAACTGGAAGAAAATGCCTTATTTTCTCTTAGCCATAGGCTTTGTTGCTCTTGTTTTTTTCAACACTGGGTCATTCTTTGGCTAGGCCATGATTCCACAAAGACATTGGCTTATCAAGAGACAAGTATGATACATAACCAATATTGAACTTAAAAAATGTCAAGGTACCAACCCCAACAAGCTCCAACCAATAGTCTCACATCCCCCCATCACCCCACTCGACCCAAGGTAGTGCACCCCCCTTATCATACACATAAATCCCCCAAATTGTGACACTATCATTCCAATGTATCCAACTTGTGTTGGCCAAGGATGTCTCAGAGCTTGTGGCTTATATGAGTTTAATCTACCTTTAGGGCTCTAAGTACTCTCTATACCCCACACACAAAAGCTTATCTATACACTCCTCCCTCCAGAGCCCCAACCTTCCACAAGGAAACCTAAGGAGAAGTGCACTCACAACATTGTCAAAAAATGCATAGGTGCCACTTGTACCATTCCCTCATCAACACCTTATATTCCATAGCCTTGATTCCACAAGACTACATGCAACACCTTCATTGGATTCCCAATCATTTTGTTAACCCGTTCCTGGTTTCATGTTCATCATTAACCAATATTAGTCATTTGAATCATGTTATAACAACAAACTGCTCTGAGTCTTTATGCATGCACCTAGCATGTCTTCATGTATCTAGCATATCATTAATGTATGGAAATGCATCTTTAAAATAGTTCATTATTTACATTTTTATCATGCCTATGCTATTATTCATCAACATATGACAATTTCTCAAAACATTAAAGAAAAGTATTACAACTAGCAAGAGATAAGTTAAGAGATTCCCCCTCATAGTTATGGTTGCATCACTTGGCCATAAAATTTTGCAATTCTATTGTGCTTCTCTAGGGAATCTAGTCAACATCCTCCATGTTTATCTTGTTGCATCAAACTCAAGTCAGTCTTCGAGTAACATCCGTGTATTCATATATACATCAAAATAATTTCACATAAGTACATATGCACGCACAAATATTAATTTTACACTTAAATTCTCTCTTATACTCTAGCTAATCAAGGTTTAGTGTTGAGCCTTAGCTCTTATACCACTTTGTAACATAATATCAAAGCTCCCATCTCATTTATTATTGAGCCCATCCAGGTCCAACATTGAACCGTGCTCTGATAGTTTGTAACAGACTCGATGCCTTAATGCTCGATTAAACATATGGGGCAACAAATGCTTTTCTTCTTCGCGTGCTTAACAATCGGCTCTGATATCACTTTATCACATACCAAATTACCTCAGCGACTTACAAAGGTTATGGAGTACCCAAAATTTTCTATTTCCTTTCCCTAACTTGAAAATAATCTCTCATACTACTTTATCACATACCCCTACTAAATTTATGCTAACCACACATGCAAAAACTTGATTTTCATCTCTCATAAATTTTGTCAAACACTTTACATGTAAACATTTCTTCAAATACTTTGTATACTACTAATTAAGTAGTTGTTTTCTTGTAGAAATTTTTGTCAAACATTTTGTATGAAATTAAATAAAAAATATTTCTTTAATTCCACTTGTAACATACTAACTGAAATGTACCAGTCAATCATGAAACTTTTGATCTTGGAGGTATTTTATCAAATAGTTTGTATGCAAATTGTAATAAAACACCTTTAACACATTTCTTCAAATTCTTTGCATGCAAAAATGCATAGATCAAATACAACAACACTATCATACAACAACACTATCATACAACAATGCTAACATGCATCAATACTATCCCCTTCTTCAAAAAGCATTTTCGTTTGGGAATTTCATCAAACAATTTGTATGTACTGAACCATTAAACCATTTATGCATTTCTTCAAACTCTTTGCATGCAAACTAAAATAGCAAGTTCCTCATGAAATATCTCTTAAATTACAGTTTTCTGAGTTATGAAAACTAAACTAGATGAATAATGGTATTTCCCCTCACTATGGTCCAAGTTTCAACCTCTGGAACCTCCCAGATGAAAAGTTATAACAATAATGCCAACATGACCCGTTTGATGCACGATTTTAGAAGAATCTAGGAAGCTAGAATTCCTCTGATCATATATTTTAATTGTGATGCAAGATCTAAAATTTAGAATAGATTATCATCAATATTTCCTGTCACTATGGCCCTAATTTCAGCTTTTCGAACCTACCAAAAGAAAAGTTATAGCAGAAATGCCAACATGTCCTGTTTGATGCATGATTTTAGGAGCATCCAGGAAGCTCTACTTACTCTAATAATATCTCCTAAAATATCACGAACCAATATCTTAAAGTTGGACCAAATTATTAGTAGGACCTCATCTCACCATGGTCCAAGTTTCAACTTCTAGAACCTCCCAAAATAAAAGTTATAGCATAAATTCCAACATGACATGTTTAAGGATGCATTTAGGATGCCCAACTTCCTCTTATCATATTTCCTAAAATTTCAGAACGTGAGATGTGAATATTGGACTAGAGGATCAATTTGATTCCCCCTCACTATGGTCCAAGTTTTAGCTTTTGGAACCTCCAAGAAGAGAAGTTATTGCAGAAATGTGAACATGACTTGTTTAAAGAAGAATTTAGGAAGCTTGTCTTCCTCAACTAGTGTTGTTACAAAATTTAATACATATAAAAAGCTACAACCAAATAGTCTAACAACTACAACCCTAATAGATTTGTTGAATGGTAAATGCATATACATATAAACTTTCCGAAAAGAGCAATTAAATAATCATGCATAAGATATACTTATCTTGAGTCAATTTTTTCACAATATGGAACTGAAGAAGGGTGAGCCACTCTCCACCCAACCATAGGCTTAGCTGTGCTGCAGGATTTCTCATAACTAGCCACCCCCAAGCCATATATTGTTGTCTTGTAGGAAAAACTAAACTCATGGATTTTTCACTTAGTTTTCAGACCATACACAAAAAGTGAAGGTCACTCTCCTCCATAGACAGGAAAGAATCTTAGTGTTCATCCTTTCCATCCCTTGACCAGTCCCATAGACATTCACAAATGACAATGCAAGTTTTCACAACACAAGGGAGTCCTTCTATGATCTCTACAATACCTCGACCTTCCCTTCTTCAGTTATCTCGTTTCCACACTCGAAGAGGACAACTCCCAGTCCTCAAGGCTATCTAATCCAAGGAAAAAGCACTACGACACATTCAATTTATGTTACACAAGTTGTCACCAATTGTCATGCCAATTCCAATTTTTAAGTGAGAGAGGGAAAAAATGAGTGTATGAGAAGAATAATGGAGTAATGCTTGGAACAAAAAGTCCAAAAAAGAGGCTCCTCAATGGATTTTATCTTTCATTTTTATAAACAGACCTTGACCCTTCATCTTTCCAACCATCACTGTAAGGTAATTATCAATTCAAGGTATGTATTTTCCTCTCAAGGCATTACAATCTATTGGTTGTCCCCCCTTCCGTCAATTATGGCATATTTTATTAATAAAATAAAACATTATATCTCATAGTAAATATTCGACTCATATCATCAATGTTGGCACCCCAAAATTATATGTTCTTAATTACATTACAATATTTGGGGTAATGAAATAGGTGTCACACCAGTGATCAAATTTTTAAGTTAAATTGTTTTGTCATTCAAAAATTATGGATCTTTATTGATATAAACGAAGTATATGTTGTGTTGTCTTTAACAATAGTTATATTTGTATACAAGGTTGAGGTGTGTGTCGTTTATCTTTGTGAGAGTTTGTATTATTGAAAAGGACACTTACACATTGAGTCTAAGATATCCCAATTAAGTTTCTAATTCTTATGATGTAATCCCAACACAGGAGTGTAGTTTGATCATATCACAAAGTGGTGATCTAAATTGGATTAAGAATGAATAAAATAAATTATATTGCAAAGATAACACAATATACATTTTTTAAACTAGAGTATTGAAATGAAAACTATTTTTTGTTTATGAACAAATGGTGAAAGGAGTTACCCCAATCTGAGAGATAAGGGAGGAATTGGGAGGTGAGAGTAGTGCCTGTCACCCTTAGTGATGGTTGCAACATGGATGAGGTTTGGTGTACAACCATGAGTTATGTTAATGAATGTAATTTATGATTCATTTCCTCTCGCCAGTGATGATGTGTTTTTTGCTTTAGCATCTGGTTAGGGGAAGCTTCTTGAAGCTCTCCCACTTGGGTTCATAGTGTCATTCATTCCACTGTAGTTTGGCTTCAAAAAATTTCATTCGCTCACGCGGGGTTACTTGCAATATACAAACATCTCTACCATTAATTTGGAAGTATGTGTTTTCAATCATGAGTGGATCTTGCGGTGGAGCCATGCTTTGCTAAGGATGTGTTGAGTGAAGGACCATGCCCTCCTAATTTGCATCTCCTTCATCCACCTTTGGTTTCATTTTTGGGTCTTGAAGTTGTTGATCTATTTTCTTATCAAGGAAAAAAGTCAACCTCCTAGGGCTTGTTTGCAAATTCCCTCTACATTTTTATATAGGCGGTACTCCTCTATTCATCACACTCTCATATACATATAAATTGAATATTAAAGATCAAACATTCAACACATGCACCTATGACTGGACCAAATGTTTTTAAATGTAAATAATAAAATAATAAATTTTATTCTCACAAGTTCATTCCACATTATCACCCACAAACGTATGTGAGGAAAAATATTTGAAACAAATTCAAATAGAAGGAAATAGAAAGCATTGGTCCATACATTCAAAGAATTATAAAATGATATCATGTATTTGAATTCATATTAGCATAGGAAAACATCCACGAGATTCCTACTTCTTATTTGGAAATTTAATTTTCAAAACCACAAATTAAATAATTTCCCAAAATAAGCTCTATGCCAGAGTCAAAAAATAATATACGGACTTGAAGTCTAAGAATAAAGTTAAGTTCCTAAAAGTCACAAAGTCTTGTTCCTTGATTTTAAAAATAAAATGCATTCGCCCCCTAGGGTACTGGGATTGGGCTCCCGTGGACCAATAGTAATGATAAAAAGTACTTGGAAGAAAGAGAGAAACACAATTAGGGATTAGCTTTAGAAAACATGTAACAATTCAATAAAGTCAGATTCATCGAAGACTAAGAAGAGAGTAGTGAATTTCTTCAAAAGAAAATAAACTCTCACAAAATTGCAGAAAGATTACGGTTGGGATGAACTCTTTCTCTCTTTGCCCAACTGCTATAGAAGAAGTTAAATAGGATTGGCTCCTTGACTATTCGTTACCCTAATTTCTCAAGTAGTTCTTTTGGATCAATGACTTCATTCAGGAACTTCTTGAGCCATTCTTCAATATATTATTTCATAGGCATGATGGCTATATCTTGTTTTACTCTCAAAGCGAACATTTCTTCTTCTATTACCTTAGCATCTAACTGTAGTTGCGTGATATTATCCATTTGATCATTATTTTCATTGACAAATGTGTAACCACCCCTCCCACATTTACCTAGTTTCACCGGCCTGCCGAGGTAAACATGAGATGAAGAGTTACTATGACATGACCCCCCCTCCTAGATCCAATTAAGAAGGTGGGGCCGGCGAACTAACTACATACTGACATCCTACAAGGGATTCATGTCACTTAGAGGTTGAACAACCACCCTAGTTGGCTAAACCCTGAGTTGGAACCCTTTTTCTCTTCCTCGGGCCCACAATTGCACCCACAACAAGGCATGCATGTAGTTATAGGCCTCTAGCTGCATGCACAACACTGCTTCCATGCGGTTATAGCCTAATTTATCCAGTTCTGAGCATGTGGTCCCTGGATCAATGTCACCTTTTCAAGGCTAGTCTCCAGACCCTTTCCCAGAACTCAATGTGACTTTCCAGAATCATATTTAACATGGAAACAAAGCTAATCATCCAATCTCAACTCAAAAAATCGACCTAGGCTGCCTAAGACATAACAAACATTTCGTCAAACACATAGCATACATGTAAGATACATGTCATGAATGCATATTCGATCATAAAAGTCTAAGATTCATTTGAGAATCACCGAGAAGGACCTATGCCCTCTCCACATAGCCGCAACAATAATTATTATTCCATACATTCATTAATGAATCAATAACTAAACCATTCATGACAAGATCCATAGATGATACATATCATATGAACAACATATAAACATAAAATAACCAACATATAAACCATGACAATCCAATCATAATATCACCAACATATTGCCAACAAATATACATGGATCACAATAGAAGAATAACTCTTATAAACATATGAAGATACCACCCATGTCATGGACTTCCACATAAAACCCCCACACCATATTCCAAGTGTGAATGTAGGATCTCATGGAATAAACCAAAACAAACCAAATCATGGCTTCCACCTCATGGTCGTACATCAATAACACCAACCAAATCTGTCTCTACCCAAGCTTTCTGTTATCACTAAATTGATACTGATGGGCTGCTTCAACAGTCAACCTAGAGTAACTATTTCAAACCTACTTTTAGCTGAAACTTAGCCTTTCTAGCCCGAGAGGGATCTCTCAAGGATATAAATGATATTATGTAAATGAAGCTCAATAGATGGCTAACTCTGAAATTGGGTTTTAAATGTGTTTTTGTGCAGGTGAAATATGAAGACAAATTACTACCATTGGGCATATGGAGTTAGTATAAACAACTCAATGACATGTGATACTCATCTCATGGAAGATGAGGCATATATATATATATATATATATATATATATATATTGATGTAAACATAACATTTACAACAGACTAAGTGTTTGAAGGAAGCTAGAGCATGCAAGCCATGAATTCTAAGTAATCAAACAGTAGGACACTGAAGATAAAATTGTAGAACATGAAAGACAAACACTCATAAGAATATCAATGAATCTTAGGTAAAGAGAAGTATGTTGCCACTATATATTACTGATAAAAGGTTTTACAATAGTAGTATGTAGTAAAAAAATCAATCCACCTTCTCTACTTCAATAATTTGCCTATTTATAACTTTAGGCACCTTCACAATGAGTCTTCCAACAAGGCTAGACCTTCGAATACTTCTAATGACACCTAAACTAACCAAAAACAAATTACAAGGAGATAAAACAGACATCTGCTATTTTTAGGACTTTGAAACCTAATACGACTCCAAAACTCTTTATTACATTAACAAAATTTTAAAAGCTGCATGTTTAAATCAAAAGGATCATGTGTTTGAGGTGGAAATGACCATGACCTGAACCATAAATACCCCCACCAAGTCAGGAGGTTTGTCTTCTAAAATTTTAGGAGTTGGTGTCATGATGCTGATGTGTTTTCCATGATGAGGTGGCAGATGAACATTCTTTGTCGAGGAGTGTGTCTTCACCCAAACATTCAACTAATGATTTTTGACCTTTCCAGGTGGCTGACCTATCCCAAAAATACAATCAAGACTTGAAAAAACTCAAAATTATTCTTCACTGCAAAAATAAGGGACTTTTAGGCAAGTTCATAGCACTTCAACTTCGACTATCTCTGCAAACTATTTGCTCCCTTTTCTGATTTGAGGTTGTATATTGAGTCAAAACAATCAAATACATGGCTCTACCTTCATTTTTCATGATAAAACCTGACATATATAATCAAAAAACATCTACAGTGAGTTCATAGTGTTTTCTGGGCTTTAAGCCTGGAGTACGCTATGAACATGCCTGATAACTACAAATTTTGAAAGTTTTGCTTTTCACCTTTCAAAACTTGACGAAAACTATGTTAGATGATGATATGAAGCATGATAGGCCAAAAATGGTTCAAAGTACATCTTGCTCTTCTTCATGGACCAGCAGGTGGCTCATCTTCCATTAAAAATGAACATTTATTTATTTTTATTTTTTTAATTTTAATTTTAATTTTATTTATTTATTTATTATAATTATAATTATTTTTATTTATTTATTTATTTTTATTTACTTATTTATTTTCTGAAAAATAGGGGTCGAAAATGAGCTTCTATCTACAGATACTTGATAGATGTTACAAAACGGGAGGAGGTTTTTGTAAATCAGTTTGTGCTGAAGAAAAACCTCTCTTTGTTTTTTGAACAACATCTCCAGATGTTCGGAATCTTCATTTGAAAAACATGTCTAAAACAGGAAAAAACACACTCTGAAAATAGAGCCCAAATTCATCTTTGAATCTCCCAATTTGTAGCACCTGTGAGAAAAATGAAATAGATTAATGTTATTTGATCCATGCTTGACAATAACCTCTCTCATATTTTTTGAAATCATATCCGTTTATCTAGAAACTACTCTTGAAGTGGATTTCTTAAACAGTAAAAAAACACAACAAATCCCCTTGTAACTTCTCACAAAATCTCATGTGATCAGCTTTGATGAAGGCATCTGCAACACTAGGGTCTTCCATGACCAATTTTAGGTCCATAGGTTCATACTTGACCACTGAACCTCCCTTGTTGGAGTTCTTATGTGCTTCCATCTCCTCCAAAACAATGCTGCCTTCTTTGAAAATTGACACTGGCAAAAAGTGTATATGACAGCAAGTTGTTTGTTGACAAAGGTGGAAACTAACCTATGACAGTAGCTAGAGCTATACTCATATAAAATGGAAAAGGTGGCAACAAGTAGCTCACAAGGATAATTTGAAAAATGCAAGTTTGAATGCAAAATGAAGGAGGCCAAATAAGGAAAGAAAAACAGAATGATGGGATGATAATGATGATCACACATGCACCATGACTCCAAAAAACTCAGCACATGACCTCAGACTGACCTTTATCCATTTGCAAATTGACACCTCATCCATTATCTTGTCGGTGCAGAAAAACACGAGTTCGTAGCATTTTCTGTTATGATTTTGGCATATTCATTACGAACTTGTTAGGTGAGTTCGTAGCGAAATCAACCTGTTTTCCATAGAATTCGTTGCGGACTCAGGAAAAAGTGGACATGTGGCCTAAAACCGAATTTGAACCAATGCATGCGAATTTTTGATAGATTTTTATTGATATGACCATGATGACATGACAGATGGGACTCTAAAACACTTAGGATCATAACCTAATGCATAAAATTTCATCAATTTCATGAATTAATTTACCAACATAATAAAACCTATACCCAATGACCTTCCTAACCAAAATGAAATTTTATTGGTGATAACACTTTCCATGGTTCTAGGAACTAGTAACACAACCCAAAACCTTCCAGTGCTCCAAGCGTTTTTCCAACCCGGCTTTAGGGACTAATAACTCAACCCACCAAGGGATCCGGAGCGTTTGTCCCATCCTAGGCTCTGGGACTAGTAACTCAGCCAAAGTTGTTCTAGGTCTTCCAGAGCGTTTGTTCCAACCCACAACCATAAGGAATTATGAGAACCAACCATAAAAAAATCAAATGGAAAAACCCACAACACCATGACTAACCAGGAAATGGCAATCAAAGGCCAAAACCACTATCAATCTAGGCAATCCTCCATGCCCATGACAACACATAACCAAATAAACACATGCATATACCATGCATCCATAAATCAACAAGGAAATCATACATGCAACCTGTTACCTGCAAAAAAATCCAACTGTAGTTGTTGATCCACCTGTTCCCTTGCACTTTCCTCCTTTCCTTTGCCTTCTTTCTCCGATCCAAGTGACTGCTAAAGTGATCCAAGCATGCTCCAATAATGCTCTAAGTGTGCAAGAGTATGAGAGAGCGAGAGAATATAATATAGCTCCAAGCTAAAACTCAGAAAATACTAGCAACTAATCCTCATAAGCATTTTTATCATTGAGGCCTCTATTTTCTTCATTTTTCCTCTATTTTCCTTCAATTTCCCACTCATGCAAATATGCGACCTTTCATCTCCCCTTTCTCCTATTTTTATCAAATTCATAAATAAAATCCCAATTATGACCCTTTGCCAATATCCAAATATATTAATTAATCACAAGTGATACCCATCACTATGCTTTTCCCAACATTCAACTTGCAATATGTGTTGCATGACCTCGGTCTTATTTTATTTACATAGAAAAGCAAATAGGGGCCGTTACAAAATGTAACTAGCAATTTCTTGATACGATCTTTGGGAAATTTGACGAATTAGTCGAAACCTAGCCCCAATGAAATTCTAATAGTATTAATTTCTTCTTTCAAAACATCCTTAGGGATCATCATCGGGTTCCTAATCATTAAAGGGCCTTTGAGGTCTTCAACAACTCTTGCGGATTTAAAGAAACAATTGATTTTGTGGTCATCAATGCTCACACATTCAACAAGGGCCTCTTCAAGCATTTTGATTCCAGTGAACCATCCCATTTTGATTTGTTTAATCCTTTTTGGGGCTGGTAGTGCTTCTTGATGTCTCTAAAGTTCACCAAGGGAGTTACTTTTTTTTTCACAAATATATTTAATTCATTTTGTAAGAACTGATGATATTTTTTCACAAAGGAAAAATCGCAAATTTATTCATATTGAACAAAATTACATATTGTAGATGCTAAAAGCATATGCAGTATTGAGCCAATATTTTCTTGTAGGATTCATACACACTCATCAAAGAGCAAATAACTATTCTTTTCTACCTTTCTTTTTTTCCACTTTATGCTAACCACCAATGTTGGGTGTGGAAGATACTAAATCCATTTGATTATATTTTACATTTACTGGGAATTATTTTTCAGAATTCGATCCTTCTGAGACATGGGAGAATTTGGATCCACTTACCTCTTTTTCAGGGGTAATTTTTGCATGTTGTAGCTGTGGGGTTGTAACTATTGGAACTAGTGTCGAGTTGTGCTCTATCTCCTCCTTCTGTGGAGTAATCTGGTCATTCTGAGGATTGTTGTTTGTGTCATTTCCTGGTGCATCTAGACCTTTTGCTTCTGCTTCTTGTGGTACTGAAAATTTCCAACCTTTGGGTTTTTGAGGTTGTTTATTTTTTCTATTGAAGTCCTTTTTGGCTTGTGGGAATGTGCTTTGGAGATTTCCCGTTTGTAGACATGAACGACATCAGAATGCCATATTTTCGTAATCAAGAGACTGTGACCATTGTTGGTTATTGTAGATCATTATAATTTGATTAGGTAATCCTTGGTTGAGATCAGCTTCAACACAAATTCTGGCAAAAGTGAAGATGCCTTTGTGGGTTCGTTCTAAATCAATATTAAGAAATTTCCCCACTGAATTTTCGATACCTTCTAATACTTTGTGATGCTAGAAATGTAGAGGTAAATTATGTAACCTGATCCAAATCAACATTTTGGGTACCACCATAGTGGTAGCATCGAATTCAGAGAACCAGGGTGTCGTAAAAAGCCCAACATTGCCCCAAAACCATGGGCTTTCGTTTAATACAAATTCCTTATCTTTTAATGTATCAAATATGACAATAAAGAACCCTTTAGAGCATAGATGAATATCACAATTGGGTGTCCAATTAGAGAATGTTGAGATTCAACAAGAAAATTTCAGCACCCACGCCTAGTGCATTAAGCACCTATACTAGGTTGGGGCCCACAGTGCTATTTTTTGTGCATGTCTATTTTAGTTATACCTTGATTAAGATGGAAAATAAACTGTAATATATTCTCAATGATGAGTTGAAATAGTTAACTGAGAGTGATAAACTCAGTTAGCTAGTGAATTTCGAGTTAGAGGTAGTTGGTGAGGCATGCAGAGTAATTCTAGTTGTAACAGAGTTCAAAGTATAGTGGTGCATTAGTTAATGCAGGTTGTAATCGGTTTAACTCAGTTAAGTGAGTTAAAATCAGTTGTGCTAGTTGTAACTGAAGATACACTAGTGAGAGATCAAGTGAATTAAATATTAATTAATTCACAATCAATGATCACACATGCAACTGAGGATTTACTATTATTAGCTGCATGCATGTTAGATCCAGTTGAGATCTAAGGGAGAGGGAGGTTGACTATCAGTTGTAGGATTATTGGGTTGAACACATGCAACCAAACACCCATTGGAGTGCCCATGATAATTTCTCAGTCAACGAAGGCCATAATTCCTATTCTTTAGGGATTTCATTCATCAGGGATTGCGCAAGGCAGGCAGGCAGTCTGGAGGCAGTAAATTTTCTAAGTATTGGTCAGTTTTTTTGCATGACAGTGAGAGACAATTAGCTGAGTACTGGAGGGCTCTTGTGAAGAGAGTTTTGTATGTAATTGTTTCATGATCCATGCTGAATATACAATAGAATATAGTGGGGTTTTGAGCAGCAAGCTTTCCCCGAGAAATTATCTGTGTTGTGTGTGATTTGATTCTTCTTTACTTCATGTGATTAGCGATTGTGTTTTTAATTCCGCAAAATATTTGTAGAAGCGATTCAATATTTAACTTTAGTACATTGTTAGATTGGGTGAATCCAAGATATACATTCATTTTGTATAATTTCTACATGGTATAAGAGCACAGGAAATTGCAGAAGTGAAGCAGGAGCTGATTTTGTGACTGGATAGAATTCGAATTTGCAGAAAGACTTTGTTGGTGCTACAATTGATTCAAGTTCGAAATAGCTTTCAATGGCTTGAGGTTGGAGTATGCACTCGAGGGCAGCTCAAACTATAATTCTTGGAAGGACAGAATGGAGGTAGTAATCGAATACAATGGCTTGAAGGAATTCATTGACAATGATGTTCCTACCCACTATGACATATGCTGCAAATATTGATGTAAGGAAAAAGAAAGTGGCAAAGGAGAGGAGGATCCTGTTGGAGGGAGTACGAGACCACATTGTCTCAAGCCTCCATGGGAAAGCCACACCATATGCAATGTGGAAGGCTTTGACGGATCTATTCCAAAGCAACAGAGACCATAGGAAATTTGCGCTCAAAGATAAACTCAGGAAGATCAAGATGGAGAAGGGCGACTCCATGCCAAAATATCTAACAAATTTTGTCCAATGTCGGGATGAACTGGGGAGCGTTGGTATAACTGTCGCTAATTATGATTTGGTGAGCTTGGCTCTCCTAGGACTTCCCAAGAGTTGGCACAGTTATCAAGACTTTGTCAATGGAAGGGAAAAGCTGCCAGATTAGGAACGACTGTGGTCGGATTTGGTGCAGGAGGAATTCAAACGGAACACCAGAGATGGATCTTCATCTAAGAATTAAGATGAAGAAGATTGTGTTTTGGATGCCAAGGTGAAGAAGGGTAAGGGGAAGAAATTCCATTCCAAATCTGAGTCCAAAATGGCAAGAAGCAGGACATTTCCAAGGTGAAGTGTTTTCACTATCATGAGCATGGGCATTATGCTACTAACTATCCACAAAAGAAGAAGAACAAGAAGTTTGGAGGATCTGGATCTCGTGAGGCTTTGGCCTCGCAATTTGAGCTTGTCTTCTCATTGATCACATGCATGGTGTCAAGTGCATTGGGATATGTGTGGTATTTGGATAGTGGTGCTTCCTTCCACATGACGGGAGACAAGGAACTTTCCAGTAGCTTGGAGGAGAAGGATCTCCAGATGCATATTGAAATGGGTGATGACGGGAGGTATAGTGCTACCAGGATTTGTACCATTACCTTCCATAGGTAGTTAGGTAAACTCTTTCAATTAAAAGATGTAATGCATGTACCAGGTTTGAAGAAAAATTTAGTCTTAGTCGCAATGTTGGAGGATAGGGGCTATGATGTTGTTTTTAGTGAAGTAAAAGCTTTCCTACGACATAAAACAAAGGGACAAGCCAAGAGGATAGGGATTCGAGTTAATAATATCTATAAGCTGTAGGTATATGGTTGCGAAACAATGATGAGCAAGGCATATCAAGTGGTGATACAGGATGAGGGCGAATTATGGCACAGGAGATTGGGCCATCTTCACCATGGAGCCTTGAAAGTCATGCAGTGGATTTCTACTGGTCTTCCCAGGGGTACACTTGTGCAGTCAAACACATGCAAGGGATGTACTATGGGAAAATATGTAAAGGCCACCATTCATGAGAAGGAGAACCGAGCTTCAGGGATCCTTGAGAGAGTTCACATAGATGTGCGTGGACCATTCTCTGTTGCTTCGACAACAAAACATAAGTACTATGTAAAATTTGTTGATGACTTTTCTCGTAAGTGTTGGATATTATTCATGCAAAAGAAAGATCATACATTCTCTAAGTTCTTGGAGTTTAAGGCACTGGTGGAGAAAGAGTCGGGGAAGCAAGTGAAGGCTCTGAGGAGCAATAATGGTGGTGAATACATCTCTAACTAATTCAAAAACTACTGTAGCAAAGAAGGAATTTGAAGAGAACTGATAGCGCCTCATAACCCACAGGAGAATGGGGTCACGGAAAGAAAGAACATAACTATTGTGGGTGCAACAAGAGCGATGTTGCATGATCAAGGCCTACCGATGCATCTGTGGGCAGAAGCATGCAACATTGCGGTATTTGTGCAAAACCGATGTCCTCATAGGATACTTGGCATGAGTACACCTGAAGAGGCTTTCACTAGTAAGAAACTTGATGTTTCACACTTAAATTTTTTTGGCTCTTCTGTTTATGTGCATGTGACCAAGGACGCCAGGAAGAAGCTGGAACCGATAGTTGAGATTGGGATTTTTGTGGGGTACACTGAAACACCCCATAATTATCGTGTGTATTTTCCAAACAACAGAATGACTGTTGTGCGACGGGATATAAAATCTGATGAGGAGAAAGCCATGCAGTCGTCCCTTGAGAGGGAGCTGGACTTTCATGTAGAGGAGGAACTTTTGGTTCCCAAGGATGAGCCTTAAGATGTGGATCAACCACATGTGGAGGTTCATGGAGTGGAGGAAAACACTCATGCAGAGCCATCCATCAGAAATGGCAGAAGGCGCATCACGGAAGCTGATAGATTGAGACTTGATGCTGCAGAGAATGTAGGAGCCCCTACTTCACAGTGCAGACCAAGACAATCTCCTGACCGATTTACTGGATACATGGCTCTTATGAGAAAATGTATTGTGATTGAACCATCTTCCTTTCAGGAAGCAGTGCAACAACCAACTTGGGTTGATGCAATTGTGGAGGAGTATGAATCCATTGTCAAGAACAGTGCATGGGAGATTGTCCCAAGACCGGTCGACAAATCAGTGGTTGGATCAAGATGGATCCACAAGGTAGAGAAAGATGTTGACGGGAGTGTGGAGAAATAAAAGGCCAGATTTGTGGCCTAAGGATTCTCACAGATGGAGGGGATATATTATGATGAGACTTTTGCACTTGTTTCAAGGTACTCTTCCATAAGATCCATCCTTGCACTCTCAACGCAGATGGGCTGGCGCATTCATTATATGGATGTGAAAAATATGTTTCTCAATGGGATCATTAAGGAAGAGGTCTACATAGAGCATCCTAAAGGTTTTGAGATCTTCAACAGTGAGTCACATGTGTGCCAACTCAAAATTTCACTGTATGGGTTGAAGCAAGCACCCCGTGCTTGGTACACTCGGATAGACATCTATTTCACCGGACTGGACTTCACCAAAAGTGAAGCAGATGCAAACCTGTACCAGATTATGGTTGAGGGTAAGCTATTGATTATTTCTCTTTATGTTGATGATCTAATTTTGACTGGTGATGAGCGGTTGATACACTCATGCAAGGAGGATCTTGCAAGGGAGTTAGAAATGAAGGACATGGGACTCCATTATTTCCTTGGATTGGAAATATGGCAGCAGGATGGTGAAATTTTCGTGTCTCAAGGCAAGTATGCAAAGGAGATACTGGGTAAGTTTCACATGGAGAGCTACAAACCCATGGATACTCCTCTTACAGGAATTTGGAGGAAAGAGGATGCTACTTCTGAAGAAGTAGTGGATGCTACTATCTACAGGAAGTTAGTTGGTTCACTGATGTATCTAGTGAACACCAGACCAGATATTTTCTATGTAGTTAACCAGCTGAATCAAGCTTTGGTTAATCCTACCAAGCTCTTTTGGAAGGCAGGGAAGCATGTCTTGAGATACACAAGGGGCACATTAGAGTATGGTCTATGGTACAAACGGACAGAGGGAGTGAAACTTCAAGGCTTCACGGATGCAGATTGGGCGGGCAGTCCATTAGATAGAAAGAGCACATCAGGAGGGATCTTCAGCATATGATCGACAATAGTTTCCTGGTACAATAGGAAACAATGATCTGTGGTACTTAGTTCAGCGGAAGCAGAATACATGGCAGCAAGTCAAGCTGCATGTGAGGCTATCTGGATGACAAAGATCTTGGTTGGATTGTTTGGTTCTCAGATATATCCGAAAGTGATACATTGTGATAATTAAAGTTGCATTAAACTCTTGATTAATATTGTGTTTCTTGATAGGTCCAAGCATATAGATATCCGATACCATCATCTCCGAGATTGTGTTCAGATAAGGATAATGTTGCTTCAGTACATTCCTACAGAAGATCAAGATGCAGATATTCTGACGAAGGCGCTCACCAGGAGAAAATTTGAATACCATAGAGATAGGACCGGGGTGAAGGATAATCCTTTTCTGTTGATAGGGAGTGTTGAGATTCAACAAGAAAATTTCAGCACCCACGCCTAGTGCATTAAGCACCTACACTAGGGTGGGGCCCACAATGCTATTTTTGGTGCATGTCTATTTTAGTTATCCCTTAATTAAGATGGACAATAAAATGTAATATATTCTCAATGATGACTTGAAATAGTTAACTGAGAGTGATAAACTCAGTTAGCTAGTGGATTTCGAGTGATAGGTAGTTGGTGAGGCATGCAAAGTAATTCTAGTTGTAACAGAGTTTTAAGTACAGTGGTGCATTAGTTAATGTAGGTTGTAATCAATTTAACTCAGTTAAGTGAGTTAAACTCAGTTGTGCTAGTTGTAACTGAAGATACACTGGTGAGAGATCAAGTGAATTAAATATTAATTAATTCACAATCAGTGATCTCACATGCAACTGAGGATTTACTATTATTAGATGCATGCATGTCAGATCCAGTGGAGACCCAGTTGAGATCTAGGTGAAAGGGAAGTTGACTATTAGATGTAGGATTATTGGATAGCACAAATGAAACCAAGCACCCATTGGAGTTCCCATGATAATTGCACAGTCAAGGAAGGCAATAAATCCTATTCTTCAGGGATTGCATTCATTAGGGATTGCGCAAGCAAGGCAGGATGTCTAGTGGCAGTAAATTAGCTAAGTATTGGTCAGTTTTTTGCATGACAGTGAGAGACAATTAACTGAGTACTGGAGGGCTCTTGTGAGAAGAGTTTTTTATGTAATTGTTTCATGATCCATGATGAATATACAATAGAATATAGTGGGGTTTTGAGCAGCAAGCTTTCCCCGGGAAATTATCTGTGTTGTGTGTGATTTGATTCTTCTTTACTTCATGTGATTAGCGATTGTGTTTTTAATTCCGAAAAATATTTGTAGAAGCGATTCAATATTTAACTTTAGTACATTGTTAGATCGGGTGAATCCAAGATATATGTGCATGTTGTATAATTTCTACAGATAATACCCATTGATGAAGTGCCTCTGATTTGGGCTAGAAACCATTAAATCTGCAAATAAGTGCTTTGGTATAGAAATCTGCATAAAGACCATTTACCTCATCCACAATAACTATTAGAGCTGGGATCTAAGTTTTCTGCTCCACGATATACGGCCGAGGAAGATTTGGTGTAATTTTTAGCTTGTTTTGAGCCACCCACTTCCATTTGACACCATCCTTGAATGATGTAGGGCCTTTTGAGCTGGATCCAGAGCGTCCTCTAATCAGTCTCAAGGTGAGAGTGATAGATGCGTCAGGACAGACACCATAATATTTCACTGTGTGGTCATCCTACATCAATTTCCTTGCATATATCAGAGTTTGTAGTTTTACTAGTATGCCTATTTGTTTTTGGATGAGGGTTCAAATCTGCATCCCCATCCAGATCTGCATACATAAATATTTCCTGGTCAAGGTTCTGAAAAAAAATTGTGTCATGTCTCCTTCGCTTGAGGTCTTCATACCATCTTGTTGTATGCTCTATTTTTCTGAATCTCAGAGGTGACTAATTTCTGGGTAAATCAGAGTCAAATATGAGCTATTACAATGTGGTTCTAAGAGCAATGAAATCCCTGAGGTCATGCTATTGACCCGATCCAATCGTAAGTCCAAACAATAATAAAAATGATAGATAATGTCGGCAGTCTCTACAAATACGGATGATCCTGCAAGAAACCGCATGATATGACATGGATTTGCAATTGTGTGTGCAAGATCTGTATCACCAGCACCATGAGCCCCGAGATTTGGTGCCGAGTGTGCCTCCTGCTGTGACCCGGGGCCATGCGATCCGTCTGCCAGCTAGATTGATGGAAATTTAGTAGATCTGGTCTTTGATTTCCAGTACATGATGTTGGAGAGGGCGATGTCAGAGGATTGATCAATTGGACGGACCAGATTGATGTCTCCCCTAGCGCAGAGGGGGTTGGTAGTGAATGTTGTAACCAAATTGATCTGCAATCCCAGGCTCATATGGGTTGGTCTTCCATGAGTCTTGACCACAATGATAGTTACCGAGCTCTTCCCAAGACGTAGGAGCAGCAGTTGAGTGTTGAGGTCGCATTCTAAATAGGCATCTGTAGGTGCTGGTTCAAGAGCAGCTCCTTTGAGAACTTCTGCGATTGTGATGAATGAAACCCTAACCATCTCCATCGTGTTTTTTTTCAGAGGCTCTGTGTGATTATATAGTTCATTTTCTAGAAACTGATGATCATAATCTAGGTCCCTTTGTTTAACATACTCAAAAAAATATTTCATTCTTTGGGACAAATTTATAAAATGTAGAGAAAATTCCTAGGATCCGTTTAGGATTTCTACTCATTTATATTCATAGTAGGATATGATATGATTCCAATTAATAATTTTTCTACTTTCTGATTCTTTCAGGTGTGCTGGGTGTTGATTTCACTTTTGGTACGTGAATGGATAGTGTATTCATGAATAGGGGTGCCAAATTGAGGCGCGCTTCTTCAAGCTCTTTACTTCAACCTCAAATTCTTGGATTCTTGCTCCATTATAGAATGAGTAAGAGTGTCCCTTGTGGTCCGATGCAATTTCAAGTGTCTAGAAGGTCCAACTCCTAAAACATCAATTTCACTCTTTATTCAACTCATTAAATTTTTCTTCTTTATCTACAGCTTCTCAAATTGAAACTTCCTGATAGAACTATGATAATGGGTGTCCTGCATGGTCAAAGGTTTCTCTTCAAATGAAGTAGGCTCTTCAACATCCAACTCCTAAACAAGTATTTGAGCTTTAGTCATTCTAGTTACCCATTCTGAGACTATAGTGTTTTCTACCTCCATCTTTATGGGTCCTTCTGCATTTTGCAATACCTTTTTACTCGAACTCTTAGTTTTAGACGATGATGATGATGCATGTGACCTCTCAAGAGAAACATGAGGAGGTGGATCTGTCTCATCACCATCTCTAGAATGCTGGTCATTACTATTCCCTCTTATTGCGATTGTTTCCTTTTTCTTCTGTATAGAAGAGGAGCTTCGACCAATATGGGATGATTGAGTAGGATGGGAACGGGTAGGCCTTTTCCTTCTTTACTGCATGTTTCCTTTAGTGCCAGTGCTTGCTTTATCAGTAACATTGTGGGCCAAGGTAGGTATTCTAGAAACTTGTTTTTCTCTACTTTCTTATGAAATCCGCATACACAAATTGGCTTACCTCATGGATTCAAAATGAATGGAAAAGGTATCATTAGGGTAAAAACCTTGGATGCAGTCAAATTCAATCAAATTAATTTTTTTTAATAATTCAGTAAACTTTGCAAAATGGGTATAATTCCTCACAATAATTTATTCCACAATAAATGGGAGGGACAATGAATTTTCTCTTATTCTTCCTCTCAAATAAAATCAACCATGGGTGGTATTTTTTGCATACATCAACAACAAAGTATCTAGCTAGGACAAACTTTGGGAGAAACAAGGGTTTGCCTTGAAATCCATATATTATGATGAAGGTGTTGTCCCCTTGCTCCTCATATCTCCCTCTTACTATTGAAAACTTTGTTGCTTCATCAAAAATTCTCTTGGGATGTTTCCCTACGAACATTAAATTATCGAATAAAATAATCCCAAACTCTGTAAAAATGGAATGGGGCCTTGTTCTTCAACATAATAGGATACCATAATTGAGCTAGTTATGCATCTGAGTCCATAATTCTTTTACAAGGCAACATGCAGAAGATATTACATGAAACTATCAACATTATTAGGTAGGTCGTCATATAGAATTCGTGGGTTGCAAGGAAATTGACCAACTGATATGAAATCTCATTGGAGATTATTTCTCCCCAGTGAAAGTGAGAACCTCTTTTGAAAGAAAAAATACAAAATATATAGTATTGGCATGGGAACAATGGAATTTGATTCATGCCTCATGAATCGAGGAAACAACAAAGATAAATCTCTATATGGCTCGACAAAAATAGAGATATCTAGAGAAGTAAGATTAGATGGGACGAGTGAAGAAGGTAATCTAAATTCTTTTAAAATATTCATCTTGTCACCTTGCGCATGTAGGAAATAATATGCATCTGCAAGCTTAAGCCTCCTATTTGGCTTAAGTAGCTTTATAATTCTTCTAAATGCCTTGGGGTTGAGAAGTATTGGATTATGTTATGAATTAAGCTAAATAGTCATGGTCTTTGAATCAATTTGTCTTGCATACTAATGCATTATTTCCTTGAAGTCTAAGGATTTCAGAACACATGCACTATTTGGAAACCCTGTATTCTAAATTTCAATTGTCTATCTCTCCTCTAGGTCCAAGCTGAAGAACCATTTATACACAGTGGAATGGTGGAAGCTTTTGTGTTTCCTGGCCAATGAGTTGGTTGTGTCTTGACAAATTGCCTTCTTTATTCCTTCAGTTACCATATTTCTCATTGGCTCAATGTATTATGGGAATGCATGGTGAATCAATAATGCCTTAGTGGAAGTCTTAATTTTAAATCCTTGAGTTATAGTAATATTTAATGGTTTTTTTTTTTTTTTTTTTTCACATACCACCTTCATCGCCCCATGCGAGAATGATAGTGGAAGTTAATAGCTTATGATAGTTTTCAAGCTCCCGTGGTTATCAATTAAAGAAGAGCTATCAGGATTATCCACAATATTATAGGAACTTCGTTGATGTTTTGAATCCCAACATTGATCCATATTCAGGAGAAATTCATGAATGAGAGCAAGAAAGAAGGAACAAATCATGTATAAATAATAGTGAAACATAATTTAATTAAAAAGAGCCGACCCATATATGTATAAAGTAATTTTAATAAATAAATTCTAAGAATCATTTTAATTTTTTATTTAAATCATAATAAATTTTAACCTATTAATGATGATGATGGTTAACGTCCACTGAGACCAAAGTTTGATCTAACGGACCTAAAGAAACAAATTATTTAGTTTGTTTTAAAATTTTACTACTATGCTCAAAGAGCTTGGAGAAGAGCATCCCAAGCTTGCTATAATTTTGACATGTTAAAAGGCTAGGAAGGTCGGTATTGCAACAAAGATTATGAAACTGAGATATAATGTGGGTGTACACACAACACTCTAAGAGGAAGTAATTTTCATCCTCAATGTTCATATTCTCACAGAGATGGAAAATCCTTTCTACCCATGGTGTTTTAGGAACTGCCCAACGACCTGTTTCACTATGGAGCTCATGAGAGTTCGTTCTTATCTTGTCTATATTAATTTTTTTCTTCGAGCTAGTTAAAACAAAGAGATAATTTTGATCTTCTAGAGTAGGGTTGATGACCTCCTTATAATATCTTAATTTTCTTTTAGCCTCTAGATCTTTCTCACACCACATTTTCTCTTTAAACTTAGAAGTAACAATATTTTTAATTTTATTAATATTTTGCAATGCAACATTTTCGTCGATATCCAAATGGTTTAACCAGGCCCTGGTATCTTTATACCAACCTCGTTTGAGCCTTAAATGGTTTTGGCTGGAATTTAAAGCTAGCTTAGGAAGCCTATGGTCTCCCATGTTATTGATTTTGTGCTTGTACAATAGGAGCCTAGTCATAGCTAGGCTCTCGATAGGGGAAAGACCCACTTTTATAAGGAGAATAGGATAGGGTGTATTGCTTTTAATTTTGAGGTTATACGCTATAAAACACTTCTGGATTTTCTCAATCTTTCTCCAGGATTCTCTAGAGATGCTGTAACCCCAAACCTCACATCCATACAAGATAACAGGAGTGACTAAAGTTTCAAAGAGGATTTTCTTTTTATCCCACATCATAAGGTTTTCTGCTTTACAATTATTTTCAAGACCAAAATAAGCTTTCCACCCTCCATTAATCCTTTTCTCAATGCTATAGTTCCAGTTGAGCTTGTTATGAATATCAATTCCTAGGTACTTGTAAGAAGACACTTCCTCCAAGTCGCTATCGTCATACACAAAATTAGCGCAAGTGTGCTTCTTGGATTTGATAATCATAAATTTTGTTTTGTCAGTGTTAAAAATCATACCCATGGTAGAGCAGAAATACTTAAGAAGTCTAAGTTGCTTATCAAGATCAGATGGGCACCTTGCGAGAAGAACAATATCGTCAGCATAAAGAAGAAGGATGATGACTATTCCAGCTAAGATCGTGCCACCACAGTCTGCTTCCTCTAAACAACCTTCTAGCTTGTTGATGTAAATGCCAAATAGGGTAGGGGAGAGGGGGCAACCTTGTTTAACTCCGACGTTACACTTAATATCTTTCGACCATCCCTCATTGCTCTTAAAATTGACCATTACATTCTCGTATAACCTTATAGCGACAACTCTCAACTCGAAAGGAACCTTTAGCTCTTCTAATCTATTCCATAGGTTATTTCTAGGTACCGTATCGAAAGCATTTCTAAAGTCCACAAAGCAAAAAAAGAGATTGGATTTATCATTACGACATTCCTCCACAATGATCCTAAGCGTAACGAGGTGGTCCGTTGTTGAGTGCTGCCTTCTAAAACCCGCTTGGCCTTTAGCCCGCTTACCGTCACTTTCAAGCCATATGCTCATCTTCTTTTCCAAAATAATACTATATAACTTGGCTAAGAGAGGGCTAATCATAATTGTCCGATAATTAGAGGGGTTATTTGTATCCCCACTTTTAAAAATAGGAATAATGAGGCTCTCAGTCCATGGTTTAGGGAACCCTTGCTTGACTGCTTGAATGAAAATCTTGTGGATGTGAGGGATGAGGACATGACCTCCAATTTTTAAGATTTCTGCCGGTAACCTTCAATGTCCTTAGATTTTCCATTTTCTAGGCGCTTAACCCCAAAATATATGTCTTCTAAAGATAAAACTTATTCCATTGTGAGCAGGGCTTCGAAGTTATCTATGACATTTGGAGATTCATAAATCTTTTTAAGATAGGAATTCCAGTCGTGTAAAGAAATGATATTATTATCTTTAGTTTAACTAGTTAGAATATGCCTCCAGAATTTCTTAGGAGCTACCTTAGAGAGGTGTAAGATATTTTATTGTCTTTTATTAATATACTCCATTTTTTTCCTTTTAGTTAGGGCTTTGTATATTTTTATCTTGCCAATTTTAAGAGACTCATCAACAACTTCCTTAATTTCTCTCCTTGCACTTTTACAATCTTTATCATACCAAGGGTTGGTTTTGCCATTTCTTTTATTACTTGAAACTTCAATTGAGAACTTGTTAATAGAATATGAGAGGTTTGTAGTAAAATTATGATAGAGGTCTTCTATGTTGTCTATACTAGATAAATGAAGCAAATTAATTTTTAATTCATTTAGAAAAAGATCATTTTTATTTCTATCAAAGATTAAGTTCTTTTGGCTATAAGGATTATCTTCTACAGGATCTCTATGCATGACAAAATTGAGAGTTACAATTAAAGACCTATAATCCAAGTCAGGCTAGTGGTCATTTATGATGTCAAAATTTATTATTTCGTTGTATAAAGGGATATCGGAAATAACATAGTCTATCACGCTACTACCAAGCCCATGGATATAGGTCATCTGGCTAGAATTGGGTCACTTCTTTAGACCGTTGCAAATTATGAGATCTTGAGAACTGCAGAGCTTGACTAGCTCAGACCCAAACAAATTTTCCCCTAAATATTTAATTAATAATAATAATAATTATTATAATTAATATTTAATATTAACTCTAAGCTTAATAACATAAAAATAAAAAAATAATTTTATTGAGAAGGTTATGCTTGTTAATTAATAATTAATATAATTTTTTAATAATTAGAAATAATTAATAATAATAAATTATTATTAATTGGTATTAAAAATTTAGTTCTTAAATGATCTTAATTAATTAAATTAAGAGCTATTATTCACTATTAATTTATATTGTTTTCTTTAATAAATTCTTTATATAAATGTTTTATTTAATAGATCCTTTAAAAAAATCTTTTAAGACAAAAATAATTATCTATAAATTAATATGCATTTATTGAAAAGAATAAATAAATAATAATAAAATAATTATTTAATCTATTAATTATTATCTAATTAAAATAAGAAATTTGAAATATGTGTTATCCAACTAATTATAAGTTATTAAGAGTATTTTATAATTTTTTTTCATTAAATACTAATGATAATTATTAATTAATTAATTCTTATTAAATAAAAATTAATTAATAGGAATAATTATTAAAAGTAAATAATATAATTTCATTAATTATATTAACATTAATTATTTATTAATGAAACCAAGGTTAGGGAGCAGCTACGTCTTTCCGCACAGTACTAGCGCCCTAACCCTAGAAATTAAAATCTATTTAAAAATATATGAAATGAAGGAAAAACATACTTGAGACATATACGGGAAGATAAGGCTTGGAGGAAAAATCTGTCTTATCGAGAGGAAACCAACTATCAACGATTTCACATCCTTCATCCCTAATTAGATTAAGATGATGCTTTATAACCTCAAGTGTCTCTCTAATTTTTCTTCTTCGATAGTATATTATTCCTCTTTGGCGTTTATATTGGCCTCTTCTAAACACATGTGTGTTTTAGTTTTTTGAGGAAGTGTTAGGGATGAAAGTGCTAGATCTTCCATTCTTGATATTGAATCCGTGTTCTTTCAGCATTTTTTGCGGCGAATTTCCGGTTTCCCCAATATAACTTTGAGACGAATAATCAATCTTGCAAACTCCTTTAAGTTTTTCATGACTTATATTATCTTTGGTGACCACATTCATTGTCTTATTTTTCCTCTTCTTTGAAAATAGCGTGAATATATCCTTATTCCTAAAAACGTTAACGATATTATTAGTAAAACCCTAGATGTGTGGTAGAAAAACCTACTACTTTCATGAGGTCCCTTGTGCTTTTGTGAAAAGATCGAACCCTCAAGTGTTTTATGACTTTTCTAATATCTCTCTCTTTATATCCTATACCCTTAGATACAGACATCAATTGTTTTATGGCTTTTCTAATATCTCTCTCTTTATATCCTATACCCTCAAATATAGGCTTCAAGTGTTTTATGGCTTTTCCAATATCTCCCTCTTTATATCCTATACCCTTAAATACATGCTTCAAGTGTTTTATGGCGTTTCTAACATCTCTCTCTTTATATCCTATACCCTTAAATACAGGTTCAAGTGTTTTATGGATTTTCTAATATCTCTCTCTTTATATCCTATACCCTTAAATACAGGCTTCAAGTGTTTTACGGATTTTCTAATATCTCTCTCTTTATATCCTATACCCTTAAATACAAGCTTTAAGTGTTTTATGGATTTTTTAATATCTCACTCTTTACATCCTATACTCTTAAATATAGGCTTCAAGTGTTTTATGGCTTTTCTAATATCTCTCTCTTTATATCCTATACCCTTAAATACATGCTTCAAGTGTTTTATGACTTTTCTGATATCTCTCTCTTTATATCCTATACCCTTAAATATAGGCTTCAAGTGTTTTATAGCTTTTCTAATATCTCTCTCTTTATATCCTATACCCTTAAATACAAGCTTCAAGTGTTTTATGGCTTTTCTAATATTCTTTATATCCTATACCCTTAAATACACGCTTCAAGTGTTTTATGGCTTTTCTACTATCCCTCTCTTTATATCCTATACCCTTAAATACAAGCTTCAAGTGTTTTATGGCTTTTCTAATATCATTCTCTTTATATCCTATACCCTTAAATACAGGCTTCAAGTGTTTTATGGCTTTTCTAATATCTCTCTACTTATATCCTATACCCTTAAATACAAACTTCAAGTGTTTTATGGATTTTATAATATCTCTCTTTATATCCTATACCCTTAAATACAAACTTCAAGTGTTTTATGGATTTTCTAATATCTCTCTCTTTATATCCTATACCCTTAAATACAGACTTCAAGTGTTTTATGGTTTTTCTAATATCTCTCTCTTTATATCCTATACCCTTAAATACAAACTTCAAGTGTTTTATGGATTTTCTAATATAACTCTCTTGAATAAATGAATATTAATTTATAAATAATTATTTTTGTCTTAAAAAGTTTTTTTAAATAATTTATTAAATAAAAAATTTATATAAAGAAATTATAGAAAACAAAACAATATAAATTAAAAGTGAATAAGTAGCTCTTAATTTAATTAATTAAGATAATTTAAGAAATAATTTTTTAATACCAATTAATAATAATTTATTATTATTAATTATTTCTCATTATTAAAAAAATATAGTAATTATTAATTAACTAGCATAACCTTCTCTCTCTCTCTCTCTCTCTCTCTCTCTCTCTCTCTCTCTATATATATATATATATATATATATATATATATATATATAAAGTTTGGAGTTAAAATTAAATATTAAGGATTTCAAGTTTGGAGTTAGCGCAGAAGGATTTCAGGTTTCCCGCATCGTTTGGAGAATTCGGCACCAACGAGATTTATAACATCTATGAGGGATATCAAGTCCCATTCTGGAATCAAACTGTCGTGGACATTAAAGCTGTACTAATTTTTATTATACGCATCTCTGATTTTATCTAGGGCATATGAGGCAGTGAATGAGCGCAAAACCATCAGTAAAATCAAACTGTCGTGGACATTAAAGCCGTAATAATTTTTACTATGCACATATCTGATTTTACCTAGGGCATCTGAGGCAATGAATGAGTGCAAAACCAGAAGTTCGCGTAGAAGGATTTCAATTTTCCCGCATTGTTTGGCGAATTCGGCACCAGTGAGAGTTATCATATCTACGAGGGATATCAAGTCCCCTTCTGGAATCAAACTGTCGTGGAAATTAAATTTGTACTAATTTTTATTATACGCATCTCTAATTTTATCTAGGGTATATGAGGCATTGAATGAGCGCAAAACCAACAGTTTGCGCAAAACGATTTCAAGTTTCCCACATCGTTTGGCGAATTCAGCACCATCGAGAGTTATCATATCTACGAGGGATATCAAGTCCCGCTCTGAAATATTGATAAGCAAATAAAACCTAGGACATCTCTAATTACTACATTAATATCTCGATGCCAAGCTACGTCGCGGAGGCTGTTTTCGGCTATACTGCGGCTAGGGAGATATCCAGGTTTGTTGATGGACGCCGACTCCTTGTTTCTATAGCTGGAAGGCTATATGAAACGATTACATCTGGTGCACACATTCCTTATCTTTTTTTCTAATACATATCTAGTGCTCATATATTTGTTCACAAGTATGAATAATTCACCGCATCTACCAAATATTGTCAAAGGTAGACCTAGCACAGTTACTCTACAGAGCCTTTATGAGTATATAGAGTCTTTAGAGAAACATAGAGAAGAAAGAGAAGCCAAGCTACAAAAAGAGTTAGAAGCCATGCTGGAAAATAAATTTGCATCTCTTGAAGACAAGATCAAAAAAAGAAAAGAAAAGAAAAGAAAACTATTGGAGGATAAAATGGAGATAATGGAGATTAGATTACAGGTAATAGAAAAACAAAGCCAAGATACGAACCAAACATCCCAATAAGGAGATGCTGATACTTTAGAAAGTCTTAAAATAAAGGACATGATTATAGAATTAGAAGAAAAAGCTAATAACAATCTCACCCTAAATAGTGTGGCAGGTAAATTAGATATCAAACCCATTAAAGAAGAAATGAAAAATTGATAGAATTAGACCATGAGCATAACAAAAGGGCCTTGAACCTTATAGTCTTCGGTTTGAAAGAAGAGGTAGACGAGGATACTTTAGCCATAGCCCAGACAAAATTACATAATAGATTACAAATTGAAACAACGTGTCTCACATAAGCAACAAGGTTGGGGAAAACAACTAAGAATAAAGGAACACTGATCCGGATAAAATTGAGCTCTACTGACCATAAGTATGACATACTTAGTAAAACCTCAAGTCTAAAAGGAACAAGAATATATATAAATGAAGATCTCATTCCAGGAGATCAAGCCGAATTAAAAAGGAGGTTCAAAAGGTAAAAGAAGCTAGGAAGGAAGGAAAATGGGCAATAATCAGAAATAGAAAAGCCGTTATTCGAGATAGAAACAAAAAATATAGTAATAAATAACAATTCAACATGCTTTGGATTATTTCTTGGAACTGTCGGGGCTTTCCATGGAACAAAGGCTGCAAGCTAAGTTGGATCTCGAATGAAGTTGATATTATATTTCTAGTTGAAACTTGGGAGCACGAAGAATCTAAGGTCCCTAACATAGATGGCTTTGTGCTATGGTCAATCTGGAACAAGTGATCCTACCGTAGAGGCATTTGGGGTATGGATTGTTACATTAGGAAGAACATCCACCCCCATGCTAGGCTTTATAAAAAAGACCCTTACAACCAATATATTTGGATAGAGATTACTCACATTAATGATAAAAAAACCTACATATAAATTTGTTATTTTGCTCCTATCAATTCTAACTTATATAAGAAAAAAAATTTAGATAAAAATGGTCCTTACAATGGTTTATATAATGATATTTCTAGCCTAATGAATGAAGTTACTATCCTCTTAATGGGTGACTTTAATACTCAAACTTCAAGAAACCAAGCTATTCTTCTAAGCAATTATTCCAACCCTAATCCTCTTTGGTTAGACGAAGACCTTACTCTAGCTAGACGGTACAAAATAAGTTCCGAAGATCTAGGGGAAAATTTGTTTGGGTCTGAGCTAGTCAAGCTCTGTAGTGCTCAAGATCTCATAATTTGCAACAGTCTAAAGAAGTGGCCCAATTCTAGCCAGACGACCTGTATCCATGGGCTTGGTAGTAGCGTGGTAGACTATGTTATTTTCGATATCCCTTTATACAATGAAATAATAAATTTTGACATCTTAAACGACCACGAGCCTGACTCATATCATATACCTTTAATTGTAACTCTCAATATTGTCATGCATAGAGGTCCCATAGAAGATAATCCTTATAGCCAAAAGAACTTAATCTTTGATAGAAACAAAACCGATCTTTTTCTAAATGAATTAAAAATTATTTTGCTTCCTTTATATAGTATAGACAACATAGAAGACCCCTATCATAATTTTACTACAAACCTCTCATATTCTATTAACAAGTTCTCAATTGAAGTTTCAAGTAATAAAAGAAAGAGCAAAACCAACCCTTGGTATGATAAAGATTGTAAAAGTGTGAGGAGATAAATTAAGGAAGCTGTTGATGAGTCTCTTAAAATTGGCAAGATAAAAATATACAAAGCCCTAACTAAAAGAAAAAAAAGTAGTATATTCATAAAAGACAAGAAAATCTCTTACACCTCTTTAAGGTAGCTCCTAAGAAATTTTGGAGGCAGATTATAACTAGAAAAACTAAAGATAATAATAGAATTGCTTTACACGACTGGAATTCCTATCATAAAAAGCTTTATGAATCTCCAAATGTCATAGATAACTTGGAAACCCTGCTCACAACGGAAGAAATTTTCTCATTAGAAGACATAGATTTTGGGGTTAAGCGCCTGGCAAATGGAAAAGCTAAGGACATTGAAAGTTACCAGGCATAAATCTTAAAAATTATCCACAAGCTTTTCAATCAAGCAGTCAAGAAAGGGTTCCCTAAACCATGGACTCAGAGCCTCATTATTCCTATTTTTAAAAGTGGGGATACAAATAAGCCCTCTAATTACATGTTTCAATTATGATTAGATCTCTCTTAGCGAAGTTATATGGTATTATTTTGGAAAATAATATGAGCATACTATGAGCATATGGAGTGTGGGGATGTGCAAAGCATGAAAATATGTGCAAAGTGCAGAGGGAAGAATGTGTTCGCATATTTATCTTGAAAAATAACCAAGTCAAGGAAAATATTTGGGTGGGAAAAACCAATAGGAGTACGAAAATACATCAACATAAGCTTCTTCCTCTGAGTTGGAGGTCTAAGTTAGAGGGTGTAGGGGAAAATGTTGTTACACCTAGTGTCATGGACCACTTTCAATCAATGGTTAGTTATAGTTGACGAAGGTTTTGGGGTCTTCTGACATGGGTTTCCTCCCAATTTTAGTTCTTTCATCTTCCACTGGTTTCATCCTTGGATCCTTAAGTCTTTTCCTCTAACTTAGTGATCTATGTTAAAGGGTGTCATGGCAGACATTGCATGTCTAAGGGGATTGGTTTAGTCTTAAATGATGGTAGGCCATAGTGGACGAAGGTATTTGGAGTCTTATGGTCTGGGATTCATCTCATGTTCATAGTTGGGATCAAAATTTCTCTCCACATCATGAATTTGGATAAAAATCATGACTTTTCAATGAGTCAGATCTCATCAGGGTGCTAATGGGCACAATTCTTCCAGTGGTTCGTGTGCAAGGGCTTGACCATAGTCCTCAACCTGACCCTTTTGCATGCAAACTCTAATCACAATTCAATAGTGACTATGTGGAGAGGAGAAGGAAATCATCATGGAGCATGGTTGTCACCCCATGATAGCAAGATAATCTAATTCTCATGCAAATTTCCACTTCTTGCTTTTAAAATAATTATACTATACCAATTGGGGTGCTCATACACCTCCATTATTTCCTCATTCATAATATTTCATGAAAACCATTCACCGTATGCAAAAAATATTTAAAATATAATATGAGCACTCCTTATGTGTCCTCCCTCAAAGTATCACTCCTCTTCTCATAAGTACACCTAAGTATAATTCAAAATACCTTCAAGGGTAATAATTCTAGGCACATCTCTCAACAAAGGCAATCCTTCCACTGATACACGTAAACATGCTTTCTCATAACTAAGGCTTTACTCTCATCAAGTGAATGCTCACATATAAATCAATAATTTGATTACCAAGTTAAGTTGTTGCCTAGATTTCAAGTTTCTCCTTATTTGAGGACTCCACCAACTATATTGCTGGATTTCAAACCTCAATAAAAAGAATATCATAAACCTTTTACATCACCATTTCTCACTTAATGTGCAAGTCCCCAAACCATGCGAAATGGCATGAGTTGATTTCAGATACCACTTGACTCGTAATTGAAACAGCTTCGTATGACACTTTGTGGTTCCTCGTGCTAGCCTAATATCAACCATTGATCATCTATACATCAAATAGTTGCTATTGGATCCTAGGTAATTTTATATACAAATAGGAACTGAATCAAAAAAATATTCTTCAAATATTTTTTGAGTAGAGGCTAAGTTATGAATTTCAAGCTCATTGTTATTGCACAAATGACCATGGTGGAACTCATCCTGCATGTAAGTGTACTACTCCAGGGTTAATAAGAAGATGTGGTTTAATGGTGAGAAAATTCACATAACACTCTAACGAGACTCTCATGCCCCAAACATTGATTTATTTGAGAAATCCATTCTCTTGTATTTATTTCTTTAACAGAAGTGCGTTGAGGCTTCAACGCATTGCTTCTTGGAGATTTGCCTTGTCATTTTGACTTTTATTCAATAGATCAACACAAAACTTGCGCATAGTTCTTCTATCGGAATTGCCTCTAATCCTAGCACAAGATCTACATGACATTTAAAAACCCCAAATCTATCATTTAGTTTCAACCCCATATATGATATTTAAAACTTTTCTTGATTTCACATATCATATACAAAACTGGAATTCTTCATTTACACATACAGAGAGACAATTAGAAATTGACATGAATTTCGATTTCATTTATAAAACCCTATACATAAATTTAGAGAAACATCCATTCCCCTCTATGGCATCATCTCCCATTCATTTGACCATTAGCTTTTCCCTTAGGATTACATTGATTAAACACTGTTTTAGAAGAAAAAATAGATTTTCCTAGATCCCTAAATCACTCCTTGATTTTTTTTAGCAAAAAAAACACTTTCTTCTTCATTAATAAAAAGAGAGTTCATTTACATTGAAGTTTTGATCCCTTTGTTCAACTTGTTCCTTATAGTGGAACGATTCAGTTCAAATGATGGCCTGTTCTTATCAAACTATTCTGATAGATTTCTTATCAGTCTTGTATAAAAAAGAAGCTATTCATCAGACTTTTACAACATTGTTCATCAAACGAGCTAGTAGACCATCTAGTACAGGAGCTTAGTAAAACAAAATTCAAAATTGTGTCAAAAAACAGAGTGAGCTTAGATGGAGTCGATGCTCCCAAAATTCATAAGCATGTTCTGAAAAAATGAAGAGAATAAATACTTTCCCAGCTCGACCCCAATGCCCATTTTACACACCAGATCCGCCACCTAGTTTTGCACCTTGTAAATGTGATTGTAATAAATGGAGTATAATGAAGCAGAAAGAGACCTGATGTGGTCCATCCAGTTGGAGAGAATGTGTGGGCTGAAAGAGGCATGAAGCTTGACCCAGTCTATAATACTCTTAGCATCTCCGAAAATGAAGACAATATTTAGTCCGAGCCACTTGGAGAATGAAAGTGCACCCCAAAGGGCAATGACTTCTGCTTTGCTGGTGGTACCCCTTCCACCCTGCCACCAAAAGTGATAATAATGACCATGGGAAAGAGTAATCACCACCCCACATCCGCAATTTATATGTTAACACACCTTGTCAAAGGAACGTCAGGGGATGTGGTCTTTGATAGGCCTGAAAATAATCTTCCTAGTCTTGGGTGTGCTTATCCTCCAATTTCATAAAAATAAGTGATCGCCTTCCTGGATACTCCCCACACCGATGGGATGATGTTATCAAATAAATAGGCATTTCTGCTATGCCAGATGGCCGAAACGATAAAGAAGGAGGGGCTTTGTGCACCTTATTATGTTTAGCCCAGTTGACGTGGAACGCAGGAAGGCTACATCTCACCATTGAACTGTCTAGATTTAAGAGGTGCACCACCTCAGTCCATACCTCCCAAGAAAACTAACATCCTATAAAAATATGGTCAATGTCCTCCACCTCTGTCCTGCACATAGCACAAATGCTCGACTATGGAATCCCTTAACTTAGAGAATATTTCAAGTGAGAGTGCGGTAATTACAAGCTAGCCAACCAAAACAAGTAAGTTTGATCGAGATCCCCCAGCTCCAGACCAATTGAACCAGGTATTAACATTGAGGAGGCATATAGGGTGGGGAAGATTGGCATAAATGTCACTAACCATAGGAAACCCATGTTTAAGTTTGCCTTCCCACTGCAAGACATCTGCACCCTCTCCGATGTAGACCCTGGCTGCATTAAGATTGGATACATATACCTCCAACTCTATAGAAAAACCATTGTTGAGACCCAATTCAGTGGCCCACTTCCAATCCAGACAGAGAGAGAAACAAGGGTTATCGGTGGCAATGTGTGAGAAGCAGGTGATGCCCCTACCTCTGAGGGATGTGAGAAGTTTGATGGATAGAGAGTGGTTTCCCAAGAAACCCTTGACTGCATCCAGCTCAATCTTCGCCAGTCGACCATCACCAATGCCCCACCTCATAAAACCAAGCATCCATTGATAGTTTTTCATCATGTTGTGCCAGATAAGGGAAGCATTTCCCAATTTGAAAACCCCCAACCTAGTCCAAAATGAGAATCTAAGGCCCTTCATATATTTTTCCTAAATGATGTTACTCCATAATCCCACCACATTAGAGGCTCTCCAGAAGCTCTTAATGATTAAAGCAGAATTAAAAGAATGAGTGCATGGGATACCCCAATCGCTCGCCACGATTTTCCTGGCAATAGCTTGCCAACTGAGAAGATGAATGCGCCCTTTTAAATCTGTGCCTGACCGGATAAACCTTGCCATGAGAGCATCAATCTGGCAGAAAAATTCCATAGGAATAAGGAAAATATGCATCTAGTAAACAACGATACTTTGAAGAATCGAGCGAACCAGTGTGAGTCTGCCCCCCAGAGTTAGCCACTTGTTTTCCCAGTCTATCAATTTCCTTTCATATTTGGCCAATAATCAGTTCCTTTCACTCACATAATACTTGTTTTCTTTAAGGTAGAACCCAATATACAAAAATCCAACATTAAGGGGAACCATCGGAATATCAAACATATTCCCAATGTCACAGATACTAGTATCATTCACATCTGCAACAATCAAGACCGATTTACAACTGCTAATGAGGAGATCAGATGGCTGGCTAAAAGTCGTGAGGATCTTGTGTAGATGCAACCAATCCTTATTTCTATTCATACCTTCGAAAAGTAGATCGTCCACAAACATGAGATGGGTGACCCTTTCGTTTTTAGATACCTTAAGCCCCTGAATCACCCCACTGTCCCTTGCATATTTAATTGAGCAACTCAAACAATCCATAACGAGGATGAACTGAAGTGGGGAGAGAGCATAACCTTGTTTGAGGCCGCGATGAGCATTGAAGAACTCAGTCAGGAATCTGTTGATCAAAACTGCAAAATTCGTCGAGGAGATACAAGCCATGAGCCAGTTGATATTCTTTAAAGAAATGCCGATCTTATGAAGGATAAGTCTCAAGAAGCCTTAATCGATGTAGTCAAATGCATTGAATAAGTTGACCTTGATCAAACTAACCTTTCCAGGCTGAACCTTCATCGAGTGCAGACACTCTTGTGCCACTCCAATAACATCCTAGATTTGTTTTCCTATAAAAAAGGAAAATTGTTCTGGCAAAATGAATTGTGAGAGAGTCAACTTGATATTCCTGGAGATAAATTTAGAAATAATTTTGTATAGAGCGTTGTAGAGAGAGATCGATCTATAATCCGAGAAGGTGATTGGGGAAACCTTCTTTGGGATCAATGCGATAAAGGTGGTGTTTAATGCCCCAATGATTGCTCCCTTGGTTCTGGATTCTTCTACTGCAACCAGGATCTCTGGGATCATGAGGTCGAAGAATTGTTGAAACAATTCAACGCCCCAACCATCGGGCCCAGGGCTTCACTCTTTCTTCATCATCTTAATGACCTCCATGATCTCCTCCTTGTGGATTGGACTGCCAATACTGTCGTTAGCTTCCCTAGAGAACGTGATGGAAAGATGATCAAGCATAACCCCAACCATATGTTCTTCCAAATCAGCTCCTATAGATGCATAAATATTCTTAAAATGGTTGTGCCCGACCTGTGAGATAGCTGCCTGGTATGTCATCAAGTTCCTCTACCGATCCTTGACACCCCTGATAAAGTTACTCTGTTTCCTGCCATTGGTGTGGGCATGAAAATATTTCGTGTTTTTGTCCCCCGCCTCCACCTATAGCGTACTGCTTTGGATTCTTCTTTCCGCTTCCCGTCGCAGTAGTATCTTATTTTATGCTTCAGATAGTCCAATGATGTGCCTCTTGTAGTCCTCAGAGAATAAAAGGGGATCCTTTGGGTCATTGTAATAACTCAACTCTAGATTGATGGCTGATAGCTCCAGGATATCCACCCTTTTTTGTTGTTAAATCCAGGATTTGGTCGCCTTCTTGAGTTCTCGTAGCTTCCCCATTATCAGGCCCATCGAACCACGAGAAACGAGAGGGAGTTGCCGGCCCCAGACATCCACAACCATATTATTGAAGTCATGGTTTCAAAGCCACTGTGGATCAAATTTGAAAGGAAAGCCTTTCCCATGCTTCGCACCCTCCAATTTAACAAGAATCGCCATATGGTCAGAGATGTAGGCAGGATGGAATACAGAGACAAACCCCAGAAAGGAACCATTGAGCGGAGAACATACCAGAAACCAATCAAGCCTTTTGGAGATACCCTCTGACCCAATCCTACCATTTCTCCAAGTCGAAACCGGAGAACCCTATAAAACATCACATAAATCATGTGCAACAAACATATCTTTGAATAAAGGAGTGAGAAAATACACCATGGCACGGTACCCCCAAACTTCCAGGCTGCCCACTGATAAATTAAAATCCACCGCTAAAATAATAGAGGGAAGATAATAAACCAGAGACAACAAAATAAACCCAGAATCTGCTGAACTCCAAACAACGACCTGTAAGAAATATATCAACAAGAGTCCCATAAGCCATCACAGAAAATGATATGGGATCCCATATTGCACCGAGACCCCCCTAGTGTCCAATATCCCCTTTAGCACATAATTTCCAGGACGGGCAAATTGATAACATAAAGGAACAAGCATAATCGACCTCGCACATTGTCTCTTGCAGAAGGATGATGGAGGGTTTATGAGAATTAGTAAGTTCCTTGAGTGCCCTGGATTTGTGGGAAACACCCACCCCCCGGATGTTCAGGGAGAGAATAATCATGGGGGAACCCCTATAATGGGTAAATCCCCTCTAAGGAACCAATCAATTGAAACATTGGCAGAGTGAAGATCCCCTTGAAGAACATCCGATACTTACATGGCTCTGGCCTTAAAAGCATCTCCCGAAACATAGAATATGGGAGAGGGGTTGATGCATAGGGAAACTTTTTTGTACTTCGGGTTGTGTTTTTTCCTCCCCTGAGAAGAGCCAATACCCTTGAAAACACCATCTACAGGGCCGCTATGGAAGAAGGAGCGCCTAATTTCAAGCGGATCGAGTCCCCAGGAAGACCCACTAGGACAGAGTCAGGAGAGACAAATTCCCCAACGACCGGGAAAGAGGGGGTCGGGCAACGATAGGAGGGGGAGAACCTGGTGAGTAGGGCATAATGACCAATGAACGAGGTGCAGGGCTTGAAGGAATGACAGGGCCACGAGGGGGCCTAGGTGATGACAGGGAAAAGACTGGCTCAGACAGACACTGGTTACGAGCATCACTCAAACCCTTAATCCCATGAACTTCCCTCGAAACAGAATCATAGGAAAAATGATTAGAAGAAACAAGTTTGTTAGAGTGAGGAAGGTTACCTGTGGACCGCAGAGAAACTAAAGGTGTCTTTGTAAATGGGGCATGCATGGGCTGCGAACCCAATTTCGTAGTTGGTGACGAAGATCCCTGTTCCATTCCCAAACTGTGTCGAAGAGGATAAGTTCTCTACAGGTGGCACGTCACGTGGCATAACATAGAGCGAAACGGGACACCCTAGTAGTCAATGGCTATTCGAAAGGATGAGCACCCCCATCAGACATCCAATTCCTCCAAAAGGCCCTTCCCAAAGTCTAGGTCCACGATGACCCAAGCCATACGATTGTCAAGATGACCACAACTACCACCATCCCAGAAATAGAATGATCACAACCTGTTAGCTATGTTACGAATAACCACTTCATTCCAAAGTTCCAACGAAAACCCAGGCATCTTGGCCCAGACAAGGTTGCGCTAGATGGGCTCGTTGAAGGGATCAGATCCAGTCCTCCACCTTTGCAGCACTAGAATACCAAGCACTTTGACCCAAGGATTTTCCAAGGCCATCTCGACATCTTTTTCAGACAAAAATGACAACAAAACCTACCGTTGGGAAGAAGGATAAGCTTCGACCGGTATTTGAGAAAAGGATACCACTAGTGCTTGGCCCAAGTTTTCATTTGTTTGCTAGATAACCACAGGTGAAGCCATCGCCCAACTAAATCCTTGCGCTTGAAGCGTTACAAACTCTCCCAATAAGATTCAGCCCCCAACACGAGCAAAGGTTCCCCAAATACTGCTTTCAGAGCCTGATATTTCCTTCGAACCACATTTCCCTTGATCAGAGAAAAATCAAAGAATTTTGAGCTGTAGTCCTCCAGGACAAGGGAAACTAGTGAGTGGATGCTATGGGAGGAAGCTCCAGTTGGGTCACGACACAAGAAAGCCTCTCTCTTGGTCCGATCCACAGTAGCAATCAGGGCTTCAGGGCAGATGGAGGAGTTAACGAAAATGTCCTCCATCTGTCAAATGAACAACCTAGAAAATTCGAGAGAGCCTCAATAAAGTGCCACCTCACCTCAACTCAACTCGAGCACCTCACCTAAACCCAAATCAAGCGCCCCGCCAATATGGATAGGGTTTGTAACCTACTCCCAACGACTAAGAGGAAGTAGTACTGGGAATCAAGCGGGAAGAAGTCCCAAAGAATATATTTTTTTAAAATGTAAAGGAGGATCACTTAGACATTTTGCGAGTTCCAGTCTCGTGAATGTGTAAACCTCCAATAGTAGTTTCGCTGTCTAACCTATAGGACCAATCGACAAGGACGTTAGAAATATTTGAATCTTGTAAACTGACTGGTTCCAACGTTTGGGTTCAATCTTGTTGGAAAGAAACTTCTGGGTAACTCTACCTCCTGTGATAGACCTACATCAGGTGCAACCGAAACAATGATAGCCCAAAGTAACCATCACTATGTTCACCACACTAAGTGAAGGGGTTAGATATATGATTAGACACTACAGGTTGAATTTTCCATCACTCCTTGCCCCAATGAGAAGTTGAGTATCCCGCTCCTCTCCAGAGGTTTCTCTCCTCCTATATGAGGAAACTCTGCCTCTAGGATAGTTGGTAAGACTCCAATGACCTTGAGTGCCCCGCTTTTGATGCGAGTATGTCTTTCTCCCAGATTTCCAGTAACCTGAGATACAATTTTTTCATTACTAATCCTCTAAAATCTAGTGAAAGCATAAATCCAATAAGAGTGAAAGTACTAGTGAATCACAAAGATAAAAGTAAGTGGGACAAGGATGCCCCTGTATCATCCCCTATGCTACCATTCAGTTCGTTTGTGGTGAAAACCTGTACCGAGTAAGCAACCCTATAACCAAAAAACATTTGAATCCGAGAAAATCCATCGGCTTTGGATCGCTGAAATTAAGTTGTTTCCACGCTCCAGTCACACAACCTCATCCTCAATGCATGGTGATTGCTTTTAAAAAATCATGGTGATGAAGACGACGAGGATTCTTCTCCTCAAATAACTCCGTGATTTATTCTCTAAATCTCTCATGATTTTCCAAGCAGATTTTCTTTTACCTTATGGATAAAATATTTCTTATCCACAACTTTTCTAAAACTATAACCCATACTTTCTACAACAATTAAAGAAACTAAGATTATTTACAACCAAGGAATTATAATTCTTTTTAATGTTGACATCCCTTTCACAACTTTTCTTCAAAAAAATTGATGGATTTGGGAAGCTCTAATGTTCCCACATCACTCCAACTCATAAGTTATTATGGTTGTGGTTGATTGGGTGATTGATATAGGCTATATAAGGGGGTGTTTAAATTAGTACATGTACACTATTGATCCGTTTTGGCAACTAAATATGCTCTTGGGAAAAATTCTTATTGACCATAATGATGCTAAGAATGAAATCCTCCTAATGATGGACAAGCTCCAGTTGTAGTTTAAATCTATAGATAAGAATATCATGAGGATTGAGGTGGCCATCATCTATGGGAAGGGACCATCTCCTCTAGACATTCTAGTTGACCTAGTTCCTATAAAGGTGAATGTTTCCACCTCTTCATAATTATCTTAATGTTAGTGTTTCTTTCACATGTCTATTGTTTTAGGTTGTCTAATCTTGTTAAGGTAGTTTATCATTGTCTGATTTTCAGGATAAATTTTTCGGTTGATAAGCGCTAGTTCTATAATATTTTTGAAAACCTCTAACAATCATGCTATATATATATATATATAATTTTTTGCTAAAAGCTCTCATGTTCTGCCTTTGGTTTGGTTTCCGCGATGGTAGACCAAAGGCACATAAGGAGGTAGACAATGTATAACTCCTTCCATTTAATAGAGGCTTCTAATTTACAATAAAAGAAAAAAAAGGTGAAAGGCATTGCAATATACATACTAATACAAAATGTTAGATGAGTGGTAGCTTCTCCAAGAAGAGATGTAACAACTATTCCCATTAACAAAAAGCCTGTATTAAGAGATTTAAACTACAAATGATGTCAAAAAATATTAAGAAGCAAAAGCCTTAATATGAAAGAACCTTAAAATTGACATGATTAAGGCTAAGGGAGGACATCGTGTTGCATAAATTTGAGTCATTCAAAAAAAGGGGAGACTTATCAAGATCATAATTTATTGATTGTTTTTTGTTTTTGTTTTTGTTTTTTTTTTTAAATTTTCTTTAGCTTGTTTAAACAATAATAATGGACTAAGTTAGGTGCTTGTTCTTTATGCATAACCACCTCCTGAAAATTTGACAAAAAGACCCTTCAAAATGCATTAAAAACCATGATTATAAAATTGCCAGTATTAAGACCATTTATGAGTTGCCTTTGGTGGACACTTGCACTATTTCTCCCCCCAAGAGTAGCAATGGTTCCAATGGCATCAAGTTTGTTCACAAGTGGGGGAAATTCTATTGGATTTGGCTCCTAGTAAACAACTTACCTTGACGAAGAAATTTCCATTCATTAATAATCCAATAGAATTTCCTCTTCTGTTGTGGTCCCCTTAATCTTGTTGTCTATGATATAACCCATTGTATCTTGATTAATGTATGCATGATTGATCTTCTTAGTGTCCAGTTAATATACCACCTCTAAGGTTTCCAATAGAGGTAGTAAGTATGGTAGAAGCATTTCCACATGAAATACAAGGGGTAACTTGATGAAGAGTGGAAGGTTCAATTTGTAAGAATACTCAACCACACCATTGGTGATAGTGTAAGGCCCACATCAAAGTAGTATGGGTTTCATGGCGGGGCTATGAGTCATTCTTTCTGCAGGTGCAAAGATGCCTTGTCATCATCTTAAAACTTGTGTGGAACCCTATGTTGATCACATCTATTCTTGCATTTGGATTTTTCTTTTTGTTGAATATCATGAACTTAGTAATATATGTACTACATTCATTCAATAAAATTTTCTACACTGACTACCTCATTCTTGACATGGGATGATTTTTTTTTTCTTGATGTAGTGGAAAAATATAAATCAATCGAGGCCAATGGTTGACAACCTAGGGACACCTAAAAGGGCTGTGGCTAATACAACTAGAAAGTGTTTTACTGTAGTTGTGTTGAAAATAAAGAAAGCTTTCATCCCAAGTATGTGGATGCTTAGATTTGTGCATTTTGAGGATATTTACAATCATTTGTTTATCTATTATTTTGAAAATTAAATATAGTGGATTCGATTAGTTTGGTAACCAGCATAGACCAAAGGTTGGATTAAAAGAAACTTAGGAACCTATTGTCCCTATAAAAAATAAGTGCTACATAGTAGTCGATCCTTGCCGCTTAGTTTAAATATAGCTAAATTAAAGTAAAAAAATTGAATCCAATTTAGTGATAAGGTTTAGAATCCAATCAATTTAGGTTTTATTGATTGGTAAATTGAGGTATTTTGTTAATTGTAATTATGCATTGTTTGCAGGAATGAACAACTTTGTTGCTAATTTCATTTGTTGATTTATGAATTCATACACCATAACCCCTTCTCATCATTGAGTTAAAGGGAGATTTCATTAAAATGTTTACCCTAAGAGTCTCATGCTAAATTTATACTCTTTTTAGTCTATATACTTCATTATAGTGTTCTAAAATACCTTGTAATTGATTTTTTAGTGACTAACTATATGGTTATTTTATTGTTGTATTATTAGCAGATACAAATATTGAGAAGATTATATAGAATATATATATATATATATATATATATATAGTAAATGTGGATAGCTACAGACTTTTACTTTATTTTTAATATATTAACAGAATTGTCAATATAGTAAATTCAAATTATCAATTTATGATTTATATATTTATAATATTATTATTCTTTTCTCGTACCTTTTCATGGTCCAACATCTTGTCCTTTTAAATGGATACGCATTTAAGTATAGTCCATGAGACATGGCGAACATTGTCATGTTGTGCACAATATCTTGTGCTTGATGCATATGTGTTAACTCCTATTGCACGTGCGGTCAAAGGTGTTGTTCTCTCCTTAATGAAGCTAAATACACTAGTGCATCTCATGTTGAGAAACATATTGCCTAGACACAAATTATAATTAATCAAGTAGGTCTTGCTAAATAATTTTCTCCATCTGATTTTGTAATAATTAGAATAATATCAAATTTATTTAAAATCCCCTTAATCATTAGAAATCGAAATAATCCAAAAATATTGAGATTTAGAGATTTAAATAAATTACATTTGTCATTTCCATGTTCAAGTACAGTTGTGCAAGTGTTTGTATTGGCTTGTTGATATCTTCATCAAATAGATCCCAAAGCCCACCTCCACTACAAGTTTACAAACAAGTATCATATAAGAAAATACCATGATTAGGGAAACATGATGTATTGAAAATTTTATGTCTTTGCTCCATGTATGCAATCATTTTCAATGACATGGTGAGATGATATGGTTATTCTTTGATTGATGCCATTTGTCAATTCATTAAATTGATTTAACTTTATGGAGTCTACATATAAGTACCTAACTTACCCATTTATTATTTTAATAAACCTAATGGGGCTAGCACTCTATCCTTCCACATTAGTCCCACAAACAAGCAACCCATCTCCAATTTATCCCCAACATGACCCTCCATAATTATGATACTCCACTAGCTTGTCACCACATCATTTAACAAGTAAAGGAGAGAATTGTCCCCGTTGGAGGAGAAGCAACATGGGAAGCTTCATGCCGCTGTGATACTCTCAAGTGCATATAAGAGCGAAAGAAACAAGGTAGGCACTTGCAATGCCAATCTTTTCGAAATATAGAAAAATGACAGTCAGAGAGAAAAGAGGTGACAAAGAAACTTGTTGCAACACACATACACACGAATGAAGAGGTAAAGTACCTCCTAATGAATTCGGGAGATGTAGGGATGAACAATGGTGTACCTTGCAATCACGCGTGTGGGGTTTTAAAAAAATGTTGAAATTCAATATTCAATGTCAGTTACTATGGTTATTAATAATATGAATAAAATAACTGCGCATAAATTGCATCCCATTCAATGCGCTTTTAAAGCTCATACCTTGCTATTAGCCTAGGACCATCAACCCATAACGCAACCCTTATACTCTTGGTTCTTTAATTGAGGCAATGAGAAATATCATATGAAAATTGATAACTAATTATTTTGAAGATAAACAAATTAAATTATTGTTAAAAAATAATATATTTCAATCTACAATGTTAATCTATAGAAATTTTTCAATTTTTCTTTTCAAGCCCAAACTATTATGGGTTTGACAAAAAATCTTAATGCAATATCTATTGCATGTGGCAAAGATAATAATGGTATTCGACAACTCAAAATAAACCAAATATGCTCAAAGAAGAGCTTAACAATGCCTCATGTTGTGACTTTCTTCTTGAAAGATGATAAAATTGCCATCTTAGAGAACTAATTAGCAACCACAAAACTATGGATGTAATCATGCATTGTTGAGGGTGGACCTAACATAAAATCCATGTAAAATAGCTCTCAATACTCATCTACATTTGGTATAGGACTATAAAATCCTTGTTTCTTTATTGCAAGTTCAGTGATAGCATATGGAATGCATAATCTAATATATCTCTTGAATTATTGTCAAATATTTGGGGCTATTAGAAGTATATCAAAATCACTACCACTGTTTGGCCAAAAATGAAGAGAAATAACCAAAAAGAAAAACATAATTGAAAAGACTAATGCCTAAAGCCAAAGGTAAAAGACATAAAGCATAAAAAAGCAAAAAAATTAGAGCATAAAGGAAAAAGCAAAAAACATATTGTAAATAAAAAATATACTAAAAGTTCCCATCATGATTCTAGTAGATATTTTTCTCTTAATTCCTAGATACTTTATATGAAATGAGTATTTGAAGACACTTCTTCATACTATCATAATGACCTCACACTATCTTTTGAATAGTGCCATTACACTCTACTCATTTGTCTATATTTAATTCAACTTTGGAATATTATGTTGTAATCTTAGTTTATTCGTAATTTGGGCCATCACATTAGGTGTTACACAATATTTTGTCACCTTCCTCGCATTCCCCATTCTGAATACTAGAGGACTACTAGCATGACCCTTGTGTACTGTTATACATCACCATGAATGTCATTACATCCCTTAACATGTCAAGAACACATTCTCTGTTGACTATTCCAGAAGTTGACACTTTAAAACATCTATTTTTGGGTCAGCGTGGTTGTGTAGTTATGACCTCGTGTCGATGGCCAGATTAACACTAGGTCTCGTGCCGTGGTCGCTTTGTCTATGAAGGGCACCCGTGCTGAGCTGCTTTTGGAAATTTTTTAAAAATGGAAACGAAGCTTCCATGATGTAACAGCTTCATGGGCAGAGTCATGGATGTTTGTTCGACTGGTTGAGGTCGAGTTTCTCCCTTTGGCCTTCTAATTCCTACAAAAGTGAAACTTCCCAAAGGGATAAGGCCTTCCCTCAACCATATGTGGATCCCAAAGCTCATCCTCCACTCCTATAAATCCCTCTTCATTCCATTGAATAAGCTAGCCAAACATAGCTAGAATAGACCAGGAGCTGATAGCAGAGAATAGTCCATAGTTGTGTGAGAGAGTTTAAAAATTTCGCCTCTTCGAGCTGAACTGACGAACAAATACTTTGAGATGTGCCTGACTGAACCCGTCAAAGGAGGTCTACATCGTCAAGGCGCAGGTTGTAAACTTATTTCTTTATTTATCAATATGACATGACTGATTTCTAGTTCCATCTTTGTTTGTGTCAATGATTCAAAGTCTATAACTCTCCTTGACTAGTTGGATAGTTATAAATGAACATGTATGCTTGTATATTTTTAGTGCTTGTTTGATCTTTGTGCAGCTGTAAACGTCGCTACCAAAGGAGCGTGAGGCTTGAAGGACAAGGATCGAAGGATCACTGCAACACATCACATCAAAAGCGTTGGATTGAGGTTGGACACCTATCTTGATCTACATTTCATTTATAAGCAAGGAATCTAGGAACCATCATGTTCCCTTGTTGCTAGACCCACCCTAGGGCTAGAGGGATCGCCTTTGTTAGCAGAGGGATTTTCCTTCATAACAAGTTGGCAACTTCGCTGGGGAGAGGTTAATTCCTGTTGTCTCTTATTTTTTCATTTTTTCATTTTTTATTGTCTTTCCAACTTTGGCCGTATTATTGTTTCTCTACTGTTTTTGGCTTGTTTGTTTGCTTCTGGCCACTTAGCCTTGTCATAGAGTGATAAACCTGGATTTTCTTAGCCGTCCCTTTGCTTTTTCTCTCCTTTCTAGCTCGACGCTTCTATTTGTCTGACAGTCGCGCCCATTAGTGCGAGTTGTCTTTGACACAGGGGTGATTTTGCCTTTTTAGCGCTGAATACTGCTGAATAGTCGCTTCAATTCCTGTAGGGTTGAATTTTGGGCTTCCCCAATGAGTTTCCAGTGTGTCTTGTCCTTTAGATTGGTTTTCTCCCCTTGGATAGATCCATCTGGCTTTTGTTCATTGACTTGGTTGTCTCATTCGTTTTAGTTTGTGTTATCTATTTTTTGGACGGTGTGACTCATCCATCCTAGGTTTTCTAGGTGTCTCGAATCATTCGTTTGGTCGCATTTTCATTGAGTACCCGAACTGTTTACGAGTCAATTTGGTCATTTATTTTTTCAGCCTCTCGTGTGGTTGCTTGGTATTTTTCATTGATTGTATGTGAAGTAGGGTTGTCGAGCTTTCATTCTATGTCTATTTGATTGTCGCTCCATCGCCCCGAGCATAGATCACATTGCTCGTTGAGTCGACTTAAAAGCCATTTACTTTGTGTGAGGAAATGCATGCCTGGTTTGAGTGTGTGTTTACATTCGCTTGGAATTGGTCTCTTCATGTTTTGGTGATTTCATTCGAAGTTGCTCAAAGCTAGTGTCTGTTTTGTCCTTTTAGGGTAGCATTTCATTATTGCTTCTCACTCATACAAAAGAACAAAAAATTGCATTCTTCCTTCTTATTTGAAAAAGAAAAGTACTCTTTTTCATTAGTAAGTTTCTTCTTCATTGGAAAGTGAAAAACGAGAGAAGAATTTTCGTTTTGTGCTTTGGCTATGTTAGTAGCATAAAGGAAAGTATCATTCTTGCATTCGATTGATTGCTGCTTTTTTGCGAGCCTCTATCCTTCACTTAGCTAGCTTTTCATCGAATTGAAATGGTGTTCATTCTATCATATAATTGTGCATTAGAGATTTGAGATTAAATTCGGTAAGGCCTTGTAACTGAAACATAATTTCAAGATAAACCATAAAATTAACTCAATCAACCTAAGGAAACATTGGAACTTAACGCTCACATTTAGAGGTCTAGGATAGTGACGTGTTTCGATATCATTAAACCTAGCATCTTTCACTCGCAATATTGCATTAGACAGCGCTAGTATGGACTTGTGCTCCCCATACCATCGCGTATATAAAGGGAGACCCTCATAGGTTGAAATCCTTTATCCATAGGAAGCCGAGTCTTCTGCCTTGTAACCGTGATACACCAAACACAACATTCAGGGAGACTGCTTGCACGCACGTTAAGTCCTTGGTAATTTCTCTTTCATTTGATCACCAAGGTGTATATTGCAGTTCACGGGAGCTTGGTACACCCTCTTTCATAGAGTTCCTGAGTAGTCATTTTGATCTTTCCGTGACTCTTTAAAATTTGAAAAGATCATCGAGCGCTTGTCCTTTCGATCTCGTTCCAATTGAAAGTGACTAGAGTCACCTTTTGTCCTTTTCTCGACTTTTAAAATATGAAAAGGCAGAGTCTTGTTTCAATGTTATAAAATTAATTTCCCATGATTAAACACCCATTAAGCTATTTTCTTGGTTGGCTCATGAGTAATTCCTTAGTTATTGTTGTTAAAGCCTCGAATTGACCGTCTCTTTTCTCTCCTTCTTTTTGAGACAAAGTCATCGTGGCAGAACCACCCGTTTCGTCATCCTCTTCATTACCTCTAGTGAAGAGTCTCCCCCCGGAGTCTCTTCTGAGACACCTCAGTCTGTTGGGACTCAATACCTTGAGAGTGCTATCCTCCCAAGCATTCAACCTCTCGCCACTCGGTCTCCCACGGAGGATCCGTTTGACATCAACTGACAACCCCTGGATTATTTTTTATTTTTGAGAGAAGGCCCCCCTCAACGTTCAGATTCGCCTGCGACACCATTGTCTAGTGCTTTTCCCTCTAACTCTCGCCAACTTTTCCCTGACAACATGTCTTCATCCGACATGGATGCCTTGAGTCCTGTTAGTAGTGAAGTGACTTTCGTATCTACGGGAGAATATAAATTCCCTCCTAAAAATTTCCCTTATGTGATGAATCAACCTTCCTCTCAACCTTCATCTCTCCTAGCTGGTTATCATTCTTGGGGACAAATAATTTCTGGTGCTACATCTTTGTACCAGAATCCGTTATGGTCAAGAACTGCGGCTCCTTCTACAGGGTCGTTTGTGTCGGGTCCATATTCTTCAATTCCCATTGTTTCGACAATTGTCACGTCTGTCCCAACCCATCCCACTATTTGTGTGGCTTCCTCCACACCATCCGCTAGTGTGATTCCATCATTGTCGTCATCTTCTACTGTTCCTGGAACACATCCCAATGCTTCCGCGATGTCTGTTGGGCCTGTTGTAAGTGGATCACAACCTTGCGTATCAGGAGTCCATTAACTTGTTGGTAGTACACCTACATCCTCTAATCCTATTTCAGGAGGTTTGTCATACGATCAATATATGATGGCTATTCAACATCAGAACTACCTCCCCCAGGGTTCTCAGCAGATTCTGGCTCCAGTAAATCTACCATAGTATTATGATGAGTATGGGAATCATGTCTATTACCATGGGCCTCTTCCATAAGGTCCATTGTACGTTAAAACGACTCAAGCTCCGGTTTTCCCAAATCAGTTCATGTACCAACAGGGACAAACCTATGGTCTGCAAGGATAACCCTCACAGGGAAAACCTTCTGTCCAACAGGGACAACCCTACGGTCCTACTGGTCAACCTTACGTTAAGCAAGGAGCGTCTTATGTTCCTCACGAGAAAACATATCCACCTCAGGGACAACCTTTTGTGCAACAAAACTAGCCTTAAGTTCAACAAGGCCCATCTCTTGTGCAACAAGGCCAACCCTCTGCCGGTCAACCAGGTCAACCTGGTCTTCAAGGATAGCCTGGCTTAACTCAACCATCAGGTCAACCTGGTTTTCATGGACAACCTGGTCTGCTTCCTTCAGGCCAACCTGGTTTTCAGGGAAAGCTTGTTCAACCTCAGTATTTGGGCCAACCTGCACCCCAGGGATAACCTCTGCAGCTTCAGGGCCAACCTTTCATTCCTCAAGGCCAACCTTTGGTTTCCCAAGGTCAAAATTTTATGGTACAAGGTCCACCCCAAGGCACTAATTTCATCCCGCATCAAAATCCATACATTGCTCAAGCTTGACCTCAGTGGTTCACTCATAATTAGTACCCTGGCCTTCAACCGCGATACAGGCAAAATTTCCAAAATTATAACCCTTATGGACAAAATCTTCCGGGAAAGAACATATGGGCTCAAAATTTCTCTCGACCTGATTGGAAACCCAACGCCGGTCTTTATCAAAAGCCCGCGATGCCTTTCAATCTGCAATTTCCATTCCTTGCTACGTTGGAATTGTCTGATGTGTCGAAGTTAACAAATTATCCCATTCTTCATAATCCATATTGGCCCCCAGTTCCCACCAATATCCCTGGTGATTTTCCCAAGTGCGAAGGCAAGTCCGGAGAAGACTCCCAGGTGCATGTTATGACATACCACCTATTGTGCTCCTCTAACTCTTGAGTTGATGATTCTATTCATTTGCATCTTTTCCAAAGGACTCTCACTGGTGCCGCTGCAAAGTGGTACATTGAACGCTCTCGTGGCATCTTTCAAGATTTCAATTCTCTTGCAATGGTGTTTCTCACACACTTTCAATTACCGGTTCGTTATGAAACATGAACGCACCTCCTAACATCCTTGAAACAAGATTGGGCCACACATCTCTCCGATCATATTCATGCATGGAGGCAGTGTCGTCATTTTATCAAGTTTGAAATCCCTGGTCAACTTCTGACTGATTGGTTCACTACCTCTTTTATCGGTTCGATTGTTAAGGACATTGCTATGGGGGCATGTGTTACTAAGGATCAGGTCATTTCTCGTGCTCAGTACTTCGATCTAGTGTCCTCCCAATCTGGAATGCTTTATGAACTCTTGCTCAATGCTCCACAACCCGGAACTTCTAAAGCACCGACAACACCATCTGTCGACGGTATCATTGGTTCTTTTTCTCAGACTTCCCACAAGTATTCTCCTAATCCTGCGAAGCATAAATATACTCCTTCCACCAATCTTGCTTCTCAGCCACCTTCCAATCCTTGCAAAATCGTGGAAGTGAATGCCATCTAGTCTACCCTGGCGGGTAAAAATTCTAAAGGTAAGAAGAAGGGTAAAGGCAAGGCCAAGGCCGATATCGTAAAACAGGATTCTCCTAAAACCAATACTGATGATGGCTCGAAACGTAAACCAAAGTATCCCTGTTTGATATGTGACAATGAGAATTACAGCAAGGAATGTCCACAACGGGTGGAGGTGAGTCGATTTCTCAAAGGAACCCAAGGAACTTTGGCCATTCTTAAGGAACCGTTTCCGTCATAGAAAACTCAAATGGTGGGGGAACCTCAGTCCTCCACCCCTTTTGTCTCTGAAGTTTTCATGTTCAATGGTGTTGCACCCATATACATTGATACCAGATCAAAAGATTATACCGAACCATGTCAGGCGGTGGGGAAAGAGGTCGCAGATGGTCCTCCTCCCCTGCCTGCTTCTGGCCCTCTTTACATTGAAAGGCCTAGTTTTGAGCCCATTGTACAACCACCCTCTAAAGGTGTGCTCCGTAAGTCCTCCTATAACTCGAACGCCCGTGCCACTCAACATTACAATATTGTTGAGGATTTGGCTCAGGCACCGTCTGCTATGTCCATGTTGGAGGTACTTCAGAGTTTTCCAGCATAACGGAAGGCTTTTATATCCACTATCGGAGGAGTTGACCCTGCCGATTCGAGCCTTATCACTTTTGATCTGGAAAATTTCGTCCCATGTCTCCCTCACCAACTTGCTTTGATTATCCAAGTTGGGATCAATGGTAAGAATATCCATCGAGCAGTCGTGGACAAAGGTGCATCTACTTGCATCATGTCGATTGCATGTTGGAAAGCCATTGGCTCTCCGTCCCTTAACTAGTCTCCAAACGCTTTAGAAGCCTTCGATGGAAGGGAATCTCGCCCTCTTGGTGTTCTCACTAGCTTACCTATAACGTTGGAAGGAAAAACGGTTAATGTTGAGGTTGAAGTCGTTGACGCAAAATTCAACTATAATCTCCTCCTTGGTCGTAGTTGGACTCACGCCATGCAACGCGTACCGTCCAATATCTTTTTTGTTCTTCGTTTTCCACATGAAGGAAAGATCATCACTGTTGATCAGTTATCCATTTTTACTTCCACTTATTCCGAGAGCAATTTTCCATACGTATAACTCATTTCTACGCCTTATGAAAGTGTGGGGCCGAGACTTTTCAAAGATCCTGCCCTCATTGGTCTCTTTTCTCTTCCTTCTCCCAACACTTCTCAGGTCAATATGATCTCCACGTCTTTTGATCCGTGGATCATCCCTTCGCCTGATCAGGTTGATTCATTTGGTGACGTGATGTCGTTAAGCCCGATAGAAATTGATTATTGAGAGGTTATCTCAGCTTCGGCTCCTCCTTCTGATCATACTCCTTCGAGTATGTCTCTCAACATGTATTCTCAATCCCCTTGGCTCGGTGCTTCGGATTCTCCCGACCCCTTGAATGAGACTTTTCCAACTGATGAAGCCATCATGGAAACCATGTCTCTTGAGGACCCCCCTTGGGACTATAGTCATCATCGTTCCTCCTTATTTCCTGGTCTTGGGGCCATGTCTACTTGTCTTGAGAATTTTGCTTCCCAAGCTCCTTCCCATATGCTTCAAATGCCTATCTTGACACATGAAGTTTTTGCGGAAGGAAACATGGGGAATATCACTCAGATGATGCCTATTGACATCTCTGTTAAACTGGGGGTTAACGAGAACATCCACATTGGGGTAACCTATTCTCCTCATGAGATCGAGGTTTATACTAGTCTCTTCCAAGAATTTCGAGACGCTTTCGCTTGGTCCTACGAGGAAATGCCTGACATTGATCCGAGTATAGTCGTGCACAAGATCCCTACTTACCCTGATGTGAAATCTGTTCGCCAATGCCTTCGTCTTGTGCACCTTAGAAAGGCAGCTTCCATAAAGGGAGAAGTTGAAAAAATTCTCAAAGCAGGCTTCATTTATTCGATCCCATTGACAGATTGGGTCTCTAACATTGTCCCTGTGCATAAAAAGCAGGGAATTATTCGAGTTTGTGTGGATTACCATGATATCAATCGTTCTTGTCCTAAGGATAACTATCCCACTCCCTTCATCGACCAGATCATTGACGAATGCGCTGGGAGTGAGATTTTTTACCTTATGGATGGGTTCTCTGGTTACAACCAGATCAATATACTATCGGCTGATCAACATAAATCCGCCTTCATCTGTCCATGGGGCAATTTCGCGTACAAGAAGCTCCCTTTTGGTATTAAGAATGCTGGTGCCACATTACAACAAGCAATGTCGTATACTTTTCACGATATTAAGCACATTGTTCAACCTTACCTGGATGACCTTCCGGCCCATTCCGCTAAGCGTCGGGACCACTCAGAACACCTCCGTCAAATTTTTCTTCGCTGTAGACGCTATAACATTTGGCTTAATTCGCACAAATGTGTCTTCAACATCGATTCCGACAGACTCCTGTGGTTTGTTTTTTCTAAAGATGGGATTTGTCTCGATCCTCTTAAGGTCGAAGCTATCATTTATCTCCCCTCCCCTTCCTCTTTACACCAGTTGCAGAGTTTGCAAGGGAAAGCTAATTTCATGCGTCGTTTTATACCGAACTATGCTGAAGTAGCCAAAGGTTTCACGCGATTTCTTAAGCAAGGCATCCCGTTCCTATGGGATGAGATTTCCCAAAAATCTTTCGATGCACTGAAGACTTTTATTGTCAATGCTCCTCTTTTGCATCGCCCAAATTATCATCGGGACTATTCACTCTATCTGCCTGCTGCTTTTAGCACGATTGCCATGGTTCTGGTACAGGACGATGACGATGGTGATGAGCATGTCATTTTTTATCTTAGCCATAATATTATCGACATTGAAACACATTATTCTCATGTCAAAAAATTGGCGTTGGCAATTGTTCAAGCCGTCCAACATTTTCACCATTATATTTTACTTCACACTACAACCGTGATTTCTGATTGCAACCCCATGACCTATATTTTAACTCGAAAATTGCTGGGGGGAAAATACTCCAAGTGGATAGTTATCCTCCAAGAGTTTGATTTGGAGTTCACCACCGCCAAATCAAAGAAGTCATTGGTTTTTGCTGAGTTGATCTGCTCTTTACCCTCTGCCTCTGCTCCCTCCGGTTCTGAGGAATGCATTCCAGACGACACTCTTTTTCTGATGAGCACCCTTGATCCATGGTATGGTGATATCATTGTTTATCTCCAGACTTCTACCTTCCGATCTGAGTTGATGAAAGATGCTCGTCGACGTATCTGTCATCATTCACAACCCTATCGCATAGTCAGAGATACTTTATACTGCATTGAAGCTGATTTTGTTCTTCGTCGTTGTTTGTCCCTCGAGGAAGTTGAAAAATTCCATAATGACTGCCATTCTAGTGCATGTGGCGGTCACATGTCTGGGTATGCTACCGCTAAAAAAATCCTTCGTGCCAAGTATTTCTGGCCAACCGTTTTTAAAGATTGCATCCTCGATGTTCGTAAATGTCATGAGTGTCAGATCTACTAGCGCAAGATGCGTGCGTCGTCTACTCAACTCCAACCCGTCATTACCATTAGTCCCTTTTTGAAGTGGGGTATCGATTTTATGACATGTAACCCTTGCTCGACCGGGGGGCATGGTTATATTATCGTAGTCATGGACTACTTCACTAAATGGGGCAAAGCAATGCCTACACTCACAGTTGACGGTAAGATGACCACCCAATTTATTTTCAATCATGTGATTACCAGGTTTAGAGTCCCTCAAGCCATTTTCACTGATCATGGCTCCCATTTTCGCCATTATATGATGGCTAAGTTGACTATTAAGTTTGGTCTACGTCATGACAGCTCAATGCCATACTACCCCCAAGCCAATGGCCAGGTTGAAGCTGTGAACAAAGTTTTAGTCACCATGCTTCAATGTACGATTGGGATGCACAAGTCCAATTGGCATCTTATGATGTTCTTAGCTCTCTGGGCTTACCGAACCTCGGTGAAGGATGCAACCGGATTCACCCCATTCCATCTTTTTTACGGTCTGGAAGCTACCCTTCCCATTGAATGGGAAATTCTTCCCAAAGATAAATTTCACAAATTATTGGCCGACATCACCAGAGGGGGAATAAGTCTTCATATTTGGAGAGGTTTGAGCGAAACTCACTGCCATTCTAGTCATAGCTAATAGAAAAAGTGTGTAAAGCCCACTTTGACCGTATGGTTACTATATGATATGGGGCGAGTGTTCGGTTAGTCCTCTTGTATGACCAAGCTCATGATAAGTTGGGGGCAGGTAAATTCGAACCCATGTGGCATGGGCCCTATATCGTCAAACGTGTTTTGAAAAACAGGGCCTATGAGCTTATTGATTATGAAGGCTATCCCTTGGATCAACCCCGAAATGGGATGTATCTCAAAAAATATTATGCATGAGTTTTTCGTGCATTTTATTTTGTACATAAGTGTGTTTTTCATTTTTGTACATTTTTGGCTTGGTTTTCTTTGCGTGCGGTTTTCCTGCTTATTATGTCTTTGCTTACTGTGCAGATGTCTGTCACTCCTTTTGTCGGTTTCACTGACGGTGCCTCCCGCAGTACCTGGAACCTATCCTCCGCAACGGGTAATTTATGATCCTAATGGTGAGTTAGTAGACCTTCAAGGAATTTTTCTAGGATATGCAACCAACAATGTCACTGAATACATTTCAGTTATCGAACTTCTAACTGAAGCTATTGCCCTCGACATTCATGAATTAATTGTAAACCTAGACTCTCAGCTTGTTGTTCTCCAGCTAAATGGACGGTATTTTGTCAGAAACCCTCAAATTATATATATATATATATATATATATATATATATATATATATATATATTGTTTGCATCCATGTGTACATCATAGTTCAAAAAATATATGTGTTTTGGTTACATCCTGAGACACCATGTCTCTCAAAAAACATGCAAAAATGAAACCCAGGAGTCTAATCCGCATGGTGCTCATGATAGCACGTCACTACCCGTATGACCCGCCTCAGTAGTCAATGGATGTGGTTATACACTATTGTGGTGTGCCTTTGATAAGCACGAGGAACGTCCTCAAATCTCACATAGTCCGAGATCCCACTTGTGAGTCCCTCCAAGTTGCGCACGATTTCTTCCTCGTCACTCCCCTCGCCATGAGGGGCTGATTAGAAATATTGTGGGACCCTCCAAGCTATGGGGGACATCCCTGCGGGTCTCTCTGGTCCAACATCTGCAACACATGAGTAAATATTAGAACACATGTATATAAAAACCAAAAAATCATAATACTCATAAAAATCCAAAAAATGAGTTTTTACCTAAATCCTCGTCCCAGTGATACCCTTCCGGGAGTGGAAGGTACAGATCACCCCTGAAATCGGTACCGGTGTACGACCAGTCCTCTACCATGATGAGTTTTCCTTGTAACCAGTCGAATAATTCTGGCCTCCACGACATGTGTTGTCCACTGCCTGATCGAGGCATCAACTCCACCCAACGGACCATCCCTGGCTCTCGTGATGGTGGCATAGGCACGCTCAGCTCCTGGCGCTGTAATATCGGCAACCGTTCCAGGATGAACGGTATCAAGATGGACTCGTATCCAAACTGTTTCAGCTTACCATTTTTGCATTTGGTTAGCTGGCGTTTCAAGTTGATTGTTACTGCTTCCGCCTAATTGAATATTGTTGGAGCCATGCAATCTACGACTAGTTGAAGCTATGTCTTTGTAGCTTCATGGGGAGCCTGAGATCCGACCGCCCGAGTAATGGTATGTAGCACTACTCTTAATGGAAAACCAAGCATGGTCTGAATGTCTACCTTGCCACTCTTAGATTCTTTCTTTGCTTCGGGACAAACTCTATCTATCAACATACCCATGCTCTCTCCAAGATCCCGAGTACCTGTCAACAGTGGTCACTCTCCCCTCCATGACAATCCAGTTATGAAGTAAATGTCAAAGACTTCTATCTCCAGTTCTTGGTCATGAATCATGAATCTCTCTCGATCAATGTCCCATACACTAATCAAGTACTGTAGCAGCTCGTAAACATGGGGTCATGAAGAATTTTAGGAGCCCACAGTTTCTTAGGGCATTCATACATGCATCATTTCCCATGGCTTGTTCATCCTCTTCCCCATTCTCTCGTTCTTTCCACTCTATGACCATTTTAGTTGCTGATTCCTCCTACAAAACCAATATATGAACTTTCATTAGGCTCTTGTTAAAATTTTACTTGTTTTTTGTCGACCATTTTGGAAGAAAAACTTGGAAACATTGGACGCAACATTCGATGCTGCTGTTTAGCAAACAAAAGTGCCAAACGACGCCGTCCCGTTCAGAATTTTCGGGGTTGGGCACCACTTCGTGCTCGGAATCGTCATCAACCACCGCGGCCTAATTTTTTCAAAATTCTCCACAAATGCATTAAAACCATGAAAGCAAGTAAAAAGTGGATTAAATTGTAGAAGAAGTTCAAAGATCCTACCTGGAAAACACGAATTCGTAAATGATCTCTTGGATTTCCTACTGTCAGCTCCACAAGTACATAATGGAAACCGGTAAAAATGCTCACAAGAAGGTGAAAAGGTAAAAAGTGAATTGTTTTTACCATTTTCATTGTTTTATAACCTTTTATAAACCCTAATTAGGTTTTTGGACACCTTTTTCAATTATTTTACTATTTTTTTCTTGAAAAATGGGTTTTACGTTTGTTTCTTGTGTAGTAACAGGTCCTAAAATTGACGACGATGAGGAAACGAGTTGTATTTTATTAATTTTTTAGACTCGGTAAAAACATGAAAAAGTCACCCCCTGGAGTCATCTTTCAACTCTTTTCTGACTCTCAAAAGTTGAAAATATTATCGAGACTCTTGTCATTTTGAACTCGTTAAAGGCTGCAAAATTTCATCTGCCCAATATACGTTTACCCCTTTTTCGAGTTGGGACAGCTTATTTATGAAAAAGGAATACCTTAGTCGAACATGGATAAGAGGTTCTCTCAGATATTGTTTTCTACCTTTTCAGATCTACGAGAATACCTACGAAAAGGGACCTTTTGGAGTTTTCTTTTCCGCTTCTTTTCAAACTCTCTAAATATGAAAAGACACTGATTTTTCCCTTTGTTAGACTCGTTAAAACTGAATGACAATGGAAACTGTCAACATGACGTTACCGAGTTCATCCTTCCTAGGGCTCGTAAAATGTACTAGGATGGATTTGTCTGAAGGAAAAACTTACATGACAAGCATATGCTATCCCCTTCAAGTTTGTTTCGAAAAATAATTAGGGTACATGCCAGATATGGTGGGGGAAAATGGAACTAGTTCTCAGTTGTGTCGGCAGTATGTCGCTCTTAAACATGACACTCATTTGCAGTTCATGTCAGGTTGGGGACATCCCACATTTGTCATTTTTCCTCCATGGGTTTGGATTATCCATTTTTGACCTCGCATCTTCTCTTTGCCTCATCATCATGACCTCAGATCCCTTGATGTCAAAATACTGCCAAATTCTAGAGTAGTGTCGCCAATATGTTCAAGAGAAGTTCCTTCTGCAGTTTTCAACCCCTGATCCTCTATTTAGTACCGATTCACTATCATCTTATTCCTCTATCTCGTGTCGATAATGTGGGAAACATTATGGTCCTCCTTCGACCGGTCACTTCCTGTCGACTTCAACTCATTATCTAGGAAGTTGATCCAGAGACTCCCTTCTGGTACCTTAGAGATTTCATGCCTCAATGGAAATTTCTTCGCATTCGACGATAGGTTCTCATCATTGGCCTTCGATCGGGTGGTTTCGCAGGTGTTCGAATCCATCTCATTGTTCACATTCTATGGATTGTACTAGTAGCACCTTGAGGACCATTTTCATTATTGGTGGTCTCTCTTGCGCCTGTTAACAACTTTCATCATTGGCTGGTAATCAGGTGACTTTCTTGCATGTTTGAATTCAGCTCATTCATTCACATGCTTGAATTTGTACTTGTTCGGGTCGGGACGGAGCACAAGACCCTGGGTTTTGTCTGATGAAATCCAGGGCGCGGAACGATTTGGTTTATCATGACTATATGCATGACTCTTCTGATTGGATGGCTGTGACCATACCTAAGTCTATTTGATGATCCTTCTCATTGGATGGCTGTGTCCATACCTTGGATCTTATTACATGTTCTGTATTATGGATGGATACGCCCATGCAACATAATCATGTATCAAAGATATCAGTCGTACTTGATCTGGAAGGTCCTTTGACGATGACATTTTAGTTTGGGCATGTTCTCATAAAGCATTTCACCCCTCCCTCTCTCTCGAACTTCATGCTTTATGGGGAATATGTTACACATTATTTTGTCACCTTCCCTGCATTCCCCATTCTGAATACTGGAGGAATATCAAGATGACCCCTGTGTATTGTTATACATCACCATGAATGCCATTAAATCGCTTAACATGTCAACAACACATTCTCTGTTGACTATTCCAGAAGTTGACCCTTTAAAACATCTATTTTTGGGTCGGTGTGGTTGTGTAGTTATGACCTCGCGCCGATGGCCAGATTAACACTAGGCCTCGCGCCATGGTCGCTCTGTCTATGAAGAGCACCCACATCGAGTTGCTTTTGGAAAGTTTTTTAAAATGGAAACGAATCTTCCATGATGTAGCAACTTCGTGGGCGGAGTCATGGATGTTTGTTCGACTGGATGAGGTCGAGTTTCTCCCTTTGGCCTTATAGTTCCTACAAAAGTGCAACTTCCCAAAGGGATAAGGCCTTCCCTCCACCATATGTGGATCCCAAAGCTCATCCTCCACTCCTATAAATCCCTCTTCATTCCATTGAATCAGCTAGCCAGAAATAGCTAGAATAAACCAGGATATGATAGCAGAGAATAGTCCATAGTTGTGAGAGAGAGTTTTAACCTTTCGCCTCTTCGAGCTAAACTGACAAACGAATGATTTGAGACATGCCCGAATGAACCTGTCGAAGGAGGTCTACAACGTTAAGGCGCATGTTGTAAACTTATTTATTTATTTATCATAATGACATGGCTGATTTCTAGTTCCATCTTTGTTTGTGTCAATGATTCAAAGTCTCTAACTCTCCTTGACTAGTTGGATAGTTATAAATAAACATGTATGCTTGTATATTTTTAGTGCTTGTTTGATCTTTGTGAAGGTGTAAACGTTGCTACCAAAGGAGTATGAGGCTTGAAGGACAAGGATCGAAGGATCACTGCAACACATCACATCAAAAGCGTTGGATTGAGGTAGGACATCTATCCTAATCTAAATTTCATTTATAAGCTAGGAATCTAGGAACCAACATGTTCCCTTGTTGCTAGACCCACCCTAGCGCTAGAGGGATCACGTCTGTCCGCAGAGGGGATTTGCCTTCACAACATTAGGTTACCTTACACTATTCAATTTTATACTATTGCATTGAAGGGAGAGTCTCTTTCATTTTACCTATGAAATTACAAATAAACCACAAATAAATTTTGTTCCTTAACCCATTATTTCTCATGAGATTGATGACTCTTTTTGTTCTTATAGATTCATTGGTTTCCTACATGATAAATGCAAAGGAGGGGGGGGGGGGAGGGGGGTGGAGAGAGAGACAACTTGTTGGATGAGAACCCGACTTAGAATAAGAAGTAAAATAACCAAAAAACAAAAAATTAAAAATATAAAAGACAAGAGTGAGTACTTGGAAGCCACAAAATATTGAAAATAAAATGAAATACTATGTTATGAGTATATTAAAAAAATCCCAGATGTAAGAGCATCCAAAGAAAATAATGGGAATCCTTGATATGACTACATATAAAGAGGTAACACAAGACCCAAAATAAAATGTTTTAATCCTTTAAAGGTTTCTAGAAGCACATTAAGCCTTATACTTCCATGTTGTTCCAAACTCCCAAAAAAAGAAAATCAGGCCATGAGAAGATGGGAATGGGGAAAAGGTAAGGGCAGGGGAAATGCAAGAGGAGGTTTGGGAACAATGGAATCAAGCATGTAAGCTAAATAACATTGAATAATTTGTGGATTCTGAAAATTCAAATAAAAAGAAGGCAAGAATGCCCCAAAAGGTGAAACACTAATTTAGAGGACAAAGGACAATGGTTGGATCCCAAAATAAAAAAAAATACAAATGTGACCTACCCCTCCACTAGATTTGTTTTAAAAAATGAGTGTGTTTTTCACATTCAACAAAGTAATTAGAGGTAATCCTCTCAGTTATCCCTGCATGGTAGGATCTTCTAAAGCTACACAATGGAGTGGTTCTTAGGTGCATGATAGGTTAATTTGAGAAGTAAATGATTATCAGGTCTAATTGCAAATAGAGGAGCCCCAATAATTAAATTAAACTCATCGTAATAAAATAAATGAGAATGGAAGGGATAACCACTATGAAAGGTTGGAGCACCTTCCAAAAATCCTCTAAAGTAGGCATGCTTGTGTATGTTTTGGATGCACATAAACTTGTCATACAAACAAGAGATAAGTAAATCAAGCAAGAAACAAAAAAGAGGAATGGATAAAATGTGTATAAGAGACCCAAAGTCTAAAGATCAACAAGAAGAAAAATAAGAAAATGATAAAATGTAAGGCAATCAATTAACCAATCATGTATGTAAGCAACATTGAAGTAAACAAGAAGACAACGTTGAACAAAATAATCAACAAAGATCACATACAATAACACATCTACACATACTTGTGGGTAGATCTAATGTAACTATTTATGTCTAGTATGGGGATCTGCTTTGAATGTTAACATTATTGAGGGCACTACAAAGCGTGTCCTAGATGAATAAGGTAAAAGGGTTATTGCTTGGTGATATATAATATATATTGTTAGGAAAAAGGAAAGGAGGAGGAATCTCATTGTGTCATTCGATATCAACTGAAGAACTAATGCAAGCATTAGCAACTTGATTACCAAAAGGGTACCTAAAATACTAGAAGTTGCCAAAAGTCTTGTATTTCCTCATATTCAAATCCATATGGAAGAAAATTAAGTTCATTCATCAGGATATACAAATTTATTGTTAAACAACTATGCACCAATCCAAATTCCAGACATTCTATAAATTCCTACAAGAGGGCACGTGGAAATGAATCATGCAGATGTTTGTGGGAACATATTTAGCAACATAAACACTCACGGATAGGATTCTACTAAAGGTATCATGCATGAGTGGGTTGGGACCTAAAAAGGTTGCAGGTGGATTGTGTGGGAGGTGGGGTGTGAACCCAATTTAAGGAATAGGAGGAAAACATGCCTATTGACTACCAATAGAGAGGCTAACTACTTGATTATTTGCATTCAACACTTTTAGAAAATAATGGAAAATGTAACAAACATGCTCATTTGGATTCAAATAAAAAAGAATAAGAAATAGAATCACTCCTAACTTGCTAACAAGATAAACTTTATGGGGAAATATTGCAATTGTCCCAAAAAATGGCCTAAAAGGACTAGTTAAGGAGGGATATAGATACTAATATTAGATATAGGCCGAGAGGATGATAGTCCATAGAGGATGAAGGGATGCAAAGAAGAGGGTAAGAGGATGAAAGGAGGTTTAGAAGATTCTAAAATGGAGGGAGATAAGCCAAAAGGTTGGGGAGAAGTAAAAAATAAGGCCATGCGGGGGAAAGGAGAATTGAGGGAATGTAGGGTTGAAAGGAAGGCCAATATGTATAAGGGGAAAGAATGTGTTGGACCTTCATCAAATATCCCTTGCTCTTAACCCTCTAATACAATAAGAAATGGCTTGTCATCCCCATTTAAGTCTTTGACAACCAGTCTAGAAAATGTTTTCCTTGGATATAGTTAAAAGCTAAGTTTTCATTGCCTAAACTTGGCAAGTTTATTCTTGAAAATGTGTGTACTATGGTTCATAATTACATTTTCATCAAGTTGGGTCTTTGGACTCCTTAAACCTAATGGAATCATTGGAGATGAAATAAATCCAAGACTTTCTCTAATTACAAGTATATTGATGGATACAAGTGGATACGTACAAAAACAACTATTGATGGTCACCTAAACAAGTTGAGGAGGCCTATGTCTAAGTAAAAAAAATTGGTTGTCATATTAAGGTGTGTTAAATTCAATTTGCAAGCCAAGATATTATTTTTTTCATGGTTCCTTGTTATGTAACCAGATCACAAAAACAAAATAAAAGATAGATCAACGAAAATAAGCCTCTTCGAGGGGGCAACCTCCTTTTACATCACATAAATGAAAAATTCCGGGATGACTCAAATGAAAAGACCTACTTGGTATATATAGGAGAATAAAGGGTTAATATATAATTAGGGCCTGCATAACAATAATAATGTAAGGGCTCAAAAATAACAATAGTGCGTTTCTATGGGGCACAAAAATAACAATATGGGGGACACACTAATATTATAAGGACCTAACATGCCGATCTCCTTCAAAAAAGTGTTTTCCTAAATGCTTAAGTAGTTTTGGATGCTTTTGTATGAAATACTCATCCTCCCATGTGGAATATTCAACACCTAAGTTCTTCCACTTAATGAGATACTCTAAAATTGATCTATTCCGTAGCTATAATATTCTTGTTTCCATGATTGCTTCAGGATCCAATATGATTTTTCTTCCTTTTCAAGTTTTGGAAATATAATTTTAATTGGGAACTTGTCACTTATAACCTTCTTTAATCATGAAACATGGAAAATTGGGTGTATTCGTGAAGATGCATGTAGCTCCAATTTGTATGCCATAGTACCAATCTTTTGCAACACCTTATAAGGGCTATAATACTGGGTGATAATTTATTATCATTCTTAACTTTCTTGAGGGACATCTGTTTGTATGGTTGCAACCGTAAAAATACCCAATTGCCCACATCAAAACTTATTTCACTGCAATGCTGATCTTCCTGTTGTTTCATTCGGTTATGCGCATGAGTCTGGTTGTCCTTTAAGAGATTGAGAATTTGTTATTGATGCTCGATTTGATCTTCCACTACTTGAATCTTGGAATTGTCTATTAAAGACAATGTGATGGACAATGGATGATATCCATAAAGCACCATAAATGGGGTCATTTTTGTTGCGGTATGGAAGGAAGTGTTATAGCACGATTTTGCCAGAGCTAACCACTTGACCCATTGTGTTTGTTTATCAGATACAAAGCATCAAATATATCCTTTCAAACATTTGTTCACTATCTCAATTTTCCCATTATATTGAGGATGATAAGATGAGCTATGAGCTAATTGAGTACCAAGACAAGAAAAAAATTCTATCCAAAAACTTCTAGTGAAAATGGGATCTTTGTCACTTACAATAATCTTTGGGTTTTCATGTAAGTTTTTAAATGTTTCCTCAAATGAATTAGCGACTATACTAGATTTTAAAGGATGAGATAATGCACAAAAGTGTGCATACTTGATGAGTATATCAAATACCACCATGATGACACTATTTCCTTCAGACTTGGGTAAACCTGTGATAAAATCCATTGAGACCTCCTTGCAATGTTGTCTTGGAATGGATAATGGTTGTAAAAATATCGGGGTCTTAATTGTCTCAACTTTATTTTGCCGGCCTACCAAACATTCTACTACAAACTTATGAATATTATATTTAATTCCATCCCAAAAAAATATTTCTTGACCTTTTGGTAAGTTTTTAAGAATCCCGAGTTCCCTCCTATAGGAGAGGCGTGCAATTCCAAAAGAACCTTTTGTTTGAGTTGGGAGTTCTTACGTAGATATAAGTGATATTTGTACCATAGTGAATCATTTTCCAGATAAATATATCAAATGCACTGGGATCTTGCTGCAAATTTCAAATGGGTGAACACACCTCTTCGTCATTCTTCCATTCATCCCTTGCTTCAACTATCAAATCAGGTTGGGTAATAGAAATGACACAAATAAATGCTTCCACATCCTCATCCCTTCTTGAGAGTGCATTTGCAACAACATTTTGCTTCCATTTTTTGTAGATGATTTCAAAGTCATAACCAAACATCTTTGTGACCCATTTGCATTGCTCTTCTGAAGATATTCTTTATTCCAAGAAGTATCTAAGACTATCATGATTTGTTTTTACCTTGAAGAGTCTTCCCATTAGGCAAGGGCACCATTTCTTCAAATTTTGTAGTATTTCCAACATTTAATTCTCATAAATAGATTTTTGTAAATAATTTCCCTTGATTGGACGAGTTTCAAAAGCAATGGGTCTTCATTCTTGCATTAAAACAACACCAATGCCATTTCCTGAGGCATCACATTCCACAATAAAGGTTTTTGTGAAGTATGGTGTAGCTAAGACCAGAGCTTGACACATTTCCTATTTAAGATGTTCAAAGACCTTAGTTGCTTCTAGAGTCCAAAAAAACGCATCTTTATTCGTGATGTTGTTATTGGTGCTGCTATTTTCCCATAATTCTTAACAAACTTGCGATAATACCCTATCAACCTGAAAATTACTCAAAGATTCTCTAAGGTTGTGGATATTTTCCATGGATTTATGGATTTAATTTTGTTAGGGTCTACCTTAACACCCTCATGAGATACAATATGACCCAAATATTCCACTTCATGTACCCCAAAGAAACATTTGGAGGGTTTTGCATACAATTGTTTCTCCTCCAATAGTTTGAGCACCCTGTCAACATGTTGAACATGATCTTTCCAAGACTTGCTATAGATTAGTATATCATCAAAAAATACTAACACAAATTTTCCAAGGAAGGGATTGAAAATGGAATTAATCAAAACTTGAAATGTGGAAGGTGCATTAGTAAGCCCAAAAGGCATGACCAAAAATTCATAGTGGAATTCATGAGTTATGAATGTTTTTTTCGGAATGTCTTTTATCTTCATTCTAATTTGATGATATCCTGAGTGAAGATCCAACTTGATGAAGTAAATTAATCCATTTAGTTCATTCAATAATTCATGGATGATAGGAATGGGAGATTTATATTTAATAGTGATATTATTGAGCTCTATATATTAGAGACACATACACCATGATCCATCCTTCTTGTACACCAATAATACTAGAGAAGAGAAAGAAATTTGGCTAGGTTGAATTATACCCGCCTCTAGAATTTCTGCAACCATACGTTAAATTTCACTCTTATGGGCATAGGGATATCTGTAGGGTCTGATGTTTGGAGGAAAAATTCATGGAATAAAGTGAACAACATTTTCATGATCATAAATACATGGGCGACCTTTGCGAGTCTCAAATACCTTGGAATAATTGTCAAGGACTCTTTGGAGATCTGAAGAAATGGACGACTTAGACGTTTGAACATCTAGTGAGCATAATTGTGAAATTACTGCTCAATGTTCCTTCTTTAAAATAATTTTCATGCCATTAGAGTTGATTATATTCCTAGGTTCCCCTGCGATACCCCTAATTCAATTTCCTTTCCTTCCTAGAAAAATTTCAAGAAATTTTCTTAAAAATTAAAAGATATCATCCCCAAATATTGTAACCATTGGACTCCTAATACACCATCAACACCACCCATTGGAATGGAAAGCATTGTAATATTAAATATGTATTCCCCCATGGTTATATTGATATTATGGAACTTCCCTGCTCAATTTATAGTTCCTCCATTTGAAACCATTACTTGACACTCTAGTGTTGGATATAGGAAGCAATTCAAATACTTAGATATAATAAACTGATGGGTACTACCTAAATCAATCAACACCATTACATTTTTATTCTTGATATATCCTTCTATCTTGAGAGTTTGAGGAGTGGTAATTCTCGCCAATGCATTTTAATTTTTAATTTATTTTTTATGTTAGAAAATTATATATTACAGAGCAATGGAACACACAAAATATTGTGGAAACACAAACACATAAAACACAAAAAACAAGAGAGAAACATATATAAGTGGTTCACCCAATTTGGGTTACGTCCACAGAGAAACAACTGGTTCTTACTTTTATATTATCTAACAAAATGAAGAGATACAACCTACATCAAATCTGCCGTAATTTCCTATGCACTCTCAAACAATCAACTCTCTCTCTCTCTCACTCAAAATAATAACACAAAACCACAATACAATTCCCTCATATAAACTAAGGATTGCCTTATAGGGAAAATAACCCTAAATTAACATAACTTCTACCGTTAGGTCATTCGCCTAATGAACGACCCAGATTAACTATGAAACTACAATAGTTTACAAGGTAAATTTTCATCTATTTTTAGCTTCGAGGGAAATTCCCCCAAGCCATCTCCAAGGGGATATTCAAACATGCATCCCCCCTTGCGGATCCCCCAGGAAGCAATAGTGGGTGGAAAGCGCCCCCAGAAACCCCGTCAGGGATTGAGATCCAAACGCGGCTGAAACAATACCTGTGACTCAAGAAGATAATTAGGCTCCACATCCAAAATTTTCAACCCCTGGTGTTGGTTCTAGGTGCATATCTCCTTCTTTTTATGTTTCTTGTTCCTTTTCTTCCACCTCTTCACAATTTACGTAAAATATTTTATTCTCAGCACACTTATTACCTTTAGTGTATTTTCTATCACAACTGTAACACAACCCTTTTGCTATTTTTTCCTCTAGTTGTTGTGGTGTCAACCTTGTAGGTTATGGGATGCTAGGAGCCACCACACTTCCATATTTATATTTATGAGTGGTAGAACTCCTTGTTTCCATAATTTTGCTTTCAAATTTTCTTTCCACTCTGAATGAATTCTCCAATGACTTAGGTTCCCAAAGGAAAACCTCATGTTGGATGTTATCCTTTAAACTACCTAGAAAGACATCAATTATATGATCCTCTAGTATATAAGTTACCTTTAAATTTACTCTTTGGAAGTCCTAAATGTGCTCCACAAAGGAACCCTTTTGTTTTAGATTTATAAATTGGTTGAAGAAGGTATTGCTATTTGTGTCCTCCTAATGTGCCATCAATTCCTCCATAAAAGTTGTCCAAGCGAAAAATGATTTATGGGAATAAATACATCGATACCACACAAACTAATAGGGTTCTAAATATAAAGATAAAATGTGTACCTTTTGTGTGTGTTGCACATTGTGTGGACCAAAGAACTGCTCCATCTGTAATATCCATGTTACCAGATCCTTGCCATCAAATTTCCTCATATAAATATTTGGAATGTGGTTGGTCTTCAACAAAAAGTTGGAGTCTCTAAAATCATGATTCACATTCATTTTGTTTTCATCATGAGTTTCATGGAAAAACTTATGACCATTAGGAAGCCATTCTTGTAGCAACTATGCGAAACCTTCCTTCAAACCTTCCATTTCTACTTTAAAACCTTCCATGTCCCATTTTAAACCATACATATCCCCTTTTAGTTCATCTTTGGTTGCTCTTTGTGAGAGTGGAGTTTGTTGCACTTGGTATCGTAATTTTGATATATCATGTTGCATTTCTTCCTCTTCATGAATCATAGTAGAGATTTTTGAGGGCTTAATGGGTGTATAATTTTTTTGTTTGGGAGGAATTTTGGAACCAATTACTGTTTACTATTCTTCACTATGCCCTTTGAATCACTTCAAACTGATTTTTCAAACAAAATTGATGCAAATTTGAAAATACACACCTTTTATATCTTGATTTTGAGCTTGTTGATAAGGCCGAACTTGATTCAACATTGTATCTCTATGATTTTGGCCTCCTGTTGTACTATACAACAACCCTCCCTTTTACTTAATTTTAGAAATAAAATTCATTTAGAAATAGGGTCCCTTTTTCTTTTTATTAAAATAAAAGAATTAGAAATAAAGATTCATTATTTTGAAAAAAGCTCATCTTTGTTTGTTTACAAACCAAAATACAACATTCAAAACTTCCGATCCGATCAAATATATAAGACCTTATCATAAAAAAACAAATCAAGTTTAAAAGGCCAAGGAATAACAATCGCAATCGGAGATCGGAGAAAACCCTTAGAGGAAATTTTATATACAAATCCAAAACCTCCGATGCGATTAGTTCGATCGCAAATCTTCAAATCACAAAGAGTTTAAGTTATTCATTCACATACTTCCGATGCAATGCGACCAGTCGCAATCGCATGTTCGAGATACTCTTTAATAAGCTCTTTGCGGTCGATTGAAATTCCCCGATGCGACGCGCGTTATTACAATAAACGATTTTCAAAAGAAAACAAACATTTGTTCGTTTAAATGAAAAAACTTTTATATGGTGGACCCCACCGTCAGAAATCGGAGAAAGCTATTAATAATTCTTTTCGATTGAAACCCCCCGATTGCGATCTAAACAATCTAATCGGAAATCAGAAAAGTTTTCAATTGGAATCGGCCAATCGAAGAAATCTGTATTATGATATTTATGTGCCATTTGAAAACTTTCGATTGATAAATGACATTTATTACATTCGAAAAGTTCAGAATAGGTGAATATTATAATATTTTACAAGCGCCAAATCTCCATTTGTACGTGGGTATTCAATAGTAAAATCAAATGAATATTGGTTGATGATTTCGTTTTAAATACGTGAGTGTGACCCAAAAAGAACATTTACGCGCTATACGAAACCAATAAATAACGAATAATTTGTTCATAAACTTTCCGTTCAAGTTCCTTGTTTGTCACGACTGAAAGTTTATTGTTTTGCAGAGCCAAGGAACACCAAACCCTTTCATTCACAGACAAAGGGAAGTAATATCAAACGCAGAAATGTCGAAGAGAGCGAGAAGAGCCAAGACCACTGTTCCTGTTAAGTTTGTTGAGACTCCTACAGTCTCAAAAGAGAAGCCAACAAAACTGAGATTAGTTACAGATACATCATGCCAAGGGCTCAGAAGAATGACGTGAGAAGGAGTTTACAATCTATTGGTGAAACAAAACCCCAAAGTCACAGTGGAAAAGGCATCAGTTCCAGATGAAGATAGCTTAGATTCCGACTCTGAGATTACTGAAAAAACACTTGCAAATTCATTTTTGCATCGAATTGCAGCCAGAGCAAGCATCATGCCTTATTATGATGTAATTCGATGGGTCATCGATAGTGTGAAGATACAGGACAGAACGTTTGTTTCAACTTCTGGAGTGTCTTTTGGATCGTTTAAAGCAGAAGACATTAAGGCAATGTATCACCTTCCGGATCCGCAGAAGGTGTATAACAAAGAATTTATCAAAGAGTTCGCTGATAATAATAAAGTCCAATCTGATCCTATCAAAGATTGGAGGAAAAATCCTGAGAAGCACAGAAATGAAGCATCCGGTATGTATTCTGTAGATTCCCTCTTACCTCCATATTGCTATGCCGCTGCCATGATGTGTAGATTATTTGGCAATGATAATTCAACTAGGTTTTCTATACAAATGGTCCCATTAATCCTAGCTGCTGTCAATTCCGACATTATGGATTGGGCTGTTATTCTTTCTGATAGAATGGCTAATAGAATACTTGAGTACAGACAAGATAAAACCGTTGGAAATTCCACTCCTTTTTTCTTTTGTGCCTATATTCTGGATGCTCTTTGTTTTAATTCCGAGTTTCCTTTGTTTGGATGGAAATGGACTCCCAAAGACCCTATCCCAATTCATATATATCATAAACTTCTTTGGAAAGTTCATTTCCAAGATAATGTGTATAGAATATGCCATGGTTTCCTTATCCCTGTTTTCCAAACCATTTTCAATCGCTTCCCTCCTAGATTCTCTGATAAAGCTAAAGCCGACTTATCCTCAATAGGAGATTGGTTTGGAGAGGAGAAATTTACATACATCAAGATTTTTGGTAGTATTGTGGAACCCCATGTTCTTCCTCTTATTGTTCCAGACAAACTTCTCGCCCAGGAAATTTCCTATCAATTAACAATTGAAGGAATATCCAGATCTTTAAACAACAGTAAGAAGAGAATGTGGCCTCAATTCCCATTCAATTGTGGTCAGTTTACTTTAAATGACTTCAAACATGCTGAAAAGGAAGTCGCCAAAATAAAGGGTTGTAAATTTGCAACCATTCCAGGGAGACAGTATGATCCGCGACAGATAGCCTTTAATGTTATTGCTTCAGTTTCAATTGCTCGATTTGAGCATGAACCAGATGAGTTTGATGATTTTTTTGTTTCGTTGAATGATTTTCCTCAAATTTATGATTTCGCCAAGTCTAAATTTCAGAAGGAGGAAATGAACAAATTTTTGTTATTCAGAAGTCAAAGATTGTTGAGAGTTCCTCTGGACCAACTAAGAATTCCAATACAAGGGTCAGAGACAGAAGGTACATCTGGCAAAACGCCAGGAGAAACATCTGCCGGTAAAGTCATTACACAATCGGCTGTTAACTAGCCAACTGTACATACTGCAAAAGTGGGCACTGTTGGCAAACCTGATGCTCAGAAAGGAAATACTGATGGTAAATCCGATCAAAATACTGGTCAGCAGTCCACTGCTCAAACAACAGAAAAATGCACAAGTACTGATGATGATATGCATAATCAAAAAGGAGGATCGGATATCAAAACCATTGAGCAGAAAACAGATACAGGGAAAGCAGACATGCAATCGGGAGGAAAAGAAACTACTGAGAAGATTATAGATTCTGCTGATCTTAATGTTTCTTCTCAGTTATTGAAACAATATGATCAATTCGCTCAGCAATTGGGACTACAAGATAAAGATAAAGAGCAAGTAGAGCAGGATGTCGAAATCATTCCTGAACATCCTACAGGGCAGATAGTATTGAAGATCGAGGAGATCCCTCCTTTAGATGTATTTTACAGCCCTAAAGATAAGGCTGTTGTTAGAAGACAAAGAAAAAGAAGGAAGATGGATCAGGACATATTTTCTACTCCACAGGAAGAATTTATGAATATTGTTTACAAGAATACTGAAGTGAATCCTTCTGAGGATCTCACTAAATTGTCCCAATATGCAGGAGCTTATAGTGCTACAACAGTTGATAAAGCTGTAGAAGTTTCTCAGATGATGACTCAGAAAGATCTCCATATAGCTTCAGTTGAAGAGCAAGCTAAGGAAAGTCAGCAAAAGATTACTCAATTGCAACAACAACTACAAGATCAAGAACTCAGGTCCAAAGAGTTAGATGAACAGCTTGCCGAAGAAAAGAAGAAAGTTGATGCGCAGGTCTTAGGCAAACAACAACAATTGAATGAAGAAATTTCCAAGTTACAAGGTTTGTTACAAAATGAGAAGAATGCGAAGATTGTACAAGAAAATGAGTTTCAAACAGCTTTAGATAGGTTCAAAGATTTCCCTAAGTTAAGTGAATTCAAATCGGAAGCTCTTGAAGCTAATAAACTGCTGTCTCAACAATTGAATGAATTTTGTGCAAAACTGTCACAGGCAGAACCATTTTGTGATATTACCACATCCTTGATCCAGAACATTATTACTCTCAGACAAGAAATTGATGATGCTGATGAAAATATTTCTAAATTTCTTACTTGGAAAGATACAGAAAAAGGAAGAGAAGCTAATCTTCCTAGGATAGAAGAAAGACATAAAGAAATCTTGTTTACAGAATGGGAACATCAGATAATGAAAGCTGAGAGAGCAATATCAAGAGCTAGGGGCATGATGAGTAATATCATGCAATTTATCAATGACAGCTTGTATTCAATCAATCTTATTTCAGACTGTGTTCCTGGCAGTTTGCCTAAAGTGAAAGAAACTGAAAACAGATGGAAGGAAGAAATGATGAATAAAAGTCAACAAATCGACAAACTTCAAGAAATATCTTGGGACAGTATGTGGACTTATTTAATTAAGCCAAACAATCAAAAAATGGCTATTAAATTCCTTTCAAATGCTGTCGATTGTTTAATTCCAGAATTTTCCAATGCCACCTACGCTGGACAGCTGCATTCAGAGATGAGTCATCCACCGAGGCTCCAAGATATGCTGAAGATTTGCAACTTGGCTACATCAAGCGAGAAAGAAAAGCAATGAATCAGTTTCATTTAAGATAGCATTTCTGTTTTTAATTTGATATATTGTAGCAGTAGTAGTAGGATTTTGTTATGTAATTTCTTATTTAAATCCCTCTCATGCATTTAGAGAAGGATCCGAAGTTGTAATATTTTTTGGATTTGGAGCTTACATTTCTGTACTCCATTCCCTCTTATATTTTACAAAGGATCACATCTGGTGATTTTGTGCTGAAATTATCTTCGAAGTGTTGCATTTCTGTACCTTTGGATTTGATTTTACATCGGAGTTACTGGATTAGAATATCAGATTTCATTTGACAGTCTTCAAGATGAATGAGGTATTTCTATCTGTTCACTGTTGATTTCCTTTGTTATATGATATTCGCTTGAAAATTTGCTATCATTTATATATATGGTTTTCATAACTTTTTCTTTTATATATCATTTCTGAGTATAATTGAAATGTTGTCTTTTATAAAGCATATATAGATGGTATACAATGATGAATGCAATATGCTAATATAACTCTGTTTAATTTCTTAAATAGAGTTATCTTTATTCGTTTCTGCACATTTCAATTTAAATAATAATACATTTTCATGGTTATTGTTAAATTGGAACAATCTTAAGTTGTATTCACATATAATTACCCGGGTTAGTGTTAGAATTTCTTTATCAGCATTTAGTTTAATTAGATAGTTTTATTTCAGTCAATTTAGTCCCATTTCCACTCATCTAAATCAACCCCTCACCAACCCATTTAGTTATAAGGAAACTGGTCCTTTAAATCCAGTCGGAGCCACCGTACCAAACGGAAAAGGAGCTGTCCTAAGGTCCCGACCGGGTGGTTTTCCCCAATGTTTGAAGCAAAGATTTTCTAGGCTTCAACATTTTTGGCGCTAGAAGGAGGGCCTGAGCTATGAATGGCAAGTAAATCGTTATCCACAGGCCATTCTGAGAGCAGAACACCCTCATTAACTTCTTCAATTTCTTCTGAAATTCAAAATCCTAGAGAAGAAATTGCGGAGAATATTCATACACCCACTACCAAAATCTCAAAACATTCAGACAAGCAATCTCCTGAGTCTCCTGAAGTTCAAGATTTAATCCATAAATTGAAAGGATTCACACTATCTCTTGAAGAGTCTGAAATATCTGAAGGTAGTGTAAGTTCAAAATTTGTTCCTTCAAAACCTCTTACTAGGCTGCAAAGTGAAAAACTTGGTATTCCTCCGAGAGAATTTCCTTTACCTAGTAAGGGCAAGACAAAAAGAATTCAATCGGAATCAGAAAGTGATACTAGTTCATCATCTCATATTCAATTACCTGTTTCCGAAACCACAACTCAACAAAGTGCAGTTGTTTCTACATCTTCTCTTCAATCATCATCTGCTCAATCATCTTCCCCTCAGTCAGCATCAATCTCAACATCATCTATTCCAACAAATTCTATTCAAACACCACCAGTTTATACTACTCCTCCAATAGTCGTTCCGATAATGGCTAGACCATGGGCTACTCCAGGGGCAGTCAACATGGCTGCACCTTTACATGATTTACCAGACAATCCTGGAAAATGGCTTCCAAAGTTCAGTCCAGATCTTAATATTCAAGCTGAAGAACATATCAATAACTTTATGCTAGCTGTAAATTTGAATGGAGTCACATATGAAGATGTGGTAGTCAGATTATTCCCTTATACTCTTCAAGGAGCAGCAGGATCATGGTATTTTTCATTACCTTCGGGATCCATTACAAGTTGGGCCATTTTTGCAGATCATTTTCTAACCAAATTTGGAGATGACCGATCAATAACTACTTTACTCAATGACCTCTCAAATTTGAAGATAGAACCCAAAGAGCCCATTAAAGATTTCAACGCTAGATTCAACAAACTCTTGAAAAAAATCCACACAGATTCACAGCCTAGTGAACAAGTCAGAAGTGAATGGTATATAACTGCCTTACCCTCAAACATAGCAATTTTTGTAGATAGAGCTGCAAAACCTACATTAGCCGAGAATATGAAAGACGCTATTGCAGTAGAAAAACGAATTATTTCTCTAGAAAAGAAAAATGCTATGGAGGAAAGGAAATCGAAGAAAGTCAGCTTCAAAGATGATTCAAGGAAAAAGGCCAAAGATCCATATGACATGGAGGGTTTACAAAAAGTTCTTCTTCATCCATTCAATTGAGGTATGATCAAATCCTTAAACTAGAAGAAGATAGAGATAAAGCTAAAATTTTTCATGAAAAACATCAACAACTTGTAAAATCTTCTTTTGATGCAAGTTCTACCGGCTCAAAATTTTTGTCAATTGGTGATCTTGTTCTGAAATGGGATAAAGCACATGAAGAAAAAGGTAAGCATATCAAGTTTCAGAAAATGTGGCTTGGACCATTTCAGATCATTGAAAAGATAGGCTCAAATACATTCATACTCCAAGATCTAACATGTAAGAGAGAATCTCTTCCTGTAAATGGGCTTATCTTGAAGAAATTCTTTTCATAAGGAGGTAACCCCTTCTTAAACCGTACATATTCCTTTCTGCAAAGTTTTTAATTGTTTTTGCAAATAAAAGTTGTTAATAAGTCTCTAATTGACTGTTTACTTGTTGGAAAAATTCTTAGGAAGAATATTATAAATATTTATTTTGTGTAAATAATAATTTTTAAAGAAATGATCATAGTCTTTTGATAATTTTAAATAAGATGTTAAATTTTGAAAGATTATACCAATTATTTGCATGATCTTTTGAAAAACTTGAGGGAAATGTAAATCATTATAAGTTTATTAAGTAGAGAGAGGTTATCTATAAAAGTAAAGATTATTCAAGTCTTGGTACTCAAAAAACTCTGAAAAATTGTCATCCATTGATTCTTAAGGATAAAACTATTTCACCCCATCCATTTAGGTTGTGATTTTTTAGAATATAATTCTAAGAAATTATGTTAAAATTTTTAAGAGATAAGAGGTCTCATCATGAGCCGACTTACCATATTCATAAGAAATAATAAAACTGACATTACCAATACTGCATATCAAAACAGGGTAATGACTTATAAATATAAGACAAGGGGTCTCATCACGAGCCAGCTTGTTCAGTTTAATTATAACTATTGAATGGCATTGTTATCAACTGGCTACCAAACCAGAACAATGGCTCTTAAAAAAAATAAAAAATAAAAAATAAATAAAAGACAAAAACATGAGATAATATGTCTTATGAATTTATCTTTTAAAAAGTCATAATCTTAGTTGAATGGGACAATGAATAGTTAATGGTTAAAAGGTAACCCTGTCGAGACTATGAACGTTTGCGGGCAGCAGAGGCAATACCTATGACAATAGAGTATATTATAAAACCAAACTTGGAGAAATTCACTTACTTCATTATTAATACCAATCAAAGCTTGAGATAACCCAAAAATGATTTTATTCTCAAGAAACTAGAAAGAAATTGTAAATAATTTTTATTCTTTTTCATAAGTTAGATTTTATTTTTGATTATCCTAGGATAGTTTTCATTATCTTTAAAAATATTTACTTACTAAAAATATAGTATTCATTTTATTTTTTTAGAGATAACTGGTTCTTTCAGTGAATCGCCAATTGTTGTACTATACAACAACCCTCCCTTTTTCTTAATTTTAGAAATAAAATTCATTTAGAAATAGGGTCCCTTTTTCTTTTTATTAAAATAAAAGAATTAGAAATAAATATTCATTCTTTTGAAAAAAGCTCATCTTTGTTTGTTTACAAACCAAAATACAACATTCAAAACTTCCGATCCGATCAAATATAGAAGACCTTATCATAAAAAAACAAATCAAGTTTAAAAGGCCAAGGAATAACAATCGCAATCGGAGATCGGAGAAAACCCTTAGAGGAAATTTTATATACAAATCCAAAACCTCCGATGCGATTAGTTCGATCGCAAATCTTCAAATCACAAAGAGTTTAAGTTATTCATTCACATACTTCCGATGCGATGCGACCAGTCGCAATCGCATGTTCGAGATACTCTTTAATAAGCTCTTTGCGGTCGATTGAAATTCCCCGATGCGACGCGCGTTATTACAATAAACGATTTTCAAAAGAAAACAAACATTTGTTCGTTTAAACGAAAAAACTTTTATATGGTGGACCCCACCGTCAGAAATCGGAGAAAGCTATTAATAATTCTTTTCGATTGAAACTCCCCGATTGCGATCTAAACAATCTAATCGGAAATCGGAAAAGTTTTCAATCGGAATCGGCCAATCGAAGAAATCTGTATTATGATATTTATGTGCCATTTGAAAACTTTCGATTGATAAATGACATTTATTACATTCGAAAAGTTCAGAATAGGTGAATATTATAATATTTTACAAGCGCCAAATCTCCATTTGTACGTGGGTATTCAATAGTAAAATCAAATGAATATTGGTTGATGATTTCGTTTTAAATACGTGAGTGTGACCCAAAAAGAACATTTACGCGCTATACGAAACCAATAAATAACGAATAATTTGTTCATAAACTTTCCGTTCAAGTTCCTTGTTTGTCACGACTGAAAGTTTATTGTTTTGCAGAGCCAAGGAACACCAAACCCTTTCATTCACAGACAAAGGGAAGTAATATCAAACGCAGAAATGTCGAAGAGAGCGAGAAGAGCCAAGACCACTGTTCCTGTTAAGTTTGTTGAGACTCCTACAGTCTCAAAAGAGAAGCCAACAAAACTGAGATTAGTTACAGATACATCATGCCAAGGGCTCGGGAGAATGACGTGGGAAGGAGTCTACAATCTATTGGAGAAAGAAAACCCCAAAGTCACAGTGGAAAAGGCATCAGTTCCAGATGAAGATAGCTCAGATTCCGACTCTGAGATTACTGAAAAAACACTTGCAAATTCATTTTTGCATCGAATTGCAGCCAGAGCGAGCATCATGCCTTATTATGATGTAATTCGATGGGTCATCGATAGTGTGAAGATACAAGACAGAACGTTTGTTTCAGCTTCTGGAGTGTCTTTTGGGTCGTTTAAAGCAGAAGACATTAAGGCAATGTATCACCTTCCGGATCCGCAGAAGGTGTATAACAAAGAATTTATCAAAGAGTTCACTGATAATAATAAAGTCCAATCCGATCCTATCAAAGATTGGAGGAAAAATCCTGAGAAGCACAGAAATGAAGCATCCAGTATGTATTCTGTAGATTCCCTCTTACCTCCGTATTGCTATGCCGCTGTCATGATGTGTAGATTATTTGGCAATGATAATTCAGCTAGGTTTTCTATACAAATGGTCCCATTAATCCTAGTTGCTGTCAATTCCGACATTATGGATTGGGCTGTTATTCTTTATGATAGAATGGCTAATAGAATACTTGAGTACAGACAAGATAAAACCGCTGGAAATTCCACTCCTTTTTTCTTTTGTGCCTATATTCTAGATGCTCTTTGTTTTAATTCCGAGTTTCCCTTGTTTGGATGGAAATGGACTCCCAAAGACCCTACCCCAATTCATATATATCATAAACTTCTTTGGAAAGTTCATTTCCAAGATAATGTGTATAGAATATGCCATGGTTTCCTTATCCCTATTTTCCAAACCATTTTCAATCGCTTCCCTCCTAGATTCTCTGATAAAGCTAAAGCCGACTTATCCTCAATAGGAGATTGGTTTGGAGAGGAGAAATTTACATACATCAAGATTTTTGGTAGTATTGTGGAACCCCATGTTCTTCCTCTTATTGTTCCAGACAAACTTCTCGCCCAGGAAATTTCCTATCAATTAACAATTGAAGGAATATCCAGATCTTTAAACAACAGTAAGAAGAGAATGTGGCCTCAATTCCCATTCAATTGTGGTCAGTTTACTTTAAATGACTTCAAACATGCAGAAAAGGAAGTCGCCAAAATAAAGGGTTGTAAATTTGCAACCATTCCAGGGAGACAGTATGATCTGCGATAGATTGCCTTTAATGCTACTGCTTCAGTTTCAATTGCTCGATTTGAGCATGAACCTGATGAGTTTGATGATTTTTTTGTTTCGTTGAATGATTTTCCTCAAATTTATGATTTAGCCAATTCTAAATTCTAGAAGGAAGAAATGAATAAATTTTTGTTATTCAGAAATCAAAGATTGTTGAGAGTTCCTCTAGACCAACTTAGTATTCCTATACAAGGGTCATAGACAGAGGATACATTTGTCAAAATGCCAAGAGAAACATCTGCCGGTAAATTCATTACACAATCGATTATTAACCAGCCAACTGTACATACTGAAAAAGTGGGCATCGATGGAAAACCTGATGCTCAGAAAGGGAATACTGATGGTAAATCCGATCGAAATACCGATCAGCAGTCCACTGCTCAAACAATAGAAAAATGCACAAGTACTGATACTAATGTGCATAATAAAAAAGGAGGATCGGATAGCAAAACCATTGAGCAGAGAATAGATACAGAGAAAGCAGACACGCAATCGGGAGGAAAAGAATCTACTGAGAAAATTATAGACTCTGCTGATCTTAATGTTTCCTCTCAATTATTGAAACAATATGATCAATTCGCTCAGCAGTTGGGACTGTAGGATAAAGATAAAGAGCAAGTAGAGCAGGATGTCGAAATCATTCCTGAACATCCTACAGGGCAGATTTTATTTAAGATTGAGGAGATCCCTCCTTTAGATGTATTTTACAGCCCTAAACATAAGGTTGTTGTTAGAAGACAGAGAAAAAGAAGGAAGATGGATCAGGATATGTTTTCTACTCCACAGGAAGAATTTATGAATATTTTTTACACAAATACTGAAGTGAATCCATCTGAGGATCTCACTAAATTATCCCAATATGCAGGAGCATATAGTGCTGCAACAGTAGATAAAGCTTTAGAAGTTTCTCAGATGATGACTCAGAAAGATCTCCATATAGCTCTACTTGAAGAGCAAGCTAAGGAAAGTCAGCAAAAGATTACTCAATTGCAACAACAACTACAAGATCAAGAACTCAAGTCCAAAGAGTTAGAAGAATAGCTTGCCAAATAAAAGAAGAAAGTTGATGAGCAGGTCTTACGCAAACAACAACAATTGAATGAATAAATTTCCAAGTTACAAGGTTTGTTACAAAATGAGAAGAAATAGCGACGATTGTACAAGAAAAGGAATTTCAAACAACTTTAGATAGGTTCAAAGATTTCCCTAAATTAAGTGAATTCAAATCGGAAGCTCTTGAAGCTAATAACCTATTGCCCCAACAATTGAATGAAACTAAAAAAACTATCATAGCTAGTAATCCATTTCTTTGTGACACTACCATCCCTTTGATCAGAAATTATTACTCTTAGGCAAGAAATTGATGATGCCTACATAAAAGACTTCTGGACCTCATTTAAGATGTTAAAAGGAAGAAATAATCTTCCCTAGGACAGAAGACATAAAGAAATCTTTGTTTACAGACTAGGAACATGAGATAATGAAAGCTTAGAGACAAATATCAAGATGGTTATTAATATAATATTTACTAATTTATAATGATGGGCCTTGTATTCAATCAACTTCATTTCAATCTATGTTCTTACATTATTTTCCATGAAAAGAAACCGAAAACATATGGAAAGAAGAAATGATGAATAAAGGTCAACAAATCAACAAACTTCAAGCAATATCTTGGGAAAATATGTGGACTTATTTAATTAAGCCAAACAATCAACAAATGGCTATTAAATTCCTTTCAAATGCTGTCGATTGTTTAATTCCAGAATTTTCCGATGCCACCTACGCTGGACAGCTGCATTTCGAGATGAGTCATCCACCAAGGCTCCAAGATATGCTGAAAATTTGCAACTTGGCTACATCAAGCGAGAAAGAAAAGCAATGAATCAGTTTCATTTAAGATAGCATTTCTGTTTTTAATTTGATAGATTGTAGCAGTAGTAGTAGGATTTTGTTATGTAATTTCTTATTTAAATCCCTCTCATGCATTTAGAGAGGGATCCGGAGTTGTAATATTTTTTGGACTTGGAGCTTACATTTTTGTACTCCATTCCCTCTTATATTTTATAAAGGATCACATCTGGTGATTTTGTGTTGAAATTATCTTTGAAGTGTTGCATTTCTGTACCTTTGGATTTGATTTTACATCAGAGTTACTGGATTAGAGTATCAGATTTCATTTGAAAGTCTTCAAGATGAATGAGGTATTTCTATCTGTTCACTGTTGATTTCCTTTGTTATATGATATTCGCTTGAAAATTTGCTATCATTTATATATATTTTGTTTTCATAACGTTTCCTTTTATATATCATTTCTGAGTATAATTGAAATGTTATCTTTCATAAGTATATATAGATGGTATACAATGATGAATGCAATATGCTAATATAACTCTGTTTAATTTCTTAAACAGAGTTATCTTTATTCGTTTTTTCACATTTCAATTTAAATAATAATACATTTTCATGGTTATTGTTAAATTGGAACAATCTTAAGTTGTATTCACATATAATTACCCGGGTTAGTGTTAGAATTTCTTTATCAGCATTTAGTTTAATTAGATAGTTTTATTTCAATCAATTTAGTCCCATTTCCACTCATCCAAATCAACCCCTCACCAACCCATTTAGTTATAAGGAAACTGGTCCTTTAAATCCAGTCGGAGCCACCATACCAAACGGAAAAGGAGTTGTCCTAAGGTCCCGACCGGGTGGTTTTCCCCAATGTTTGAAGCAGAGATTTTCTAGGCTTCAACATTTTTGGCACTAGAAGGAGGGCATGAGCTATGAATGGCAAGTAAATCTTTATCCACAGGCCATTCTGAGAGCAAAACACCCTCATTAACTTCTTCAATTTCTTCTGAAATTCAAAATCCTAGAGAAGAAATTGCGGAGAATATTCATACACCCACTACCAAAATCTCAAAACACTCAGACAAGCAATATCCTGAGTCTCCTGAAGTAGAAGATTTAATCCATAAATTGAAAGGATTCTCATTATCTCTTGAAGAGTCTGAAATATCTGAAGGTAGTGTAAGTTCAAAATTTGTTCCTTCAAAACCTCTTACTAGGCTGCAAATCGAAAAACTTGGTATTCCTCCGCAAGAATTTCCTTTACCTAGTAAAGGCAAAAAAAAAGTATTCAATCGGAATCACAAAGTGATACAAGTTCATCATCTCCTCAATCATCATCGATCTCAACATCATCTATTCCAACAACTTCTATTCAAACACCACCAGTTTTACTACTCCTCCAATAGTCGTTCAGATAATGGCTAGACCATGGGCTACTCCAGGGGCAGTCAACATGGCTGCACCTTTACATGATTTACCAAACAATCCTGGAAAATGGCTTCTGAAATTTAGTCTAGATCTTAACATCCAAGCTGAAGAACATATCAATAACTTTATGCTGGCTATAAATTTGAATGGAGTCACACATGAAGATGTTGTAGTTAGATTATTCCCTTATACTCTTCAAAGAGCAGCAGGATCATGGTACTTTTCATTACCTTCGGGATCCATAACAAGTTGGGCCATTTTTGTAGATCATTTATTAACCAAATTTGGAGATGACAGATCAATAGCTACTTTACTCAATGACCTCTCAAATTTGAAGATAGAACCCAAAGAGCCCATTAAAGATTTCAACGCTAGATTCAACAAACTCTTGAAAAAAATCCACAGAGATTCACAGCCCAGTGAACAAGTCAAAAGTGAATGGTATATAACTGCCTTACCCTCAAACATAGCAATTTTTGTAGATAGAGCTGCAAAACCTATATTAGCCGAGAGTATGAAAGAGGCTATTGCAGTAGAAAAATGAATTATTTCACTAGAAAAGAAAAATGCTATTGAGGAAAGGAAATCAAAGAAAGTCAGCTTCAAAGATGATTCAAAGAAAATGGCCAAAGATCCATATGACATGGAGGGTTTATAGAAAGTTCTTAAAACCATGTCAAATGAAATGGTTGAAATTAAAAAACAAGTAGCTGAAACTTCTACCAAAAAACCATTCCGAAATTTCAGAAGAAACCAAGTTGAATCTAAACCTCCTAATGAAATCTCTAATGCAGAATCAGAGGAAGAAGAAGAAGAAGAAGATACATCTTTAGTATCAGATGAGGAAGATGAGAATGAAGAAATAGCTGAATTACATGGAATGTGGGATTTTATTCTCCCTAATTCTGATAGTGAGGTAGAACAAGAAGTTATGCCTGTAAGTACTAGGAGTAAATCTACAGCAGAGCCTATACAAACAGCTCCTAAAAAGAAAATCACAACTCCAAGTACCAAAGATAAATCCCCTGCAAAGAAAGCTTCTCCATTACCTACTCAAAATCAGCCATCTTCTTCTAATCCTCCCACATCGACAACAAAGACTTTAGTGGTGTCAGATCCTATGGAGTACAACATTGTCGAAGACATGAAAAAGATCAAAGCTAACATTTCCTTACATGAACTCAGCAAACTAAAACACCAGCAGAAGTTGTTATTGAAAGAATTAAACGCTACACCAATTGCTCCTTTACCAAGCGGTGTAGTTGCAAAAGTAGCTAGAGGAGCTGGTAAACCACCAGATAAGGTAGATGCTACTGATACCGTGCTCATTGGAGAAAATTCAAATTCTCAAACTCCTCCTTTTCTTCTGACTTATGAAATGTACAATAAGAATCTGCATAATTGTTTAATTGATTCTGGAGCTTCCTCTAATATAATGCCTACTTCTGTTTGTGCCAAATTGAATATCGAACCACAGAAATCGGCAGTTCATATTGTTCAATTAGATCGCTCTAAAGTTCAAGTTGTAGGAGAAATCAATTCAGTTACTATCAGATTAGCTTCCGATCCTAGAATTGTCCAAAGAATTGATATTTTGATTACTAATATTCCTGAATTCTATGGATTAATTTTAAGCAGGGATTGGTTTGCGAAACTTAATGGTTATATCTCGACTGATTATTCACAGATGTGGCTTCACTACAAAGGGAAACCAAATCAAATCAAAATCGAACGAGAAAAACATATGACGCACACTGTCACTGAATTTGAACAACCTAATGAACCTGTGGCATTCAACAACAATATTCTTGGAGGTTATTCTCATCGTAATCATTTCTTGCACTCAAAGCACTCTGCAATCAATTTTTTCTCGTAAAATACTTTTCAATTCAACAGAAATTTTTCACAATCCGATTCTTCCAGAATTGTAAATACTTATGATGTAATTGTAGATAAGTCAATAGATAAATCTTTATTTTGGTCGTTATATTTTGATGGATCAAAGCCTAGTGATGGAGCTGGAGCAGGATGCATTTTAATCAATCCAGATAGAGAGAAAACCATGTTGTCATGTAGGCTAGAATTTGAGTGTACTAGCAATACTGCAGAATATGAAGCCTTGGTTCAAGTACTTTATAAAGCTATAGGGTTAGATGTTAAATACTTGAAAGTCTTTGGTGATTCCGAAATTGTCATAAAACAAGTTAGGAATACTATTCATTTCCTTTCAAGACATCTTAAACATTATCAAACCCTAGTACAAGATCTCACCACTCATTTTTTAGCATTCAATATTTCTCCTATTCCAAGGAATCAGAATACATCAGCTGACTTGTTAGCTAATGTTGCATCTAAACTCCTACCTGCTGAAGATTGCAGTCCTGATAGGTTTTCTGTAGAATTAATTTTTCGTCCATCTGTCCCAGACAATGTCACAAATTGGAGAGTTTTCTATCATGATCAAGATATTTTAAATTTCATGACTTCAGAGAAATCATATGATGAGCAACTTATTGATGAAAATGATCATGATTTACAAATTGCTTCAAAAGGTAATTAAAATCCCATTCTGAAATCTGTTGTTAAATTGGAGGACTTATATGATATTAAAGACAGGTTCAAGAAAGTCACTAATGCCAAACTTCAAAGTTCCACTTTGAAGTTTGAATTAGTGAATCTTGGTTCTGATTCCAAACCTCAAAAAATTAATTTAGTACTCAATTTAACACCAGAGGAAAGGAATGCTTTCATTAAACTCTTGAACAAATATAAAAATGTTTTCGCTTGGAATTATGATGATTTAAAAACATATGATACTTCGGTTATTCAACACACAATTCCAATGCTTCCTGATATTAAACCTGTTCAACAAAAGATAAGGAAGGTTCATCCAAATCTCTAAGGAAAAATCAAATCAGAACTTAATAAACTTTTAAAAGCCAAATTCATTTTTCCTGTCAGGCACTCCAATTGGGTTTCCAATATGGTACCTGTAAGGAAGAAGAATGGTGATATAAGAATCTGTATTGATTTCAGAAATTTAAACAAGGCATGTTTAAAAGACAATTTCCCATTGCCAACCATGAAACAGATACTTCAAAAGGTAGCTGGTTCTGAACTTATGTCCTTTCTTGATGGATTTTCAGGCTATAATCAAGTCTTAGTTCATCCAGATGACAGATTGAAAACAACTTTCAGAACAAAATGGGCAACTTATGCTTATCAAAAAATGCCTTTTGGTTTAATAAATGCAGGAGCAACTTTCCAAAGAGCCATGGACATAGCGTTTAAAGGTCTGATCAATAAGTCAGTTGTTGTTTATCTTGATGATATAACAGTATTTTCAAAAAAGAGAACCAATCATCTACATGATCTAAAGCAAATATTTGAAAGATGTAGAAGGTTTGGTATTTCCTTAAATCCAAAGAAATCTTTCTTTGCTTTTGATGAAGGAAAACTCTTAGGATTTGTTGTGTCAAAAGATGGTATATACATTGATCCAGATAGAGTAAAAGAAATTTCTGATATTTCTTTACCTCATAACAAAAAATCCATGCAATCATTTCTTGGACAGATCAATTTTGTAAAAAGATTCATTCCTAATTTTTCTTTAATTGTTTTACCTATGCAAAATATGATCAAGAAGAATTCAGTATTCAAATGGGGGCATAAAGAGAAAGAAGCCTTTGAGGCAATCAAACAAGTGATCATTAATGCACCAGCATTGAGTACCCCGGATTTTTCTAAAGATTTTATTTTGTATACCTTAGCCACCGAGACATCCTATGCAGCTGTTTTAACACAACTCAATGATCAGAAAATTGAAGCACCAATTTCTTTCTTTAGCTCAAATCTGCAAGGAGCTGAGCTGAATTATTCCGATGTTGAAAAACAAGCCTTTGTTGTGTTTAAATCAATCAAGCATTTCAGACCTTTTCTCTTGAAAACTCATACAAAAATCATTGTCCCATTCTCTGCAGTGAGGCAATTATTAATTCAGAGAGAAGTAGGAGAAAAACGAGCTAACTGGGTAATAGCTTTGCAAGAATATGATGTTGATATTAAACCAGCTAAGATTGTTAGAGGACAAGGTTTTTGCAGACTATTAGCAGGAGCTCAAAACATACCAGAAAATTAAGATTCAAATCAAGATATTCAAGTAAGTCAGATAAGTGTTACATATTCTGAATCTCAGTATGCTGATCTCATCTATTACTTGAAAAATGGGTATGCTCCTTATAATCTCAGCTATAAGAGAAAACGTTCTTTAAGGTTAAAGGCTATTAAATATGAGATCATTGATAATGTGTTATTTAGGAAAAATTATGATTCAATTTTATTAAGATGTATTGAAAAGACTGAAGCTGAAAAGGTTTTGCAGGAGTTACATGATGGACCAGCAGGAGGTCATTTTGGAGGTGACACCATAGCTGACAAAATAATTCGTGCTAGCTATTACTGGCCTACCCTTTTTAAAGATACACATGACTATGTAAGGAAGTGCAGAATTTGCCAAACTACAAGTGGAAGACAAAGGAAACCAGCTTTTCCTTTGCAACCAGTAAGTATTGAGCAACCATTTGAACAATGGGGGCTTGACATTATTGGTGAAATAGTACCTCATTCTTCCAAATAGCACAAGTACATCCTTACTGCAACTGATTACTTTACGAAATGGGTAGAGGCAATCCCTTTGAAGGTAGCCAATTCTGATGCAATTATTGATTTTATAGATCAATTCATCATAACCAGGTTTGGTGTACCTCAAGCTCTTGTCTTTGATAATGCATCTTATTTTTCCGGAAATAGTTTAATAGAATTTGCAGTCAAAAGAGGTTTTAAACTGAAATATTCAGCAAATTGTTACCCACAAGGAAATGGTTTGGCTGAATCCACTAACAAAAATCTCATTAAAATCATTAAAAGGACTATTGATCAAAATCAAAAGAATTGGCACAAGTCTTTAATCTTTGCATTATGGGCTGATCGTATCACTAAAAAAGCTTCAATAGGAACTTCACCTTTTAATTTAGTTTATGGAAAAGAAGCTCTGATACCATCAAATTTAACTCTTCCATCATTAGCCCTAGTGCAATTTATTGAAGAAAATCCTTCTTCATCCATTCAATTGAGATATGATCAAATCCTTAAACTAGAAGAAGATAGAGATAAAGCTAAAATTGTTCATGAAAAACATCAACAACTTGTAAAATCTTCTTTTGATACAAGTTCTACTGGCTCAAAAATTTTGTCAATTGGTGATCTTGTTCTGAAATGGGCTAAAGCACATGAAGAAAAAGGTAAGCATACCAAGTTTCAGAAAATGTGGCTTCGACCATTTCAGATCATTGAAAAGATAGGCTCAAATACATTCATACTCCAAGATCTAACAGGTAAGAGAGAATCTCTTCCTGTAAATGGGCTTATCTTGAAGAAATTCTTTTCATAAGGAGGCAACCCCTTCTTAAACTGTACATATTCCTTTCTGCAAAGTTTTTAATTGTTTTTGCAAATAAAAATTGTTAATGAGTCTCTAATTGACTGTTTACTTGTTAGAAAAATTCTTAGGAAGAATATTATAAATATTTATTTTATGTAAATAAGAATTTTTAAAGAAATGATTATAGTCTTTTGATAGTTTTAAATAAGATGTTAAACTTTGAAAGATTATACCAATTATTTGCATGATCTTTTGAAAAATTGAGGGAAATGTAAATCATTATAAGTTTATTAAGCAGAGAAAGGTTATCTATAAAAGTAAAGATTATTCAAGTCTTGGTACTCAAAAAACTCTGAAAATTGTCATCCATTGATTCTTAAGGATAAAACTATTTCACCACATTCATTTAGGTTGTGATTTTTTAGAATGTAATTCTAAGAAATTATGTTAAAATTTTTTAAGAGATAAGAGGTCTCATCATGAGCCGACTTACCATATTCATAAGAAGTAATGAAACTGACATTACCAATACTGCACATCAAAACAGGGTAATGGCTTATAAATATAAGACAAGGGGTCTCATCACGAGCCAACTTGTTCAGTTTAATTACAACTATTGAATGGCATTGTTATTAACTGGCTACCAAACCAGAACAATGGCTCTTAAAAATAAAAAATAAATAAAATACAAAAACATGAAATAATATGTCTTATGAATTTATCTTTTAAAAAGTCATAATCTTAGTTGGATGGGACAATGAATAGTTAATGGTTAAAAGGTAACCCTGTCAAAACTATGAACATTTTCGGGCAGCAGAGGCAATACCTATGACAATAGAGTATATTATAAAACCAAACTTGGATAAATCCACTTACTTCATTATTAATACCAATCAAAGCTTGAGATAACCCAAAAATGTTTTTATTCTCAAGAAACTAGAAAGAAATTGTAAATAATTTTTATTCTTTTTCATAAGTTAGATTTTATTTTTGATTATCCTAGGATAGTTTTCATTATCTTTAAAAATATTTACTTACTAAAAATATAGTATTCATTTTCTTTTTTCAGAGATAACTGGTTCTTTCAGTGAATCGCCAATTGTTGTACTATACAACAACCCTCCATTTTTCTTAATTTTAGAATAAAATTCATTTAGAAATAGGGTCCCTTTTTTTTAATAGAAATAAAAGGCTTAGAAATAAAGATTCATTGTTTTGAAAAAGCTCATCTTTGTTTTTTTACAAACCAAATACAACATTCAAAACTTCCGACCCAATCAAGCATAAAAGACCTTGTCATAAGAAAACAAGTCAAAATGTAAAAGTCCAATGAATAGTAATCGCAATCGGAAATCGAAGAAAATCCTTAGAGGATAATCTAACATAGAAACCCAAATCCTCCGATGCGATTAGTTCGATCGCAAAACTTCAATTTCTTGAGGTTTAAAGTTATCTATTTACATATCTCCATTGCGATGCGATCAATCGCAATCGCATGATCGGGATACCCTTTAATAAGCTCTTTGCGGTCAATTTCAAATTCTTCGATGCGACGAGCATTATTATAATAAATGCTTTTCAAAAGAAAACAAACATTTGTTCGTTTAAATGAAAAAAATTTTATATGGTAGACCCCACCATCGGAAATCGGAGAAAGCCATTAACAATTCTTTTTCGATTGAAACTCCCCAATTGCGATCTAAACAATCTAATCGAAAATTAGAAAAGTTTTCAATCGCAATCGGCCAATCGAAGAAATCTGTATTATGATATTTATGTGCCATTTGAAAACTTTCGATGCGATTGATAACTGACATTTATTACATTCGAAAAGTTCAGGATAGGTGAATATTATAATATTTCACAAGCGCCAAATCTCCATTTGTACGTGGGTATTCAATAGAAAATCGAATGAATATTGGTTGATGATTTCATTTTTAATACGTGAGTGTGACCCAAAAAGAACATTTACGCGCTATACGAAACCAATAAATAACGAATCATGAGTTCATAATCGTTCCATTCAAGTTGCTTGTTTGTCACGACTGAAAGTTTATTGTTTTGCAGAGCTAAGGAACACTGAACCCTTTCATTCACAGACAAAAGGAAATAGTATCAAACACAGAAATGTCGAAGAGAGCGAGGAGAGCCAAGACTGTTGTTCCTGTTAAGTTTGTTGAGACTCCTACAGTTTCAAAAGAAAAGCCAACAAAACTGAGATTAGTTACAGATACATCATGCCAAGGGCTCGGAAGAATGACGTGGGAAGGAGTTTACAATCTATTGGAGAAAGAAAACCCCAAAGTCACAGTGGAAAAGGCATCAGTTCCAGACGAATATAGCTCAGATTCCGACTCTGAGATTACTGAAAAATCACTTGCAAATTCATTTTTGCATCGAATTGCAGCCAGAGCAAGCATCATGCCTTATTATGATGTAATTTGATGGGTAATCAATAGTGTGAAGATAAAGGACAGAACATTTGTTTCAGATTTTGGAGTGTCTTTTGGGTCATTTAAAGCAGAAGACATTAAGGAAATGTATCATCTTCCTGATCCGCAAAAGGTGTATAACAAAGAATTTATCAAAGAGTTTGCTGATAATAATAAAGTTCAATCCGATCCTATCAAATATTGGAGGAAAAATCCTGAGAAGCACAGAAATGAAGCATCCGGTATGTATTCTGTAGATTCCCTCTTACCTCCGTATTGCTATGTTGCTGCCATGATGTGTATATTATTTGGTAATGATAATTCCGCTAGGTTTTCTATACAAATGGCCCATTAATCTTAGCTGTTGTCAATTCCGACATTATGGACTGGGCTGTTATTTTTTCTGATAGAATGGCTAATAGAATACTCGAGTACAGACAAGATAAAACCGCTGGAAATTCCACTCCTTTTTTCTTTTGTGCCCATATTCTAGATGCTCTTTGTTTTAAATATGAGTTTCCCTTGTTAGGATGGAGATGGACTCCCAAAGACCCTACCCCAATTCATTTATATCATAAACTTATTTGGAAAGTTCATTTCCAAGATAATGTGTATAGAATATGCCATGGTTTCCTTATCCCTGTCTTTCAAACCATTTTCAATCGCTTCCCTCCTATATTCTCTGATAAAGCTAAAGCCGACTTATCCTCAATAGAATATTGGTTTGGAGAGGAGAAATTTACATACATCAGGATTTTTGGCAGTATTGTGGAACCCCATGTTCTTCCTCTTATTGTTACAGACAAACTTCTCGCCTAGGAAATTTCCTATCAATTAACAGTTGAAGGAATATCCAGAGCTTTAAACAATAGTAAGAAGAGAATGTGGTCTCAATTCCCATTCAATTGTGGTCAATTTACTTTAAATTACTTCAAACATGCAGAAAAGGAAGTCGCCAAAATAAAGGGTTGTAAATTTGCAACCATTCCAGGGAGACAATATGATCCGCGACAGATAGCCTTTAATGTTACTGCTTCAGTTTCAATTGCTCGATTTGAGCATGGACCAGATGAGTTTGATGATTTGTTTTTTTCGTTGAATGATTTTCCTCAAATTTATGATTTAGCCAAGTCTAAATTCCAGAAGGAAGAAATGAATAAATTTTTGTTATTCGTAAGTCAAATATTGTTGAGAGTTCCTCAAGACCAACTGAGAATTACTATACAAGGGTCAGAGACAGAGGATACATTTGTCAAAACTCCAGGAGAAACATCTGCCGGTAAAGTCATTACACAATCGGTTATTAACCAGCCAACTATACATACTGCAAAAGTGGGCATCGATGGCAAACCTGATGCTCAGAAAGGGAATACTGATGGTAAATCCGATTGAAATAGTGATCAGTATTCCACTGCTCAAACAATAGAAAAACACACAAGTACTGATACTAATGTGCATAATCAAAAAGGAGGATCGGATAAAAAAACCATTGAGCAGAGAACAGATACAGAGAAAGCAGACACGCAATCGGGAGGAAACGAAACTACTGAGAAAATTATAGACTATGCTTATCTTCGTGTTTCCTCTCAATTATTGAAACAATATGATCAATTCGCTCAACAATTGGGACTGCAGGATAAAGATAAAGAGCAAGTAGAGCAGGATGTCGAAATCATTCCTAAACATCCTACAGGGCAGATTGTATTGAAGATTGAGGAGATCCCTCCTTTAGATGTATTTTACAGGCCTAAACATAAGGCTGTTGTTAGAAGACAGAGAAAAAGAAGGAAGATGGATCAGGATATGTTTTCTACTCCACAGGAAGAATTTATGAATATTTTTTACAAGAATACTGAAGTGAATCCATCTAAGGATCTCACTAAATTATCCCAATATGCAGGAGCATATAGTGCTGCAACAGTAGATAAAGCTGTAGAAGTCTCTCAGATGATGACTCAGAAAGATCTCCATATAGCTTTAATTGAAGAGAAAGCTAAGGAAAGTCAGCAAAAGATTACTCAATTGCAACAATAACTAAAAGATCAAGAACTCTAGTCCAAAGAGTTAGAAGAACAGCTTGCCAAAGAAAAGAAGAGTGTTGATGAGCAGGTCTTACGCAAACAACAACAATTGAATGAAGAAATTTCCAAGTTACAAGGTTTGTTACAAAATGAGAAGAATGCGAAGATTGTACAAGAAAAGGAATTTCGAACAGCTTTAGATAGGTTCAAAGATTTCCCTAAATTAAGTGAATTCAAATCAGAAGCTCTTGAAGCTAATAAACTGTTGTCTCAACAATTGAATGAATTTTGTGCAAAACTATCACAGGCAGAACCATTTTGTGGTATTACCTCATCCTTGATCCAGAACATTATTACTCTCAGACAAGAAATTGAGGATGCTGATGAAAAGATTTCTGAATTTCTTACTTGGCAAGATACAGAAAAAGGAAGAGAAGCTAATCTTCCTAGGATAGAAGAAAGACATAAAGAAATCTTGTTTACAGAATGGGAACATCAGATAATGAAAGCCGAAAGAGCAATATCAAGAGCTAGGAGCATGATGAGTAATATCACGCAATTTATAAATGACAGTGTGTATTCAATCAATCTCATTTCAGACTGTGTTCCTGGCAGTTTGCCTAAAGTGAAAGAAACTGAAAACAGATGGAAAGAAGAAATGATGAATAAAAGTCAACAAGTCAACAAACTTCAAGCAATATCTTGGGAAAATATGTGGACTTATTTAATTAAGCCAAAAAATCAACAAATGGCTATTAAATTCCTTTCAAATGCTGTCGATTGTTTAATTCCAGAATTTTCCGATGCCACCTACGCTGGACAGCTGCATTCCGAGATGAGTCATCCACCAAGGCTCCAAGATATGCTGAAGATTTGCAACTTGGCTACATCAAACGAGAAAGAAAAGCAATGAATCAGTTTCATTTAAGATAGCATTTATGTTTTTAATTTGATAGACTTTAGCAGTAGTAGTAGGATTTTGTTATGTAATTTCTTATTTAAATCCCTCTCATGTATTTAGAGAGGGATCCGGAGTTGTAATATTTTTTGGACTTGGAGCTTACATTTTTGTACTCCATTCCCTCTTATATTTTATAAAGGATCTCATCTGGTGATTTTATGCTGAAATTATTTTCGAAGTGTTGCATTTCTATACCTTTGGATTTGATTTTACATCGGAGTTACTGGATTAGAATATCAGATTTCATTTGACAGTCTTCAAGATGAGTGAGTTATTTCTATCTTTTCACTGTTGATTTCCTTTGTTATATGATATTCGCTTGAAAATTTGCTATCATTTATATATATTATTTTCATAACTTTTCCTTTTATATATCATTTCAGAGTATAATTGAAATGTTATCTTTCATAAGCATATATAGATGGTATACAATGATGAATGAAATATGCTAATATATCTCTGTTTAATTTCTTAAACAGAGTTATCTTTATTCGTTTCTGCACATTTCAATTTAAATAATAATACATTTTCATGGTTATTGTTAAATTGGAACAATCTTAAGTTGTATTCAGATATAATTACCCGGGTTAGTGTTAGAATTTCTTTATCAAGATTTAGTTTAATTAGACAGCTTTATTTCAAATACTACCATCCCATTTCCACTACTCAGTAAATCAACCTCACCAAACCCATTTTAGTTATAAGGAAATTGGTCTTTTAAATCCAAGTGAGCTACCATACCAAACGGAAAAGGAGTTGTCCTAAGGTCTCGACCGGGTGGTTTTCCCCAATGTTGAAGGAGATTTTCTAGGCTTCAACACTATCTTAGATTCCATGCCATCCTTCAAACCATCCATCTTATATTCCATGCCTTTCTTCAAACCATCCATCTTAGTTTCTGTGCCTTTCTTCAAAACTTCCATGTCATTTTTTGTTGCTCTTTGCGAGAGCGAAATTTGTTGCACTTGCTCTTGTAATTTTGATATGTCATGTTGCCATTCTTCATTTTCATGAGTCATAGTAGAGCTTTCTAAAGGCTTAATGGGTGTTGAATTCTTTTTAGGGGCCATTTTAGAATCCAATACTGATATCTATTCTACAATATGCCCTTGCAATAAATTCAACTTGATTCTTCAAACAAGACTTATGCAATTCGGAAAAAAAATACACACCTTTTACTTGCTTTGGAGGATCTCGATATTTAAATTGAATTATCTATATAATTGCAGAACCTCAATATCTGAAATTCAGCTCTGTAGTAGTCCTCTGTAGCTTCTTTCAAATTCCACAATTCTGACTTGATTTTGATTCTTCAAGACAAAGTTATGTCCAATCTCTCATAATGACCTAATTAGACCGGTCTGCAAGAGGAGAGAACTGTATTAGATCTTTTGCCACGGTAATTGCTTCCTCTTTTGGACCAATAAATCAACCAAAACCTATAATCCAGGTAATTACGGTAAAATTTTGCACATTCCAATCCGATGCTCAGAGAGAGAGCTATGAAGATTTTCCCACGATCACCTCTTTGAGATGAAATTCAAAAGCCTCAAAAAGCCCTAACTTCCACAGATCATATCTCTGAAAATATTGCGAACCAATATCTGAAATTTTGTGACGATGTTCCTAAGGATTTCGGCTTCACACTCTAAAAAATTTTAGCTTCTAAACCTTCGTAGAAGCAAAGTTATTACGAAAATACCATGATGACTTGTTTATGGAATTCAAGAACTAAGAAATGACTCATCTTGCAATGTAGATCACATCTCTAAAAATATTGCAACCAAGATTCAAATTTCAAACGATGTTCCTTAGGATTTTTTCTTTGCACTCTAAAAATTTCAGATTCTGAACCTTTGTAAAAAAAAATTATAACGAAAATGCCACGATGACCTATTTGGAGTAGCGAAACCCTAGAATCTCAAATCTCTAATACCAAATGTTGTGAAACCAGCTCCAAAAATATAAGAAAAGAGATATCAACACCTTATAAGGAAACCTATGTAATACCCTACATGAATGGTACCTGGATGATTCAACACAAACCTCCCTTTTCTACCTGAAGTCCATGGGCCACAATGTAATCCTAGCCGACCTAACAATAATAATTTAAGGGCACAATAATAACAATATGGTGGTTACAAGGGTACAATAATAACAATAATGGGGTTACAATAACAAAAATAAGGGACTATACCAGTAATATAGGGACCTAACAATGTTGAACTTAGGGGTGACTCTCATTGTAAAAAAATTGGTCAACAAACTAGAATTGGAAATTCATGATCATCTAAGCCCATATCTATTGGGAAAAGTAGATAAGTATCCGAAAATAAAGGTAACCAAATAGTTTTCTATTAGTGCTAATTTTATTGTTAAAGTAGAACTAGATCTAGCTCTCCTTGATGTATGTGGAGTGCTGTTTGGAAGTCCCTATATGTATAAGTGAGATGAAATTTATTGGAGATATGACTAATTTCTTATCCTTGATAGAAACCTACTTGATAAAGATTTCAACATTATGGTAGCAAGATGATTATACAGGCTAGTACATGTGTGATAGAGAGAATGGAAAAAGGAATATTAGTTCATAGATAGAGGAATGATAAAGGTAAAGTTTAATAAAGTATTTGTGGGTCCTTTGAAGAAAGGTCACGTACATATGCGAGTATGGTGAAGAAAAGTTTTGTATATTTTATGCACCATGGTATTATCAATACCAGGGGTTTTTACCATGGTATTGACCAATAGTAATGAGCATGATACTAAATATTTTATCCCGTCGGAGAATACCATTGACATTACTAAGGGATTGTCCTAAGTTATTGGACAAGGCCTAATTTATATAAGGAGTTGGGGATAAAAGTGTTAAGTGTGTATGTGATGGATTATTTATGAATAACTTGATCTAAAATAGGTGTGTACTAGGAAGAATGAAAATGGGTCAAATATTTTACGTCTGAAATGAATAGATATTGAATAATTTGTTTATGGTTTGATAGATATGTCATGATGATATCATGGTGTGTGCTGAGATTTGGGTTTGACAGATGTTCTATTATGCAACGAAGGTATGAATCAGTACTTATAGATATGTAAGTTGGTTTTCTTCAAATAAGTTACATACATATGTGTATCTTCTTATGAGAAGTCGTGTATACATTTTCAAATAATCTGTACTCAGTTGTCAAGTATGAAAAGTGTGTATATAGAAGTATATGCTTTATAATAGTCACATACATCTGCTAGGGTTTTGCAGTATGAACTGCTAATGATGTTTGATAATTTATTTTACATTTTCTGCTAATTGTCGATGATGTCTCTCTTATGATAATATGTGTTTGATAGTCTTGGTTGGGTTGAACTGATTATGGAATGAAATTTTGACTAGTGATGATGCTACTGTATGGTGATCTGTATCTCGTTCCATAATCTGTGATGGGTTCTGCATGTGATTCAGTGATTGATTTAGTGTGACAGTGGTTCAGACACTGTTGATTAGTGTTTTGATATTTTTACACAGCTACTCTTAAGGATAAGTGTGTAAATACAAAGTTGTCGTTCAAAACAAAAGTGCTTATCTTCTGACATATGATTGATCAAGGTTTGCAATGACAGGATCTGGTTTTTGTGATGAAAAATATGTGGTATGATATTATGATGAATGGGTATACATTTATATGATTTTATCTATTTTCTTTGGTTATTTTGGATTCAATAATTGATTTACTAAATGAGTTGATTCAATGAATGTTTTGGTGTCTGAAATGGTTATGCAATTGAGTGATTTTCTACAATGATTGGTTTCAATATTTCTATGTGATATTGGGATAACATGATAGAAGTGATTCTAGTTTGAAAATATGATAAAAAGTGGCCTAAAAGTTTTGATGTTTTGAAACAGGTACATACAGTAAGAAATATCATGAAATGTAGTCCACAGAGGTGCTGAGTGTTGGAGCCTTTAGTGAGGGTGTCGAAGCTTCCTTCCAGTGGTAGCTGGTAAATATGATCAGGGGATTGGAGCTCCCTTCTAGTGGGTGCTGGTAAACGAGATCAGTGGATTAGATATACCTTCCAATGGGTGGTGGAGAATGAGAGACGGTTGTAGAATTTTGCAGGTGGGTGGATGCGTACTGGTATGAGTCTGCGTCGATACAACATTGTAAGAGTTTTTTCTCTATAATAAAAGAAGAAGATAGGGATGACGATGGTCGTGGTTTTCTCCCACATTGGTTTTCCACCTAAAATCCTAGTGTTCATGTGTGCTAATGTGTTTCTTGTGTATCTATTATTCACTGTTGATAGTTTCTTCTTAATATATGTATAATGAATTAATGATGTAATGTTTAAATATTAACAGATGATGAATGATATGAAAATTTAGTTAACTGAATATATATAGTTTTCATTCATTATAGTCACATACATATGCGATTTCAGCAAATAACATTCTTGTATGGAATTTTTAATAAGAAAATAAAAGTTGAAGTAAGGTTTAAAACACTAATTCACCCAACCCCCCGGCCCACCTCCCCCCTTTGAGTGTTTTTCCCAACAATTTTTATTAGATTCAGTCTCTTGAGTTGAAGTGTAACCTCTTGGAGTGGATCAAGGATGATGGAAAAGAAAAAGATATGTATAAGGAAGGAGTCAAAAAACTATGGTAGTGATAGTGATATAACATATGTAGTGATAGTTATAGACGTCATCAAATATTCAGTTTTTTGAGAACTCCACTTTCTATTGATGAAGAATGAAGAATGTGGTAACAAAAAATTATGAGGTATTGGTTTTTTTTCTAATTTTATTCTACCTACTTGTCTATGTAATAATGATGATAGTGAATCAACTGAAATTTCACTCATCGGTAAAAGTGAAATTAATAATTCTAAAGAGAAAACATATTAAAAAATTATGGCCCTAGACGCTGAAGAAAAATGAAATACAGAAAAAATGGACAATGAAGGTGTGCGTATGCTAAGAAATTATAATTATAAAGAATGGAAAGAAAAAATGATCTTTCATCTAATGAACCTTGGATTTGTTGTTTGGTATTTATTATGCAATGGTTTCACTAAAATTCCCCCATAATGTGAATAGTTGATCAAGATTAATAAAGAATTTAGTGACATTATTAATAGCATATCTGGTTCAATATTTAATAGGGTTATGCTTTATACAACTAAAAAGGAAGTATGGGATAAACTATAGGAAATCCATGAAGAAAAACCAAAGCAAAATGAACATGATGATAAAACAACTTATGTTATGTCAGATGGCATGATTGATTCAGAAGAAGAAAGTTAGAAAAAAAATTAATATTAGAAGAAAACTTGATCTTCATTTGAAGAGGATTATTCATCTTAATGATAAGTTGTAGGAATATGATAACTGGAATCCTGTTAAATCAGTAAATGTTGCAGCAGAATATAAAGAATATTATGAAGGTTTTGAAGTTGAGATCGTCTCTCTAAGAGAAGATCTTGAAAAGTAAGACAAGTGAAATGATGAGATACTTCAAGCATTTGAAGAACAATAGAATGGGCTGAAGGAAGATATTATCAAATTAAAGGTGAAAATGGAAGAAGGAAGAAAGGTTGAAGAGGGAATGAAGAAGCGGTATCTAGAAAGGGAAGAGCAATACCAAAGAATGGAGGTTGAGGTTAACATTATAAAAGGTAAATTAGAAGAAAGGATAAGCACTTGAGATTTCAAGAAAATACCAAGGTTTTGTATAACATTCTTAGTAGTTAAAGGTCTCCTTCCATTAAATCTGGTCTTGGTTTTCATGAATATTTTAAAGGAGAATCTAGTTCACAAGCTAGTACAAGGAATATAAAGGGTAACAATGCAAAACTTGAAGTTCTCAATAAAGAGCTAATAAGTTAGCCTAATAAACAACTAAATAAAGTGAATCTTCAAAGGAAATAATTTTCTCCTAACTATAGAAGTGTTAATCAATTCTCTCCTCTAATCAATAATATTGAATGTTTTATGATTCACAATTATGGACATGTTACAACCAATTGTAGAAGAAGATTGTTTCAAGCAAGGATTCATATCACAATAATAACATCATCTCTCAGGTACTTAGGTTTCTTCAAGGGATATTGTTTTAGTCGCAACATAATTGTTCACAAAGATATTGATTGCAATAAAAGGAATATGAAACAGAAATATTATGATTCCTCTACTCCCTTTTCTAGTCATATAATATGTTATGCTTATAACAAGTTTGAGCATATAGAAAAATAATGTAGGAACAAATAAATGGATTTCCATAAAAAACATGGTAAGAAATCAAATAAGAATATTGATGTCAAAAGACCTAAAAAAGATGGATCCACCAATAACTCTGATATTAAAAAAATATATATAAGAAATGATAAGTTGTCACCTTTCTCTTTGCTCATTTGAAGATGAATATGAATGATACATAAATAGTGGATGCTCTCATCACATGACTGGAGATAAGAGAAAGTTTGAGTCTCACAAGAAAAACACAAATGGTAAGGTTATTCTTACAAATAATGCTCCATCAAACGTTATAGGAAAAGGTAGAGACAAAATTAATAAGTATTGAAGAGCAACTGCTACTTTATTAGTTCAAGGGCTAGGGTAGAATATTCAAAGTGTAGGTAAAATGGCAGATAAATGAAATATAATTTCATTTATATCAACTAAATGCAAGGTTATATATGAAGAAACTAGAAATGTCATAAGAAGGGGATATAGAAATTAAGAAAAAAATTATATGTGTTTAAAGAAATGGCTTCTCGCAGAAATGAGGAGGATAGTTCCTCTTATTCAAACTTAGAGTAAAATAATGTGGTGTCCGTTGTAGTCCATTGTTGTAACATTGACTACAGAAGTGATGTGTGGTACATGACCTCATGAAGAGCTGGTAATGATTATTAGGTCCTCCAGATCAATGATGTATGGTCTCAAGGGGAAATATTCATATGTATATCTTGATGATGATGTTGAAAAGTGTAGCTTTGGAGGTATTCCATAAGCCCACATGGGGTTGTGAGAATTTTGGTCACAAAAAAGGGTTTTGTGAGAAAAATCATAAGTGAAGGAGTTTTAGACCCAATTGGGGTTTAAAATTCAAAAAGAAAAATTAAAATTAAATTCCTAAATCTAAAGGAAGATCAAACCCCTAAAGTCTAGAGGGTTCCTAAGAAGGTTGGGAAATATATTTAAAGAAGACTTAGCATAAGACTATGCATCGAATGAGAGAAAAGCATTTCATCATGGAGGGTGAAAGAGATGTAGTCCTCGTGAAGAGGTTGAACTAGAAGTCTAGGGAGGGTAGCTAGGGAGGCCAATTTTACCATCTTCTCAAAGGTAAATCACACCATGAATGGATCGATCTATTTTAGTAATAATTTCGAGCTTGAAAGAGAAATCGATTTCAGTAAAGGAGGTAGAGATATGAAGAGGATCCCTCTGGGTGTCTATCTTTTTTTAGATCAACGTTGAAGGGAAACGAGGGTTGAGAAGTTTCTCTACCGAAGGGTTTCAATTTAGAATATTTTGGGAAGGAGATGATCCTAAAATAAGGCCTCAAATAAGGCCTTTTCATGCCTAGAAGCCTCTTCCAAGGAAGGGCACATGCATCCAATGTTGAGAAAAGTTATTTAGGATGTCGAGACCTAAAATGGAGGTAAGATATGACCTTAGTCCTGAGATAAACTTAGCGGCTTATGAGATCTGAAGTGGCGATGAGGATAGATTACATGGAGGAGATCTAATAGGAGGAGTTGTCCTAAAGGTTTTGGGACAAAGAACATGTAGCCCTAGTTAAGGGCTAGTTCCATGGACCATTGTCCTTAAGATCCTACCCCTAAAGAACACTAGATCATATGCTAATAGGAAGGGTCAAGACCCTCAGAAAGAAGACTCTTACATTGTGATATAGCCGCAGATCTAAGTGTTTATAATTGAAGTTTGATTAGAATTTTGAAGGGTTTTTCTAGTGTTGAAAGATAGGTCTATAAGAGCCCTAAGGGTTGTTCAATGCATACCAAGTCTTCTTAGAGAAACTGTGTATGTTGCTTGTATCTATGCATGAAGGAGAGGGTGTCGAATCATCCAGTGAAGCCTAATAAGCTTAGGTTTGAGTTTTTCGTAGAGGACACAATGATTAGGAGGAGCATCAATCTCTGTGGATTACATGGCATCTATAACTTTAGAAGAAGGATCCAAGTGTGAGTAGTAGTGTGACTTGTATAAAGTGAACAGAGAGTGATGTATGACAGACCTAGAGTCCTATATCTAGGCATATTTGGGTGCATATATAGTGGTTTAACATAATTATAGAGTGAGAAGAAGCCCTAGGTTACAAAGGGAATATAAAGTCCTAGATCTGTGCAATAGGCCTCTATTGCAGAAGAAAGGGGAGTTTATTAAGAGCCTTAGATACTTTCAGATGGGATTGTAAGTGGGAAGATTTGAAGGGTCCATATGGACATTTGTATTAGGTGCCTTAAGTTTGTTTGAGGGCAGAAAGTAGGTGACCCAAAGTATTCATATATCATCTTATCAAGAACGACTTCGACAGATGTAAGATGGATGAATATATCATAATTACTAGAATTTTTGGAACTGGTCCAATATGAAAAAGCTGCATATTTTGAATATGTTTCGCGATGGATGAAATTTCTTAGAATATAAGTTATAAGCTAAAAATATAAAAACAACCCATTACAGATGACGGACCAATGTAATGCACCATAATTTTTTCAATTTTTTTTACAGTGTATTTTGGAAGATACAGAATTATGATTTCACTTAATCATAGTGACCTTCAGAAATTGTTTGCACCCGTTTTATTACAAAATTAATTAAAATTGGTAAATATTTATGAAATTCCATAAAAGTTATATTTCCTGAAATTAGATTGAATTCTGAAAATGCTTGTCTTGGTTCCGACAGTCAATTTAGAATGTTTCATGGAGTTTAATTAGTCCAAAGTTGAAGATATGTATTCATAGCTTGGCTCTACGTAATTGCTAACGTCTTAGTTCGGCCGAACTCTTAAAAAAGGTTCGGTCGAATTGTTTTTTGCACTGACAGCCCGTCAAGTCTAACGAAATAAAAGTTCGGCCAAATTTTTTTATACAAGTTCGACCGAACTTTTACAAGACTTTGCATCAGCCAAAAAATACCATGAAGCCCCTCCAAAAAGACATTTCGCAGAAATACAAATTGTGGTGAAATCATTCATTATTTTCATATATTTTCACACATTTGGTCTGATTTTACAAAGGTCTTGGTCTGATTTTGCAAAGAATTTTTTTAGGTTTAAGGACTTTTCTTGGAGGTATATTCAAAGGACATTTTTGCAAAGGATTGTTTTGGGTTTAAGGAATTTTCTTGGAGGTACATTCAAAGGACATTTCATGGAGGTATGAGATACATTTTTTGGATGTTTTTTGGGCTTCATTTTTTTTGAAGGTATGGATTTGGGCTTAATTTTCTTTGTTTTTAGAGGTTTTGGCCTCAATTTTCAAACTTATTTTTTTAGGCTTAATTTCGAAAGTACTCTTTTTAGGATTAATATTGAAAGGAAATTTTTTCGATGTATTTCTTAAAGTGATATTTTTTAGTTACTTTTCTAAAGTATTTTTCAAAGTGGCATTTTTTAAGGAGTTCGAATTAATTTCCAATGGACATTTTTTGGAGAGATTTTTTGAAGTGACATTTTTTTAGAGTACGTGTTTTGGGTTGAAGCAAATATTTTATAATGATTATTTAAAATGAGTTTTCGTATAAATTTTTAAATGAAATTTTTTGTGCGACTTGGAAGGAAATATTTTGAGCTTCGTTTCATTTTTATCAGACATTTTTTTCTCAGATTTTTTAAAATAAGTGTTTTAGATTGAAGTATGCTTTTTTTGCAAAAAATTTAAAATGAGTTTTTTTTTTAAATTAAATCTTTTGTGATGTTTTTTTTTTTAATTGAGTTTTTGTCTAAATTTTTGAAGGAAATTTTTTGAACTTCATACTCTATTATCATGGGAAATCGAAGGAATTGTAGAAGAAAATATGATAAAAAAATAGACTCTGAGGAATGTAGAGAACTGACAAGAGAATCTCACAAAAGAAAGAGAGAAGCACTCTCAAATATTGAAGGGGAAAATAAACCTCAACTAGAAGTTGAAGTAGGTATGTAAATGTAAATATTATGAATTTGATATATTTAAAATTTTCCTAGTGTAAAATGTGAAGCTTAATTTTTATTTAATGAACTAATTTGAAAAATATTTTGCAATGTAAATAGAGAGAGATATTCCTCAAAACATTGATGATGAGATACAAACTTTTGAAAGAGAAAGTGAAAGAGATATTGAACCAATGACTGAATATGGTGAAAATGTCGAAAGATATTCAAGTGAAGAAATTGAATCACAAGGTATGTGTGTATATATATATATATATATATATATATATATATATATATATATATATATATATATATATATATATATATATATATATATCTATATATATATATATATATATGTTGAACACATGCACGTATTATTGAAATTATACATATTTATTAATTTATTTCTTTATTGAATATGTAAACTTATTATGTACTATTCATTCAAATATGTAGAGATGAAATCAATGTCGATGATGAGATGTTAGAAAATGTTGACACTCACACATATGGAGATAAAAGAGCTGACCATGTTATACGATATCATGTTAAACGGATTTTTTATACGTACTTCATAAACGAAAATGTGACAGTTCACGCCCAAATGTTGAAAGGTCTCATATCATTAAGAAAATTAAAAAAAGCTACGACTTTATTGGGTATTCAAAAATCAGCAAAAGATAAAAAAAAAAATGAAGGAAAATGTGATACAAAATATAAATAGCGCTATAAATTCAATTAGAATATCTAGACAAAAAAAAAAATTTAGTTGTACATAGAGCAATACATATGGCAGTGGTTTCATCAAGTACTAAATAAAATCGCTTGGTAAAATATATCGCACGAGCATTAGGAACCTCACGAAAAACTTTGCACAAACATCAGAAATTTCAGTTGCAAATAGATGTAAATGATGAACTCGCTTGTTGAAGAACTATTTGTAGGCAACCATACAAAGATAGACTTGGATTAAATGTCAAAAAACCAATATATGAATATTGGAAGAAAAATTCACGTGTTTCGCCAAATGTAAGGGATGTGATACGAAGAAGAATAGCATGAAATTAGTATGAAGAACATGAAAAAAAATTCTTGGGCACCACTCAGATAGATTTGTTCAATGAGTTCAAATAAGAGAATTGTGAAATTCATGTCTCAATCAGTGCTTTTGTTCAACAAAAACCATGGTATGTAAAACCTATCATCATACGGGACACTTCTTGTTGTCGTTATCATGTGGAATTTTAGTTATATTATGACACATTCCTTAATTTTGGTAGAACATTTTGGAAATATTCACTTCCTCCTTCCATTATCCGTGATTTCATATCTCAAATTCTATGAAAACAAAGCGATGAACTATTTTAAAAAGAAATGTGTTATGGTAAAAAAAATGCAATACCAGAAATTTGACTAAATTTCAAAACAAATATCATATTGATATAAATGATCAATCATTGTCCAAGAGGGAAGTGAAATGGAAGAGATATGAATATATCCATACATCAATTCAAGGTGAAAATAGTGCTAAAAGAATTGAATTACAAGAAAAAGAAATTTTTGTGATAGACATTTTGAGAAAGTTTGAGGCAAAAAATTATAAATACACCAAGCATTCCCATAGAGCTCGATGGCAAGACTTACAATTCAAAAAATATCGTGAATTTTTTCCACCAGGGACCATTTGGTCAGTAATTGATTTTGTAGAAAACTACACTTTTGTTCCACAAAAAGAAATTCATAGTGAATACTATCATTCTGACCAAGTCTCCATGCTTGTCCATATTTTATATAGACATGCTGAACAAAACATCGATCATATAGAAAGCACCAGTGAAAATCGGCAAGTTATTAAAGAATATCACTTTTATATATGTGATGATCATACACATGATACATATTCTGTAAAACACTGTTTTGCAAAGATTTATGACTCCTTGAAAAGTCATGGAATACCATTCAATGAACATTAGATATGGTCAGAGGGATGTGCAAGTCAATTCAAATCTGCACGATCATTCTTTTGGTTATGTTGTCTTCATAAGAAAATACGCATTAAACATTGTTGGAATTTCTTTGAGACTGGTCATGGTAAAGGAGAACATGACGGTGCAGGGGCATGCATAAAACAAGCACTTCGAAGATATCAAATGAACCCCTCTGCAAGTCGACTTGTGGATGCTAAATAATTTGTTCAATGGTGCATCACTTGATCCGGATTTATGCAAGAATGCAACAGAATACAGATATAACCATAGATACAGAGATGCAGCGGAAATAATGCTTCATTTTATTAATAAAAGAATGACTGCGATAAGCTTACAAACATAATGGAAATAAGCTAGGTGCCGGTAGCGTATCTCCGAGAAGAGATGTAGTATACGTTGTACTTAAACTCGTGTTACACCGAGGCTCGGCAGTAAGTTATTGCTGCATATAACGGAAACAGATGAGCTAGGCACCGCGCGTATCCCCCGAGAAGAGATGTGGTGGCTACCAACCTCCGAATCGTGTTACAATGCGTACATGATGGAGATGGGAGCAGCGCCGCACTAGTAGCGCTTATCTCCTCGAGAAGAGATGTACGCCCAGCCCCCTCAACTATCTTACAATGAGACTCGAGGGCCTATTTATTGTTGAGAAACAATGTAGAATCCGAAACGTCCAAAACCCTAACCGTAGGAGATGAAGCGCCAAAACTATAGGGCCCCGTTTTGGTAAATTGGTGGTTCAACTTCCCGGGGACGTAACTTTGGCATCCGATCTCCGTTTGATGTGCTCAATAGCTTGTTAGAAATATCTGTCCGAGGAGTACAACTTTTGAATGAGAAACATGGTCCATGGACCCATGTTTCTCTCTGTTTTCCCAAAAAATGTCGTTTAGGGCCTCAAAACGGCTCCGAAAGTTTAAGACCCGAAAAACTACTAAAAATAGTAAGTTGTGCTGAAACTTACAAACTGAAAGAACTGATGGTGGGGGTTCAAATGGACTCGGTGGGTGGCCACCAATATCCACTTGGATTATTAATGCCCCAAAACGGCTCCGGGTGTGCAGGACCCGAAACCCTGCTATAAATAGTAAGCTGTGCTGAAGCTGAAAAACTGAAAGAATTGATGCTGCGGGTCCAAATGGAATAGGTGGGAGGCCACCGATATCCACCTGGATCATTTCTCCCTCCTTAGGAAGCAATGGTCTCCATTGCGTTAAGTTCCTCCATGGGGGGGGGGGGGGGGGGGGCGATTTTACCGAACTTGGTGTTATGTACTGTATAGATGTAGATGTGCTAACAAGCAAACCTATTGAAGGATTCAAAAAAGAAAAAAAAAAAAAAAAAAAAAAAACTATCCTTCATCGCGTTCCTCTGTTTCTCGAGGGCATCCTCGAGCAAGATTTTGACAGGATCTCCTGCTCCATCATCTTTCGTTCCTTCCGCCATGGGGGGTCATCGGGGTTGCGAGGTTGAAATCCTTATACCCTGGCTGAATTGGGGACATGAAGAGAAAAACATAGAAAGAGCAAACCCGCTCTGATACCACTGATCCGGATTTATGCAGGAACGCAACAGAATACAGATATAACCAAAGATACAGAGATGCAGCGGAAATATTGCTTCATTTTATTAATAAAAGAATGACTGTGATAAGCTTACAAAGATAATGGAAATAAGCTAGGGCACTGGTAGCGTATCTCTGAGAAGAGATGTAGCATACGCAGGCCTCTAAACTGTGTTACATTGAGGCTCGCAGGCCTATTACAAACATAATGGAAATAGATGAGCTAGGGTACTGGCAGCGTATCCCTGAGAGGAGATGTGGTGGCTACCAGCCCCTGAACTGTGTTACAATGCATACATGATGGAGATGTGGCGAGCTAGGGCACTAGTAGTGCTTAGCTATGAGAAGAGATGTATCGGCTCCCAGCCCCCTCAACTGTCTTACAATGAGGCTCGACGGCCTATTTATTGTTGAGAAACAATGTAGAATCTGAAACGTCCAAAACCCTAACCGTAGGAGATGAAGCGCCAAAACTGTGGGCCCCGTTTGGGTAAATTGGTGGTTCAACTTCCCGGGGACGTAACTTTGGCATCTGATTCGTTTGACGCGCCTCAATAGCTCGTTAGAAATATCTATCCGAGGAGTACACTTTGGAATGATCATGATCAGTCCATGGACCTATGTTGCCTCCGTTTTCCCAAAAAACGTCAAGGTTAGGCCTCGAAAATGTGCTCCGGAAGTTTAAGACCCGAAAAATCAATAAGGAAAATAGTAAGTTAAAGCAAAATTACAACCGGAAGAATCGACAGATTGTGGTTCAATGACTCGATGGCAGCTCTACCAATATCCACTGATTATTAATGCCCCAAAACGATTTCAAAAGGGTGACCCGAAAACCCCGTTATAAATAGTAAGTCAGACAAGCCGTAAAAAATCGAAAGAATTGATGTTGCGGGTCCAAATGGAATAGGTGGGAGGCCACCGATATCCACCGGGATCATCACTGCTCTAAGCCATGAGAATAACCATTTTCAATCATGGAAGTGCGGCTGCACCAATTTAATTTTACCCATATTCACCTAAATAGTGTAATTTTATCACAATGATTATCTTTTATTGTATTTTGATATCATATTTACATTCTTCTTTGAATTTTCCATATAAATTTTTTTTTGGTATTGGGATTGAAGATGTAGATATATCATTTGGAAATGACGTTGAAACAATAAAAGGGACTTGAAAGTTGCATTCAATTAAAACAAACTTGTCCAAAAATGTGTTTGCATTGGATAAAATAAAATATTATTGTTTTTGTCATGTTTGCATAGACAACACAGAATCCAATGACGTTTGTGAAAACAAAATGTATGTAAAAGACTGGAAACATACAGAACTAAATACAAAGGGAAAAATGTCCATTGCAATGTTTGAAGAAACGCAATCAGAGGAGACTACAATATCATCCGATAGTGATCAAGTTTCTGATCTTGTTAGAGAAGGTAACATTTGAATTGCTTTCAAATGATAAAGATCTAGAAATAAAGTTAAGTACATAATTTTGTTAAGTTTGTTTTATTGTGTAGGAGATGTTTTTGCTGTAATTGCACCTATTGACAACGATGAAAATGTGAAGTATTATTTGATGCGTTGCACTGAATGAAAAATGAAATTATTAGAAAAATATAATGATCACGGGTTTCCATATGAAAGAGGATCTATTATACTGAAAGGTTATTTTTTCGCACAAAACTAATCAAAGTGGGGATTTTTTTTACTTTGAAGATTATGAACCTCGATGCCATAAGCTGTCGATATACCACTTGGTGTGGTGCAAAAGACGCATAAAGTTGATAGAGTGTCTAATCAAAGAAAGAGAAAGAAAATTAAGAAATGGAAAATGTCAAAATCCAATTATGAACAAATATCATTTAAGATGGCATTCCATTGGAATATTTTTGATTGAACTGCCCAAAAATTATTTCTTTGGATTCATGTTTTATAACTTCCATAACTCAACTAAAAATTGAGCTGCCTTGTTATGCTATCTGTGCAAGTGTTCGCACATATACAAATTTTTTTGGTACATGCACACTAGTATCAAATGAAAGTAGCTTTCCTATACATGCATTGATAAAAAATGTTGCATGTATTGGATATATATATATATATATATAACTATTAAAGTAGTTTTATTATGTGAAGTGATGAAAAATGTTTCACTTACTGAATATATATGTTCTAGAATGCAATTAACTTAAAGTAGTTTTTCTACGTGCATTGAAGAAAAATGTTGCACGTACTAGATATATACATGGACTGAATGTGACTAGTTTTTCTCGTGGGCTTTTCTGGTAAAAGGTATCCACAATGTAAATAAATCATCCACAGTATAGTTTTGTACGAATATTCCTTTCAGACAAGAGACTTGGAGCACTTCTCTGACTTTTGGTGGGATTTGACCCACATCTCTATTCCTAATAGAAAATAGTACAAAATTTGTCTATCCAATGGTCGGATATGTGCTAGGAAATTAACTGAAAGTAGCTTTTCTATGTGCATTGATGAAAAATGTTGCATGTATTGGATATATATATATATATATATATATGTTCTAGAATGCAATTAACTGAAGGTAGCTTTCCTTTGTGCATTGATAAAAAATGTTGCACATACTGGATATATCTGTTCTATAATGGAATTAACTGAAAGTAGCTTTTCTATACATGGATTGATGAAAATTGTTGCATGTACTGGATATATATACATTATAGAATTAATTTTTATGATTGTTTGACACATCTAACAAGACCTAGAATCTTATTATATATATATATATATATATATATATATATATATATATATATATATATATATATATATATATACTTCAATCGTTTTAAAATATATATTCAAACACGTGTAAAATCATTTCTTTATGTATATATATTCATGTGAATTATTTTTTGTTTAGAAAACAACAAAATGAATTTTGAAGAAAAAACATAATATCATAATCACATGCCAAATGTAGTTCAACCATCCAAAACTTGAGTTTTAAAAACTTTTTGATTATATCACAACATTACTTCACATGGCATGCCCATTGTATTTCAACTATACAATAAAAAAATTTAACATTATATTACATGCCAAATGTAGATCAACCATCCAAATCTTAAGTTTTAATTTAAGTTTGACATTATAGACCACAACATTACTTCACATACCAAATTTAGTTCATCCATCCAAAACTTAAGTTTAAAAAACAAAACAAATTATAACACAACATTAATTGAGTTTTAAAAACAAAACATTATAGATCACAAGTATCAAAACTTGAGTTTTAGACACATTATATATCACATTCACATGTAGTCCAACCATCCAAAACTTGAGATAAAAGAAAAAACATTATAGATCACTAGTATCAAAACTTGAGTTTAAAAAAAAACATTATAGATCACAAGTATCAAAACTTAATTTTTAAAAACATTATATATCACATTCACATGTAGTTCAACCTTCCAGAACTTTATTTTTAAAAACAAAACATTATAGATCCCAAGTATCAAAACTTGAGTTTTAAAAACAAAACATTATAGATCACAAGTATCAAAACTTAAGTTTTAAAAACATTATATTGTAGTTCAGCCATCCAAAACTTGAGTTTTAAAAACAAAACATTATAGATCACAAGTATCAAAACTTGAGTTTTAAAAACAAAGCATTATAGATCACAACTATCAAAACTTGAGTTTTAAAAACAAAACAAATTATAGATCACAAGTATCGAAACTTAAGTTTTAAAAACATTATATATCACATTCACATGTACCAAATGTAGTTCACATAAAATATGTCCAAAATTTTTAGATGTCACAAGTTTCAAGTATCAAGTTATATATGACTGCATCTAGATAAGACTATATATAAAAAAGTAAATTCAAGACTAAATCTATAATGTTGCATGTGTGCATGTGCATCATCCATGCAATATTTCATGTGCATCATCCATCAAATACTGATGGATTTAGTGTCTTTCCCAGCAAAGTCTCAATCCTGGAGCTATCCTGCGAAGCATGGGGAACGTGTACACAATGTGTGCAAACATTAAAATTTGATGTTTTAAAATTGAGTGAGAATATATAGAACTTCATGTAAAAAACAAATTGTAAAAAAAAATCATGCAATACTTCATGAGGTTCACTCTCCCTTTGTTGCTCGTCCACTACAACTTCGCCCACTAAAACTTCCCCCACGGGAACATCTCCAACACTAAACTGTACAATATACATGTACAGTTATATATATATATTAAAAATTTTCAAATTTCAAATGAATATATCAACGTATTTTCAATAATATTCAAAAAAAATTAGAAAACTTGTTCAAATGGTTGAAATGGCGTGGATGTTCCTATCTCCATCACTAGAGTCCGTGGAGAAAATAAATCCTCTATAGAAACCTAAAATTCAAAAAATTTAAAAGTATAAAATAACTCAAGATCAAGATCTCAATTTATAATAAAACTTTTAAAATTGAATTTATAAAATATAACTTAAAAACATATATATTTAAGTGAAAATTTGAATACTTCTGCTAGTGGATTTGGCACATCTCCTAAGAGAGGCTCTAAAAGAAAATCTCGAAAAACTAAAATTCAAAAAATTTAAAATAACTCAGAATATCTAGATCTCAATTTATAATAAAACTTTTAAGCTTCAATTTGTAACTTATAACTTAAAAACATATATATATATTTAAGTGAAAAATTGAATACTTGTACTGTCGGATTTGGCACATCTCCTAAGAGTTGTTCAAAAATAAAATCTCCAAAAACCTAAAATTAAAAAAAATAAAATAACTCAAGATATAGATGTATCTCATTTTTAAATGGAAATTTTTGAGGTGGAATATATAACTTAAAAACATAAATTTTAAAAGTGACAAAGTCTCCATACTTGTTGTTGTGGATCTGGCGCATCTCCTAAGGAAGTACAACGTACATCTCCCAAGGAAGAAGAAGGTACTGCCATCCCAAAATCATTAGATGGAATCGAAATCTGTTAAAACATTTTATTATATATATGTACATGTACATGTGTCCACAGTTATTTATTTTAAAAATATCACTTAAAAAACACTAACATTTGCTAACATATCTTGATGGTGAGACCCATCTTGATTGTTTGAACCAGAGGCTCCAAACAAGATATTAACATTTTCGTCATTCATCAAGTGTCACAACTGAAAATGGTGTTAATATATAATGATACATTTTTGTTAGATTGATGTATACAAATAAATGTATGTATGTATGTATTTATTACAAATTGTACATGTGTTAAAATAATTGAACCCTAACCATTAACACATATCGTTCCCATGCCCTCTTCCTCGTGAACAATTAGGTCATGCAAACCATTGCGACAATTCTTTGCATATGTTTTGAGATCTTCAACACTCATGTTGTCAATATCTTCATATGTATAATACACAAAATTAGCGCATGCATTCTCCCATTCTCTTTGTCGATTCAGACAAACATCAACTCTACCCAATCCACTGTGAACATTGTCGATGATGGCATCCCTTGCTTCTCGACTAATTTGAGAAGTGGCTTCCATCTCTGACCGCAAATTTTCGACACGAAAATTTCGACCAATGATGGCTCAGAACGAGGCAACTCAGCATCATGCCTAGCACCCCTACGGTCACAAAATCGACCTTTCCCAGGATCAAAAAATTCAGAGGGAAGGTCATTGTAATTGGGTTTCATTTGCAAAAAGAATTCTGCATAAAATAATTTTGCAAAATAAAGCGGAACCTCGTCGTTCCATGGGAGTCTTCCATAGGCCACAGGTTGTCTATCATACAAATAGTGAGCTATATCAGGGTGCTTGAAATATTTCACCTTCAGCAGCTTTCTTTTTGGCTCTTCTTTGAAATTAAACATAGAATTTTCCATTGTTGTTGTAACTCTTTCTTTAACAACCTCCCATTTATCGGGACCCATCACTGTTTCCTTTCTTTTTCTCATGACTTCTAGAAAAGTATTAGTGGTTGGCCCAAGCTTTCGGTAGACATCTACTAGCTGGCCTAAATAGTGTGTAACTATTTCCATGCTTTGTCGACTCTCAACAGGTAGAGTCAAAGCCATGAGATCTCTCTGCAATTGTGCATGAATATGTTGACACCTTTCTAAGGTGCATTGCTACATGTTTATTTCCCAAGGTATATCGAAAATGTTGTCTGGATAAGTCATGGTGGGTGGACAACCTTCTTCTTGAATGAAGCATTCTACGCTATGTCTCTTTTGACCAACATTTGGAGCATTTTCAGCCTCTACATCAATATATAAAATTTTGTATATTAGAAAAAGCACATGTAAACAAATTTGTACAAATTGAATGAAAAAAATATTCAAATTGATGGTCACCTCGACGTGGTTGGCTAGCATCTTGCCCACCCTGAGACTGTTGAGAACCAAAATGACCCTGCTAAGAACCAACATGACCATCTGTTGATTGGCCTCTGGGGAATAAATATCGCCACCTTCACGCAACCTGCTAGCACTTATTGATGGCCCTATAAGGGGATTTGAACCCCATCTTCCATGGCCCTCTGGTTCCATCTACCCAATCTCCCATTACATTGTTGGAATCAAAAATCTATGGAAGCCATCAGCAACTTGCTAGGAAGGTATATAGACTAGGAAGTGAGAAAAGACAGTATTCATGTGCACGGATCTGTGAAGTAGGGTTACCGGAAGCAATCAAATTAACTGCTGCAGATTGGACACATATTCAGGAATTAGACTACGAGAAATTACCCTTCAAATGTCGTCACTGCCATGGCAAAAACCATTTTACAAGGCATTTCAAAAAAAATATCACCGAAGAAAGTGAAAATGCGAAAGCTGGTCAATGGACTACTGTGCAGAAAGTAGGGACAACAAAACCCATAAGAAAACGCATAACAATAGAAAGTAACCCCAGGCCAGCAGGGCAAGAACAAAGAGACGGGAACATCAATCCCATGCCGAAAGCAGGGAATCAAAACATAGAGCATAGTAAAGCAGTAGAAGCACCAGAAGAAAACAAAGATAACAACGAACAATCAAAGCTCACCCCCAAAGCAAAAGGCAACGAGGATCAAGGGTATATGGAGGTAACCCATGAAGTATCCCCCTCCCCCACATATGCTAACATAGTTAGAAAGAAAATATTAGATTCACCAAGCTCCTCCGAGGATGATATCCTCGAAAGTCCTGCTAAAAGAGTAGGAAGAAAGTCCTGAAGAGAAGCAAAGGAGGAAGAAGTAGAAAAAAAAAAGACTCAAGGAAGTCAACCTAGAATAGAAATTTCAATTGGAAGGAGCACAAGAGCAAGGCCTCAAAAAGGAGGAGCTCCAACCACCCCCAGCAGTAAGTAATGAGAATTGTCTCTTGGAGCTGCAAAGGTTTGGGGAATCCTTCAAAAATTGAAGCGGTCAACGACCTCATGAAAATGGAACCAACAGACATCCTCATGCTCCAAGATAAAAAAATAGAAGGGAGTGCCCTTCTAGAGATCAGCAAAAAGAAATTGCAGAAGAATGTGGGGAAAGCAGTAAGCACAAGGGACACTTAAGGAGGAATCACAACTTTGTGGAAGGAGGACCAATTCATGCTAGTCAACTCCTTCAACACTGAATGCTGGAGCTTCACAAATATGAATCACATAGAAAGTAAGTTAACTCATGCAGTATTCAATTTATATGTAGCAGTGAAAAGAAATATTATTGAAAATCACTAAATGAATTCCTAGAACTGCACTCTCCAACAAAAATCATCATTGCTGGAGACCTCAATTTGGTGATGAATGCAAAAGAAAAAAGAGGAGGCAGAAACAGTAAGGATCAAATGATTTATGTAGTAGAAGATATTATACAACAATGGGACTTAATGGATTTTCAACCAGAGAAATGGCTGTATACCTGGACCAACAATAGGATAGGGTAATATCATATCTCAGCCAGACTGGATGGGTTCTTAGTAAAAAGAACCATGCTGTTAGAAAGGAGACTAATATCCACAGCCATCATCCCCAAACTCACCTTGGATCACAAACCCATCCTTCTCTTGCTGGAGAAGGAAGAAAACTTGGGGCCAATCCCATTTAGAGTTAGCGCATTATGGATTGGAAAAAGTGGATTTTCAAAGACTGTTCGATTAGCATGGTCCACACCCGTAAGTGGCTCTTCCAACTATGTTTGGCAACAAAGACTAATAATTACAAAAAAGGCTCTCAAGGAATGGTGTAAACTCCCTACAAATACTCCTAATAGTCAAAGAAAGGAATCAGTGCAGCAATTGGAAAATCTTCAGAGAGAAATGGGCTCAATAGACATAACAAAATCAGAACTGGATAAAGAGCAAGTAGCCCAATGTAAATCTTTCTGCTCCTTTAGAAATGAAGAATGATATTGGAGACTAAAGTCCCGCAGCCTTTGGCTACAAGCCGAAGACAGGAATACGTCCTACTTCCATCAAAAATATAGAGCCCGTCTCTCTATGAACCGCACCACAGAGATCACGACCACCGATGGGATGCTTTGCAAAGGCATAGAAGAAATAAAAGTTGTTGTTTTCTCACACTTCCAAAAAATATACAGCAAAGGGAATGAGGACAATGAAGAAGATAATAAAGAATTTCTCAAGAACATTCTATCACTGGTTTCTAAGGACGAAAACACCACTCTATTGAAGCAAACAAATGAAGAAGAAATCAGCTAAATCATTTGGTCCATGGATCCAAACAAATCCCCCAGGCCAGATGGGTTCACTATTCATTTTTACAAGATATGATGGGATACAATCAAATAAGATCTGATAAGAATGATAAAAGGATTCCCACAAAAATAAAAAATGGGGGACAACACCAATTCAACTTTTCTTGCATTAATACCGAAAGAAATAAACCCAAGTTCCTTTGACAGGTTTAAGCCCATCTCTCTTTGCAATGCCTCTTACAAGATTATTGCAAAACTACTTGCAAACAGAATCAAGCCATTATTGGGTAGCCTCATCTCTTCCGCACAAGGAGGCTTCATTAAAGGAAGACATATTCTGGATAATGTAATATAGGTTCAGGAAGCCATGCACTCCAGTAACCTCAGAAAAGAGAAAGGCATGTTGGTCAAGTTAGACATGGCCAGTGCCTTCGGTAGAGTAAACTTGTCTTTCCTATATAAAGTTCTCCTTTCCTTCGGTTTTGAGAAAGAGTTTGTAAACTTGATTAAATCATGCACCAATGGGCCTTGGATAGCCCCTTTAGTAAATGGGAGGCCATCTAATTTCTTCCAAGCTTTGAGGGGACTAAGGCAAGGCTGCCCGCTCTCTCCATTTCTATATATTCTATTGCCTGACTCACTTAGCAGAAAACTGGAGCAGGCCAAGATAGCAGGAGCTGCTGAGCGACTGAGAATTATGAAAGAACTAGAACCAATAAATCATGCCCTTATTGCAGATGATTCCCTCATGCTGGGAGGTGCCTTCAGTAGAATAGCTTATGTGTTCAAAGCTACACTCCAAGCCTATTTCAAAGTATATGGAGCAATGATAAGTGAAATAAAAAGTGCAGTCTATAGCTGGAATGTAGAAGAGCATGAGATTCAGAAAGTTGCACACATTCTAGGGTTCAATGGCTACTCCATATGGGACAAGATTAATTACCCTGGGCTGCATTTAACATTGGGCACAAATTGGTCCTCTCTATGGGAAGGATTATTAACTAAAATCAATGCCAAAATTGCAGCATGGGGAGGTCAGTGGTTAATGCACGGAGGCTAGCTAATACTGATAAAATCAGTTCTTTCATCACTCCCAATCTATCAAGCTTCTTTCCTTATGGCTCCAAAAACAATTTATGGGCAAATCAACAAATTAATGAGAGAATTTTTGTGGCATGGTGCAAAAGGTAATCAAAGAAAATTCCACCTGGTTAAATGGGACATAGCCAAACGATCTCTACGTGATGGCAGTCTGCAAATCAGAGACCCAGATCTTGCCAACACATCTTTGGGTTGTAAGATTCTGTGGCAAATGAACAATGATCTTGAGCACCGTGCAAGCTGAAGGCTCATATTCAAATACATCCCAGCAAAAAAAATAAGGATCTTTCAAAACACCATCAATAGGAACAACACGCTATTATGGAGCCTCTGCACAAAAGGAATAAATTTCTTTAAGAAAAACCTGTATCGTATTCCAGGAAATCGGAAGCATGTCAAATTATAGATAGACAGGATCATGGGGCATGCACCGTTAGCATTGAATTCCAGCCTTGAAGAAATTTGAGATTTAATGGAAAATGGAGGCATCAAGAATATTTATGAAATCTCGTATTGGGATGAATTCGGCAATTGGACAGATTGGAAATTAAGTAATATCCCAGATCACCTTCTACAACAGGAAGAAATGCTTAAAGAGGAGTTATGCAATGTTTCTCCGGTGCATAAGACTATTGAAGATAAATGGGGTTGGGGACTCACAGGTATATACTCCTTCACCAAGGGCTACGTATTGTTGGAACCTCAGAGAGACAAAACCTTTCCTGCAAGTTTTTGGGCCCAGGTGTGGGACTCAATGGCATTACCCAAAATCAATTTCTATTTTTGGAAAGTAATGCATAAAAAAATCTTGACTGGTGAAAACTTAATGAAAAGAAGTATAGCTGGACTGCATAGATGTTCGCTATGAAAGAAGCCATGGAAACCATTGATCACTTGTTCATGGACTATCCCTTTACAAATAAAGTATGGACTCTCACACTCCACAGCCTTAAGGTTTCTGCCCCCTCCAAAATATTAGTAGTTGACCTCTTCTATTCGTGGAAGGATTGATATCCTTTGATCATAAAAAACTCCCTATGGGCCTGAGTCTGGATCACCATTCCCAAGTTCATGTCCTAGAAACTATGTCTTGCTAGAAATGAGCATATTTTCAACAACATAGCCTAGACCCCCATCATGGTAGTAGCAAAAGAAAAAGGCCTTCTCCTTGAAACATTGAGCACCCAAGTCCTCAAAGCTGAAACTTTGTTACAACAAGAGGAAAAGAAATGGTTCGGGAGCTTGTTTTCAGAGATAGGAAGCACAACATTGAAAAAACCCATCTCAATCTTGAGTGGAGGTTAAGAGACAAGGACACAATATTTTAGAGTTGGTAGAGGAAGCAAGGAATGACAATAGTCTTCTTTGATGGCGCCTCCAAGGGAAACCCTGGGACTACGGGAGCTAGAGGTCTCATATATTCTCTTGATGGAACCACAAATGAAACATTCAGCTGGGGACTAGGACAACAAACTAACAATCAAGCAGAAATACTGAGCTTGATAAAATTCTACCAAATAGCGAAAGAAATAGGATATAAGGAGTTGCAAGCATTTGGTGACTCTGAAATTCTGATAAAAAATATATATTCGAAAGGAAAGTTTAAGGACACAAGCCTAAATAAGAACTTGCAAAGGGTGAGATTCATTCTAAAGAATTCACCTCCTTCAAATGCTATCACATTCTCAAAGAATCAAACAAAGAAGCAGACAAGTATGCCAACAAAGTCTGCCTTTTGGATCAAGGATAACTTAGCATAAACGATGGAGAAGCAACAAAAGTCTGCATTCCGTGAAAATGACACCAGCGTGTAATACGAAATGGCAGCAGTCTTATATTGAATGTTTTCAGGCTGCAGCCAGCCGGAATTCACTATAAATAAAAATACATACCCGTTTTAGTTTTATATATATATATAGAAATTTCCAAATATTATAAATCAATACAAAGTAGTTTCCACCTACCTACCTTGGTTATTTTTCCTCCTTGACTCACATTTTCTTATAAAGCTTGTCACAAAAATGCAAGGAAGTACTACTAAGAAATCGACTAGCATAATGGTATTAACTAGTGTCTATATTTGTGTCTCTCCCCTTCAAGGGTCTTATTACCTAGGCTTCTCATATATCGAGGAGGATGAATATGGACACATATTTCCAAGAGTATTTAGGCTAAGCCTTCGATTATTGAACCCATGCTAAGTATATTATCCTAGTTTGAATTCTCCATCTTCAGGTAAAAAAGGTATAAAACCTTTGAACCCTCATCGCCTCCTTTTTTAGTGTAAAATATGATGAGGATAACTCCATTTCCACCTTTCCAAGTAATATAGAGTGATGCATCTCCCTCTTTATAAGGATTTGGAGCAATGGGACATGAAAATATGTCTCTCTAGGGATATTGGAGTGGTATCTCAACTCTCAACGAATGTTAGTTAAGAGAGGGGTCAATAGGGAACATGAGGGATGAGAGAGAGAGAGATATGGTGGCATACAAGGGGAAAGAGATAAAGGGATGTGAAGAGAGAGAAAAACAAGAAAAAAGGGGAGGTAAGGAGAAATATAGTAGAGGGAGAAAGGAGGGGGAGAGAGGGTGGGGTGGAGGGGAAGGAGGGAGAGAGAAATGGTGATAAAGGGAAAAAGAGAAGGGGATTAGAAGTGGAGAAGCAAAGTAATGGAAGGAAGAGGCAGAATATGGAAAATATATGAGTAGTAGAAAAGAGGCAGAGAAGGATGAGCGATAAAAACTTGAGATGGAAAAGTGAAAGAGGTCTTACGAAGTAAGAAGGAAGAATATATATATATATATATATATATATATATATATATATATATATATATATATATATATATATATATATATATATATATATATATATATATATATATATATATATATATAAAGAGAGAGAGAGAGAGAGAATAAATTAAGATACGGAGAGAGATAGAATTAGAGGGACATAGCGATATAGATAGTGGGGGAGAGAAAGTGAGTGATGAGGAGAGGAAAGGAAAAAGTGGGAAATAGGGAATGGGAGAGAGAAAATAATATAAGGGATAGGAGAGGGGGTTACATGGGGATAGGGTCGGAGAGCTTATCTTACTCTCTATTATATTCCTATGTGTTCATGTTCCATTTCCTTTCTTATTTTCCATTTTTTTCTTTGTACAACTCAAATAAATAATTTAAAAAAAAATATGAATATTACAATTTGAATAGTCTTTAGTTGCAATAATAATTCTAAAATGAAAAATAACATCAATATCCCTAACATCTATATAATATTAAAGTCAATATAAGTAAATAATATTATATATATATATATATATATATATATATAACCGCACATTAATTTCCCATCATTAATGAATAGTAATATATAAAGTATCATCTACTCAATAATAATACTAAAATAAAAGTAACACCAACTTTATTAATAGTAATAATATGAACCGAATAGTAATACATAACTAAATTTCTTCCACTAACTTCAATTTTCAAATATAGAAATATATTGGCATAAATAATTCCACATATTATTCTCAAGGCACTTCCATTACACGCATTTGGGATGGAGTGAGGGTCAATGTAGAGATAGAGATCTATTTATTGTAAAAATAGATATATAACATGATGATAGTAACTAATATTATTTTATACCAATAACAGATATACTTATAAAACAAAAATATAGATATAATAGTTATAAATGTTTCATAATAAATGAAACCAACCTACACTATAAAAATGTAATATTATAATAATAATTTTTATTATATCATATATATAATAATTACAATATAAAACTAAAACTAAATTATATTGTAAGAAATATAATGTAAAATAATAATTATATTGAGATGTAATTTTATTTGGGAATGTTATAGATGAAGTTTTGAAAGTATTTTGGATATATTTTTGAATTAAATTTATTTAAATGTGATAGGATTTAATTAAAAGATTTGTAAATTATGCATAATTTAATTTAAGTGTTTAAAAAGTTATTTAAAATATTGAATTTATTTATATATTTAAAAAATAAATTTAATAACAAAAAAGAAAACACAATTCTATCTGAGAACTCTCGATTAAAATAGTTAAACAACACCCTCTAAAATATCAATTATTAATTCTTAGTAATATTTTGAAAAAATTAATTCAATTATCAGTAATACTTTAAAAAATTTAATTCAATTATCAATTATTAATAAATAAATAGTACAAATTTGTCTACATAAAATATTTAAAAATAAAAAATCAATAATAATCACAAATCAAAGATGAAAGTTTATCTTAAAAATAACTATTCCTTTTCACTCTTATTAATTAACTCTTACTAATTAAATTATTGCAGATTTATTTTAAAAATAATGGTATCCGTTCTATTTACTAAAAGTTGGAAAAAAAAAAAATCTGACTCGATTACCAAGATACTTACGGTTATGGGAAAATAAACTGCTAAAAATTTTCAAAAACATAATGTAATCTACGCCATAGATAACGGCTGCAAAAATAAACCCCTATGCATTCAGGTTAATAGTTTCTAAACCCAGCCAGAGAAGTTGGAGACCTCTATCTCAGGATTATTTTGTAGCAGTGGGTGGACTCCATGGCTGATAATTTATTTCCGTCAATGGAAATGGTTAACAACTTCGTGTACAGGGTATATTTTGTATTCATACCATATCAATAAGTTATCTCCGAACAATTATTTTTTTAATACATGCCGTCGGTTTACCGATAACTTCTGTCTGCTTCACTCGGAAGATAATGGAGAAACGAATAAATAAGTGCAGAAATGCCAATACTCTAGTCTTCGTAGAGATCGATACATGGAAGTGCGTGAACAAAGCAACATGGATGTGCTGGCAAACGCATATTAGGTCATCGATTAGCGGATCAGATCCTCTCAGCACTGAAAAAGGCTATCTGGAAACTCCCTTTGTTATGAATCTACACTTCCACCTTCACAGTTGGTTTTCTATTTAAACCATCTCCATCTCTTTCACTTTGCACTCCATCACTGTGTATACCTCCTCATGTTGCCAGACATGGCAGGGACTCATTCCGCCTTCCTGCTCGCCTTTTTCGCGATCATATGCCTCAGCGCATACAACTGTGGCGCTGCTTACTATCCACCGTCTCCAGTTTCAAAATCCCCTCCCAAGCCCATCGAATTCCCCCCTCCCGTGCACAAATCTCCTCCCACGCCCATATATTCTCCCCCTTTCTACAAATCTCCTCCGAACCCAACAGTGTCTCCGCCTCCACTTCACAAATATCCTCCTCCACAACACGAATCTCATCATCCCGTTCACAAACATCACCATCATCATCGTGAGGAAGAGCATAAATATCCACCGAAGCCGGTGGTATCTCCTCCTTAAATACTAAGTACTTTCACAAGATTGCCAATGGGCGGAAGAACAGGAATTCGATATGGAGTATTAGGCGGGTGGATGGCACAGTGGCTTATACTTCGCAGGAAATCCGAGAAGAAGCGATTGATTATTTCTCTTCTTTCCTATCCACAAGTCTCCACCCAAGCACGTACTCATTCCTCCCTCTGTTCACAAATCTCCTCCCAAGCCCATTGAATACCCTCCTGTTCACAAATTTCCTCCTCCTCATCATGCTTACTGATAAAGGTACATTTGTCTACTGCATTTATTCATTGATTGCATTGGCTGTTTTTATTAAATTGAGTTTATTGATCCTCATTGTACTAATCTAATCTAATCTCCTTGAATTGCAGGGACGGTATTATAAACCTGTTTCTTCGAATAATCGTACTTACTTCTACGATGGTACCATATGCATGCACTGGTTTATTAATGTCATCATATATATATTGGTCGTGTTGGATCAATTCTTCCGCTTCAATTTATGTGTGTTTCAAGTCTTGAAGTTCGTCGCCTTTCGCAAATAACTTGTAAGAATATGTCTATTTCGCAATAAAATTTCCAGTGCCTTATTTTTGTGTACATCTTCTCTCTGGAATGCATATGTGGTGAATCGAAGGATGGACAGAAACGTCTGGAGAATGACATGATCGATTGCTATTCATATCTTCTCTTAAAATGCTAAAATAAAGTGTTATATGGAAGATTATGGAATATTGGTGCCATATATGGTAGAGTCAAATAATTTGGCATATAGAAGATTGATCTTAAAATAAAATGGCATAGGGAAGGCTTAAATTATTTCGCGCCTGAAATATCGAGATATAAAAATAAATTATGTTACAAGTTTTTTTAATGAGTTGAATTTATTGATATATTTAGCAACCTATTTCAAATAATTAAAATGATTAAATAAAAGATGTTATTAATTTTTTTTTCCAAAAAATAATAAACAAATGTGTTTTTTTATTATTTTATTTTATTGATATCTTATTTTATTATGTTAACATAAATTGACATAAATTGATGTTAAAATAAAATTTCAGTATTCTGATGTTTTATTGGTGTATTTTTTTCGAATTGGGAGTTTTGTTTTTTTAGTATTTTTTTTTTTTTTTTTAAATTTTCTATAAATGTTTTAGAATCCTTAGCTTTAGCTATGTAATATAAAAGAATAAAGTAATTTATAACTTTTGGATGAGTTGAATCTATTTATTAGAAAAAAAAAAAAAAAAAAAACTTTTTAAACAGTTAAATTCATTAAAAAAATAATAAAATGACTCACACTCGAAGCTGGTTGCAACTTTGCTATTAATATCTTTTCTTAAAATGTTAAAATAAATTGGTATATAGAAGATTGATTTTAAAATAAAGTAGCATATCGAAAACTGCAATAATTTACTGTATTCTTAATTGTTAGATGTTCTTTTTTCTCTATATTTTTTAGAATAATTTAATTATCCTATGTTTTCTATTTTTTGGTATTTTGTCAGACACAATATTTGTTTTTAGCCATGTGATTTGCATAAATAAAATAGTTGATGGAGTTTTCAATGAGCTTAATCTATTTCGACATCCAAAAAACCATTTTAAATAATGAAACTCACTATTTTACCTAAAAAAATATATCATCAAATTTCCAAAAAATAATAAACAAATGAGTCACATGCAAAGCGAGGTGCAACTACCCCGCCTTCCTCGGTCGCTTTAAAGTTATCTCAATGAATTATATTTTCATCACTCCATTCATTCCGTGGAAAGCTACCTAATTTAACAATTAAGATCGTTATCACTTACAATACAAATCAATATATAAGTTTCTGGTTGCTGATTGAATTGTGTTATTAAAGTCAAATGGACAATTACCTTTCATCACGCGAAATCTCTCACACAAAACGAAGTGAAATCACTCGGTCCATTTAGTTCGCAGGAAAGATCGCACCTATGATAATTAATAGAATTATTACTATAGTACACGTTTCACGTGGCTCATCAAACCGCGTTATTGAAATCTAGAGGATGGTATTTATTTATTTTTTAATGGAAATAATTGATAAACATTCTATTTGTTATTATAAGATTTGATTTGAAATTAAGAAAGTGAAACTGTCACCATACCCCATGAATCTCCCAAAACAAGAGATGGATTAAGAAACACCTTCCTATGCAAAGGGCCAAACTAAACTAAAATAGAATAGAATGGATGGATGATTAGTCAAACATATTTACAAACATAGATGTTTTATTTATTTCAATCATGTTGATTGTTTGCATAAGGTAGGTGTTGTAAATATGATTTATTTAATTTATTTTTTTATACAGTGAAAAAATTTATGATAATTTGGTTGTCAAATTAGTAATGATGATAGTTATTGTGGTTGTTATTAGTGAAGGCTGAATCATCTCCCTTATTCAAGAAAAACCAAGTTATTTGGATTAACTAGTTGGTGTTTCTACTAATGGTGAATCATCTCCCTTATTCAAGAAATACCAAGTTACTTGGACTGGTGTTTCTACTAACACTTTACTGAGTTCCTCTAGGTCTAGACCGTTAACCTATTTCCTTAGGACGAAAGAAGATAAACTCTTAGCCAAACAAAATAGTTTTGGGCCATATTCTATGCCAAAATACCCTCAACAATATATAAGGTAGCATATTGTTGTTCAATTCACTTTCCAAAAAAAAAAACTAAGAAAAACCACTTTCATTTTTACTTCTAACTTTCACAAATCTATTTGCCTTTTTATCCTTTTAAGATTTAGAATTTTTATATATTCAAAATATTTATTTTACTTCCAATTAAAAATATAAATATTATTTTACATATTTTTTTAATATATTCAAAACTAAATGAAACTCAAAAGTTAGATATATTATTTTTTTAATAGTTTTAAAATTAAAAAAATGAAAGTTAGATTTTATAGTTGATATTAATTTTAAAAGCTATTTCACAAATTATAAGTTATACCTCAGAAACAATATATAAAAATATAAGTATTTATAATTGGTTTATAATTTTATATTTAAGTTGTTATTTAATATATTTAAAATTAATAATTAAGAGTTATTTTAAAAGTTTATGGTTAAATATAATATTAGTAATGATATATTTAATATTATGTTTTAATTGAGGATTATATATTATATTATTATTGATTTGGATTGGATTATTATATTGTTTGTCATTTATGTTTTCAGAGTGAAAAAGTGGAAGAATGAGGTTATAGGATCAAAAACTAAAATTGAGGTTTTAAACTTTTTTGGGAGCAATTTGAGGACTTAAATGACGTTTTTTTTTGGGGGAGGAGGGGTAGGGGGGGGAGGGGAGGGTGAGGGAGGGGGAGGAATTTTTTAATCATGCTAACATCACCTAAATCAAAGAGTTTGTATGCAAAATTCAAGCCACTCATAAGTTGACCTTCCTGTTTTTTCCACCATAATTGGAGAGGATATCACATCAACCCCATTATTCATTGAAAAGGGCCTAGCCATGTAATAATGATGAATAATACTTTAGACGAGTCAATATTGTACCTCTACTTAGGAGTTGAAGGATTCAAACTTAACCTCCAGTAGTTTATAAGGTTGTGTAATAACCGAGCCACTAGGAGGAAAAGGAGTTTCATTCTATTCTGGTGCATTAAGTTCCATAGATTAGTAGAGTTGAAAAAAGTGGATAGGGAAAGAGTAAACATAGAATATTTGTGTATTGTAGTATCCCATGGGCCAAAAGCCTCACTTATTTGTACTTGCATCCATTTTCTACTTAAAGAAAGGGAGTAGAGAAACCACATAATTTAGTTGGGTTTTCATCCAAAACGGATTCCTAGGTTATATCGTAAGTTAATTTTGTGGTTTGTGAGTTTTATTTAATTTTTCTCTAACTTATGCATAGTTATAATTTACATGCATATGCAATAAAAAAATGATTAACAAACCACAAAAATATATGGAGATATAAGTCATCTTAGTGCGGATTCTATATTTTAATCATAATTTTATCACATCAGTTGTGATGAACTATCAAGTGGAATATCCATCATACTTTATGAATCATATTTATATCAGAGTAGGTTTCTCTGGGTATATTATGGGGAGTTGTAGGGAATCTAGATGGGTTAATTTAAAATTCACAAAACTCTAGTCATGGACAACAAATTTGTGAATAACCCTCATGATGTCACAAATGAGAGCTTTATACTATTGGAAACAAAAGTGGTAGATATAAATCGTAATGTGAACCTCCTCATGCAAGCCCTCACTAATAAGCTTGAGTTATTTGGAGAAGATAGAGGTTCTAACTCAAATTTATGGTCAAGGGGGGCCGATCAAGAGATCGACAAGAAACAGAGAAGGAACCATAGAAAGAACTTAAAAAATATCAACCTAGTTCAAGTGTAGTGAACCATTCATAGTCCATGTTAAAAATTGAAGTGAAGGTCAACATCAAGTTCTATCAATGTGTGATTGATGCTTTGAAGCTAAATTACTAGTTGCAACAATTAAAAGTGTATTTCAATGTTGATTATGTAGAGGAAGAACGAAATATTTCATTTTCTCGACTTAAATTAGAGGGCCATGCCCTGACTTGGGGGAAAATCTACGCAGAAACATTAAGGTTAGAGGTAGATCCTACAATGTTTAAGTAGGAGGATTTCAAAACACTCATAAAGTTACAATTTTACTCTATCGCGTATGTAGAGCACTAGTGGATCCAATGGAATTACTTCAAGCATAAACGAGGACAATGCATACTAAAGTATGCCACAAACTTTAAAAACATGGTTACAATGTTGGTTATCTCCCGGGATGTACTCCTCAAGTACATGTGGGGTCTAAACAACCATCTACGAAACAAGGCAATGTTTTTAAAGTCTGGATTGGTGGATGAGGCTTATGTACATACATAATACATAGAAAACATAGGCCAAAAGAAAGGGAAATCAAATGTATCGAAGGAGAAGGAGAACCGAGAAAATTATAAGTAGGGGGAAACAAAGTGGGAAATGGGAAAAGATGAGAATGTTCGAAACCAAGGAAATATTGTGGGGGGGGCTCTGAATTAGTATTGTGACAATTTAAAAGTTTATTTCCAAAATAAGGAATACTTAGCACCAACCGTCATAATAAATAAGGGGGGGGGGAGGGTGCGTTGAATAATATTGTGACAACTTAAAAGTTTCTTTCCCAAATAAAGAATACTTAGCACCAACCATCATAATCAATAATATTTCATACCCATAAATCAAGAGACAAGTTATAATGTGGAAACCCAATTGGGAAAACCACCATTGTTTTTGTATTATAATGGCCTTAATCCACAACTTTTATTACATCAATCTTGTAGGCTCCGACCTACTTGAAGGCTCCAACCCTCAATCTTGTCTAATATCCAACTTGCTGGTTGCTCAGCATCTAACCTAAAAAAAGTGCCTACTCCCTAATGTATTAGTTTATACTAAAAGGAAACTCCTACTCCCTAATGTATTAGTTTTTACTCAAAGTAAGCTCCAACTCCCTAGTATGCAAGCTCCAATTTGCTCCAATTTGCTTGACCTTCTTTATTCGTCTTTCATACTATTTTCAAACTGAAATCATGAGGATGTTCTTCTTCAAAATAATTATTTTTCTCTCACTCACCTCTTATTCCAATCAATTACTCATTGCATTCAACAATGCATTCACTACTACAAAATCACCATAAAAACAAACTTCAACATTGATTCAATAAGCTTCTATAATCTTTGCTTCATTTCTCATATTGCTGATACAATTATGCTTATAAAGAATATGGGATGATATATTTAGAATTAAAATTTTTGTCAACTTCAATCCTTAATTTTCATTTAACTAATGGTATGATCTTCTTTGCTTCTTTTTTTTCCACATCTGTTTAGTCATCTTGATGTGTAAAATTTTTCTTCAATCTTTGTTCTATTGTTTGGCGATGAAAAACTGATTTTAACTAATAATTCTGAAAACTATGGAATGTTATATCTTTTAAAAGAGTTTTTAACTGCAACTCTATCTTTAGTTAGCTTCCAAATGTGGCAAAAACCACCTAATTTGACACACAATGACAAATGGAGACCAGACTAGGGATTAATCAAGATTATAGAGCGGTAGGTTATACAGTCCCTGAAGCACCTTTTATATCAAGACCCTTGTGCTCTTACCATATATCCAGACCCTTGTAAAGCAAAATCCATGATTGTGGAGCGGTGCTAGCCCGTTATACCTCAAGTCATAGCTTCTATGTACCGCGTGCTTGACACCTCACTCAAGACTATAAATCGGTCATAACACCCTTGTCATATGTTCACAACGCTTCACACAACACTAAGTCCTAAAGTGCTTACTAAACTGCCACCAACATATATTTCATAACACATAAAATCATTACAAAGCTTGATCCTGACACTACTTCCAATATAAAATAATGATGGAATGGAAATTGATTGCTAAACTTCTATCTCGATCCATTAATCTCAATCTCGTTCCCCCGTCAGTCTCATTGCAAACCATCGAGAACCCCTTTAGAAACGAGGTGACACATGAAAATTCATGTCAGCAGACAAGACGTTACTCGTTTCTTAGTGCCGTCTCTTAGGCATTTCCACAGTGGCACTTCAAAAGCCTTTAAGAACCCCTTTAGAAATGAGGCGAGATGCGAAATTTCACGTGAAGAGACAGATAAGTTTCCCATCTCTTAGTCTCATTTCTCATCCATTTCCTCTGCACGACATTTCCAAAACCACTAGGGAGAGATGTGTCATGCTTATGTCACCATCTACAACGTGTCCAATAATGGGGTGCCACGTGTCATCTATTTTTGGCCCACTTGGAAACCTAAAAATGCTTTATCTACCGGTCACGTGTTACTGTCGCGGAATACGCTATAATCGTGTTGAGGTCATCTTAAGATTGATGACATCATCTCGGGATCCTAAACTGTTGATATCAGCTCGAGCTTGTGGACTACTCACATCGTCATACCGCCATGGCATATTCTCATTGATCCACCTTTCATTCGACAATTGATCCATATTTCCTGTAACAACCAAAATAATTGCACCATGTTTGCTTATTCCGTTTCATATGGATAGAGGCAAGGGGGGTTCTGGACTTGTTCTTTTTGTAAAAATATTCATAAAAGTTTTTGAGTCCAAGATCCATGCTTTGAGGGGGGCAAGACGTGAAATAAAAATAACACTTAATTGGTAAATCTCCATCTCGACACTGCGACTGTCGGATATTAGAACAACGCATCATTTTTAAAAAGGGTTGAGACAAAAAAAAAAAAAATTGGTGTGGGAGTTAATAGGAACAAGATCTTGTCTTAGACTCGGTACCTCGGTTCGTCTCACACACTACACCATGTTAAAAAGGGATAAGACATAAAATGTTAATGTGAATTGTCATGTTAGCTAATAAGGATAGGAACCTTGAGGCCCAAACAATAGTGCTCGTAAAATTTACCGATATGAAAAGGGTAAAGGAGATATATCTATCCCCTAGTGGGACCCAACCCTGAGGCACAATTATGTGGCCTTTAACATGTAGTGGTGTGGTCCCTCATCATACTTAATATGGTCTTTTGTATTTAAAAAAAAAAATTCAAATGAAAATTAACAAAGTATTTTTTTTACCAACATGACTCGTGGCAGACGTTTCAACATCCTATGGAACTATTAGGCCTAAAATTGTGGTAAACTTCATACCTTTCACCTGTAAACTTTGACTAGACATAAATTTTGATCCTAGAGGCCTTTTTCATAATGTATATATCGTTGGAAATATATTTCTAAGCACTATCTATCTATACAGTTTTGCAGAAGAAATTAATCATTTCTTCTATACTTAAAATGGATCAAAATATTAGCCTCCTAGTCAACATTTATCATCAAGCACAATGCTTCCTAGTCACCTTTGACATCAATGAAAACACACAATAATAGAATTATCACCCTTTGGCATTGATGGAAACACAAAAAACATTTTATCAACCATAAAGTAAATAAATAACAAAGTATAGCAGTATGGCACACAAGATAAACTTGACCATGAAAACACTTATTAAATAAATATCCCCCCCCCCCCCCAAGTGGTCATTCTCCCTTGTTTTGTGGAAGCTCAAACTAGTCACACGAAATCCAAACCCATTAATAAAAAATCTCTAATGTTTGATCATTCCCTCCCTTTCACATCAATGTTAAACTAGCTCCACCTCGAACTAATCTCCCACTAAATTTCTGTGTTCTTGTGGACCTAGCATCTCTCTTTTAATGTGTTGAACTTTGGACCGAATTTTGTATTGGCTTTCTATCCCGTGGAGAAGATTCAGTTGAGGGATGGACAAGTGCGTACGCCCAATATCCAGCTTAAGTATTGAAATTATTATTTTGGTAGGGATTTCGTGAAGATATCAGATACATATTCTTTTGCAGGTACATATTCCAATTTCACAATCTTATTTGAAACTTGGTGTCAAAGGAAATGGTATTTGATTGGAATATGTTTTTTCTTGGAATGTAAAATAGGGTTTTTGGAGATGTTTATTTCACTTATGTTATCGCAGAATATTGAAACGGGGTATGCATATAACACATTCATGTCTTGTAAAGTCCACTTCATCCACAATATCGAAGTGCAATAAGAAGTTGTTGCTATATATTATGCTTCAATAATAGAAGAGAAATTGAGGTCTACTTCTTGCTTAACCATGAGAAAAGGCATTCACTAAGAAAGAAATCACCACCACTTGTGCTCTTTCTATCATCTACATCACTTACCCAATCTGCATCAATAAAAGTTTTTAGTGAAAAATATTTACCTCTTGGATACTACAAACCATACTCAAGAATGGCCCTCATGTATCTAAGAATCATGTCTTCTCCTAGGAGGTGAATTTTATGGTACTTGAAATATTACAAAAACACAAACTTCCTAGATAATATATTCTCTTGACGATGTCAAGTATAAAAGGTTACAAATAAGAGATTTGTATAACGTTTGATCACCTTTGGTGACTCATCATCCTTGTTGTATTTGTATCTTGTGACCATTGGAGTGCTTACAAGTGATCATTCCTCCATCTCAAACTTTTTCAAAAATTCCTTGAGGTACTTGCCTTGCGAGATATTTTTTTTGTTTTTTGTTCATCTGATATGCAAGCCAGGAAAATTAGAGAGTCATTTGAGCATTGCCATCACAAAATTAACCTTCGTATCAGGTGCAAACTAGTGAGTTAGATGATATGCCTCACTTCTAAATATTATATCATCAACATAAAAGAAAAAGTAGTAATAGTTTTTCATTATCAGTTTTCACATATTAGTTTATTTCAATTATGTCTCTTTTAAATCCATAGGTAAGCAGATATCTATCTATCTTGGAGTACCAAGCTCTAGGGGTTTTCTTAAGACAACATAAGGCCTTTTTTGAACCTAAAGAATAATCAATATTACTTGACAATTTAAATCCTTGAGGCTACTCAATTTATACATCCTCATATAGCTCACCATCTACAAAAGTATATTTGACATCCATATAGTATATTTTTAATTTCTGGTAGCTAGCAAAAGCTAGGAACATTCATATTGCCTCTAATATTACAACATGAGAAAATCTCTCATCCAATTTTGAAAACTTAAACTTTTACATATCCTTTTCAAGGTAACCTTACTTGATTTCTTACCACTTCTCCATTTTCATTCAACTTGTTCCTGAAGACCCAGTTTTTGCCAATGATGTTCTTATTTATTGGTCTTGGAACTAGCTCCCAAATATGAATTTTCTCGATACGGTCAAGCTATTTGTTCATGGCCTTTATCAAATGGTCATCTTGAATATCTTAAGAAAAATCCTTTAGTTCTATTATGTACAACAAGGATACATGTGCTTGAGTAGGGGGAATCATTAGTGCGCTTCTTGTTTGAATACTTGTATGCATGTCACCTGCAATATGATCAATATAATGGTGGCTTTTCACACACCTTGATGGATATTTTTATTGTGGATTTTTTTTCATAAATGACTTCATCTCATCTACTTCATTATCATCCAAATCAGGGATGACTTGGTAATTGGAGTTGTTGTTTGCTAGATTTTTATATTCAAAAGAAGTGTTCTAATAAAATTTGACATTAATACAATCCATTAGCCTTATTGATTTATTATTCTATCATTTGTAGCCCTTGTTATTGTGAGAGTACCCAAGAAAAATACCTTCATCATATCTTGCATTGAACTTTCCAAGCTTCTCATCATTTTTCTTGATGTATCATTTGCTCCGAAATACCTTCAAATGATTGACTATAGTTGGTCTACCATACCATAGCTCGTATGGTGTTTTATCATTGTCTGGTACAAAGTGCACTTTGTTCAAAATTAAATATGTTGTATGCATTTCTTTAGCCGAAAATATGTTTTGTATGATCCTTTCACCCGTCAAAGCTCTAACCAGTTGTTTAATAGCCCAGTTTACTCTCTCTTCTACACCATTCTGTTATGGAGTCTTAGCTATAGAGAACTATCTTTTGATGCCATGTTCTTTGAAATAATGGTCAAATTCCTTGGAGGTGAACATTCCACCATATTCATATATTATACATTTTATTTTACAATTTTTTTCATTCTTAGCCATATATTTAAAGTTCTTAAATTTATCAAGTCCCTCCAATATTTCTCTTAGAAATGAAACCAATATCAACCTACTATAATCATTAATGATTAACATGAAGTATAGCTTACATGTAAGTGTTTGCATTCTTTAAATTCCATAAAGGTACATATGTATCAACTACAATGACCCACTTTTTATATTTCCCCTTGATTTAAATGACACTCAAACTTGCTTACCAATATGACATGATTTGTAAATGGTGTTTTTGTTCTTATATACATTCAATAGATCCGTGGCAACATTATGTTTCCTCAACTTCACAATCTGGTTGAAATTTAAATGACCCAGCCTACAATGCCACAAACAACTCTCATCAACCTTAGTCACACAATATTTCTCTATCTTTTCCCTTAAAACATAGACATTTTTTTTGTTCTAACAACTTTAGATACTATTTCATATGTTCCTAAAAAATTGATTTGGCACTTTTTTGTTCTAAGAAATACTTCATAACCTTGGTGATACATATGGGAAACACTGAGTAAGCTGTGATTCAGGCCTTCATCAACCCAAACATTATTGGCCTTACCTCTACCATTCACTACACTAAGAATTCGTTTTCCCATAATATTTTATGCTACATCATTTCCAAAGGTAAAATCACCTTTTTTTATTGTTTTTAATCAAAGAAGATTGTTTCCAAGTCTTTTCAAGTGCTTGGAACAACCATTGTCAACATACTAATGACCACCTTCATTCTGAGCATATAAAACCAAATATCAATTTTTTTATTTATTATTATGTTTCAAAGCTTTGGATTGTTAGGTTGATTTCATGATTTCAGGGGATGGTCTATGTCTCTCAGTCTACAAACAACTACTCCGTGCCCATAATTTTGGCAAATATGAAATTGGATCACATTGTCTAGTGTAGAAAATGAATTGTTGAGCCTAGATCCATTTCTCCTATTTTTTGAAAATGATTATTAGGATGATAAATTATTCTTTGTGGCATAATTTTCCTAAATTATAGGCTTACCCTAGAATTTGCAACTTTATGACCATATTTAGTACATCTAAAACAATATCCTCTAAAAATATCCTTGTACCTAGGCTTTTTTGGGTGGGTGTTATATTGTTTCCACAATTAGTTCCATGTGCGGGGGGATGAGAACTCCCCCTTTTCATTGCATCGGGCATATCATAGGGGTCACAAGGGGGGTGGAAGCCCCCATACAAGGGGTCAAGGGAAATGTCCTGGGAAATTTGTTTTGGACCCTATAATAAGTGGGCGGACCTACCTATGATTTGTGCATGGGTTTTGCATATGGTTTTGAGCATGATGGATTTTTTCCCATGGTATTTTGTAGACTAGGTCAAGAAAACCATAGTTTTATTCTAATCCATGGTTAATGGATTGGGGTTTATGAATGCTTTGACATGTATATATATGTATTGTAATATTTAAAAGAAAATAATGAAAAATATAAATTTGGTAGTCTGGATTAGCGATGAAGGGGAAAATCTTTGTGTATATTTGTTTTATGTTCTCGCCATTGTTTATTTTTTGGTTTTAAGAATTTGTTTGCGGGTAATTTTTATAGAGTGTTAAAACCTACATTTGGTATGAGCATTGTTTCGACTTAAAGGGGACTCATTTTGTGCTGAGGGTTTTTTCTCGGGCTTTTGTTAGACCTCGTTCAGTAGGAGATCTTCGAGATCGATTCTTGCGGTGAAAGAATATGGCGAATAGTTGAAAGATAGAGATCAAGAAATGTAATGATCAGAGTTTTGAGTTGTAGGATCTCAAGATGGAGGATCTTCTAGTGGATAAAGATAATTCAATCATAGTACATCCAACTACTAAACCAACATCAATGTCATCAGAAGACTGATCGAACTTGGATCTAAAGGAAAATATTACAATATGGTTGTGTATCTCATATTCAACATTGTTGAATGTATCAGGGGAAGCTATGGTAGAGTATTTGTGGAAAACTTTAGGGAATTTGTACCATTCTAAGTCTCTAGTGAACAACCTATTCCTACAAAAAAAAATTTATAACCTGAGGATGAAGGACAGAGACTCAACGCCAGATAATTTTAATGCCTTTAATTCTGTGGTAAGCCAATTGTTATATGTTGATATTAAAATTCTAGATGAAGATAAGTTCTTAGTTTGTTGTGTTCTCTACCTGATTCATGGGATAGTCTGGTTGTTGCAATAGGAATCAATATAACTACATTGAAGTTTGATGAAATATTCTCATCCTTGTTGTTGGAGGAGATGAGATGAAAAATTATGGAGATCCAAAATGGAGATGCCTTGTTTGTACAAGAACGAGCCCAGAACATAAACAAAACCAAGTCCTCTAGTGGGAGATCTAAATATAGAGGGATATCTAAAGCTCCAAGTAAAGCTATAAAGGCGTGCTGAAATGTAGAAAGGAAGGGCACTACAAAAAGGATTGTATATCTAAAGCTCCTAAGAAAGGTAATAGATCTAATTATGCTCCTTATGCATAGGAGAAAACCACCTCAGATGAAGGTGGGGTTAATTACTTGGCTTCTTATTCAAGTACACATGTAGATCATGAGGAATGGTTCATTGAATCAGGTGATTTGTTTCACTTCACTCCCCATAGGGAGTGGTTCTGTGAGTATGAGAAATATGATGGTGGTAATGTCTTCTTAGCGGATGATAGGAAGGCTAGAATTTTCAGACGTGGAAAATTAAAGTTGAAGTTGCAAGGTGGAAGGATTAGAACACTTCCTGGAGTTTTTCATATTCATGCGTTGGCTAGAAATTTGATTTTGTTAAGCAAGATGGATGATGCAATTGTAAAAAAAAATGTTCAAGAAGGATACCTACAAGATGGTTCAGGGAGAATTGGTGTTGGTGCAAGGAGTTGAGATTGGAACTATAAATAAGCTTCTGGGTAGCACTATTATTGATGGGTGCAACATCTATGTGGCTCCTAAAAGTGGAGAAGAAAACCTAGTGGTCTCTGGAGAGAATACCATTTTATGGCATCAAATGCTTGGAAATATTGGAGAGAAGGGTCTTCGAATACTGAATGGTAATGGTATGGTAGAAGTATGTATAATTGGTCTCTTTATTTCAACTTCTGTCAAAATTGTGTATATTGGAAGAAGAATCGGGTGAGTTTCCCCTCTGGTGCTAAGAGGGCAAATGAGATATTAGAGCTTGTGCACAATGATGTGTTTGGACCTATGTTGGTTCCATCACCCATTACTTTTGTGTACTATGTACCATTTATAGATGAATTTTCAAGGAGTACCAGGCAAAGAAGTAGATTGAGGACATATAATAGTGGAGAGTTATGAAAGAATGAATTTGAAGAGTTATGTAAGAAGTGTGGTATAGCATGGTAGAAGACTACTCCATACACACTTTAGAAAAATTGATTTGGAGAAAGAATGAATAGGAATTGGATGGAAAAGGAAACAAGCATTCTTATTGGTGTCAGGTTAGGACAAGAACTTTGGGCAAAGGAAGTGGAGACTGCATGTTACCTAGTTAACATATCACCTTCATCAGCGTTGGAGGATAAGACTCCACATGAGGTATGGAATGGTAAGAAAGACTCTGTTTAAGATTTGAGGGTATTTGGCCGTGATGAATATGTACATGTTTTAAATGAGAAAAGAACCAAGTTTGATAGTAAATCTGGAAGGTGCATCTTTATTGGGTATCAGGATGGTTTAAAAATTCATAGTCTTTGGAACCCAAAAGAAAGGAATGTTGTGTAAAATCAAGATGTGGTGTTTAGATAGGTGGAAGATGCTATTAAACATGAAGTCCTACCAAAGTAACTTGAGAATAAATATTTTGAGCCAAATTAGGAAGAATCATACTCTACAGCAAAACATGAGTCAGAACATGAAGAGCCACAAACTTGATCTTTGAGAAGATCAGTTCGAGAGAGAACGAAACTAGAAAGGTATAGATGATCTTATTTCTGTTCAAATTTTGATTTATCTATTACTGATGATTATCCCATAATTTTTGGGGAGGAAGTAGATTCAGAGAATGGAAAAATATTGAAAGAGATTGTTGTCTATTAAATGGCATATTTGGACAAAAATGAGGCTTGGGATAAGGTGGAATTTCTAGCTGGAAGGAGACCCATTAGAAGAAAATGGGTGTTTAAGAAGAAGATGAATGCAAAAGGAAAGGTGGAGAAATAAAAATCTCGATTGGTATCAAAAGGTTATTCCTAGGTGCCCGAAACTAATTGTGGTGACATTTTTTGTCTTGTTGCCAAGATATCTTCTATTAGATTACTTATATATATTTTTGTTTCTTTTAATTTTGAGGTAAAATAGATGGATGTGAAGACAACATTTCTAGATAGGGATCTGTAAGAAGATATCTACATGAAGCAACCTGAAGGATTTGCAGTGAAGGGTGAGAAAGAACTAGTATGCAGGCTAAAAAGTCTACCTGTGGGTTAAAACAATCACTAAGGATGTGGTATCAGGAATTTGATACATATATAAAGGGAGTAGACTTCACTAGAAGAAAAGTGGATCACTGTGTGTATTTTAAATTATTTGGTGATCGTGTTATTTATTTGGTCTTGTATGTGGATGATATATTTCTTATTGGAAATGAAAAAGAAATTATCCAGGATTTGAAGACTCAATTGTCCTCCAAATTCGACATGAAGGATATTGGTGTTGCAAACTATATTTTGGGCATGGAAATTAAATGAGATAGGGAAAAGAGGAAGCTTTTGTTACAATAGAGGCATTATGTTGAGACAATACTACAAAGGTTTAATATGAAGGATATTAAAACGATGAAGGATCTGATTCTTGTAGGCGTAAATTTATCTATTGAATATGTCCCAAGACACAAAAATAGGAAGAGGGCATGTGCCATGTTCCATATGCAAGTGCAGTTGGTAGCCTGATGTATGCAATGGTCTATACTATACCACACATTGCACATGAAGTGGGAGCATTGAGCAAGTTTATGTAAAAACTAGGGAAGGATAATTGGACAATAGTGAAGTAGGTTTCCAGGTATTTGCATGGCACTAGTCAATATGGTATATGCTACTAAGAAGACTAGGATTGGATATAGTTTTGGAAATCCGTGGATTTGTTTATGTAGAATGGGTTAGAGATATTGATAAAATAATATCTACAAGAGGGTATGTGATTAGCCTATTCGGAGGAGCAGTTAGTTGGATGAGTAAGAGGTAATATGTCGTGTCTCTTTCAACTACAGAGACTGAATACATGACAACCACTCATCCAAGCAAGGAAGCAGTTTGGTTTCAGGTATTTTGTTCAATTATGGAGTTGGTACAACAAGATATAAGGATAAACTGTGAGAGGCAAAGTGCAATTTTCTTGGGAAAGAACCCTACTTATCATTCAAAGATAAAGCACATTTATGTTCAGTATCACTTTGTGAGATATATGGATCAATTCAAAAAGGTGTTGGTTGAAAAGGTGTCCACTTTGAAGAATGTTGCAGATGCATTGATAAATTTTGTGACCACTGAGAATTTTCCTTGGTGTAGAGAAACAATGGTCATTGTAAAGCTGGACCAATGACTAAGCTCTCCTGTGACCCTATGTGTGGAAAGGAAAAAAAAATGTGGAAGAATATTGGGTGTGTGTTATATTATTTCCATGATTAGTCACACATGTGGGGGGGTCATAGGGGGGCAATAAATCCCCCTATTCATTGCTCTTGGTGTAATAGGGGCGACAGAAGCCCCCCCTGTCAGGGATTTTTTAGTAGGGTAGTAGCCCCCCTATATAGGGTTTGGGGCAACACCCCGAAATTTTTTTTTGAACCCTATAGTAGTTGGGAAGACCTAGCTATGGTTTTGTGCATGGTTTTTGCATGTGGTTTTTGGCATGATGGTTTTCGGCCCATGATATTTTGTAGATCCCGTGAAGATAACTATAGTTATGTTCTAATACAGGGTTAATGGATTGGGGTTTATGAATGCTTCAACATGTATATATATGTATTGTAACATTGAAAGGAAAATAATTAAAAAAAATAAATATGTTAGTCTTGGTTTGGGGATCTAGGAGAAAATTTATGTGTATATTTGTTTTATGTTCTCACTATTTTTTTTAAACAATTTGTTTGCAGGTAATTTCTATATAGGTTTGAAACCTACAGGATTAAATAGATTTATGAGACTTGGATAAGTTGTTATCTAAGGTATTCATGCTTGCTTGATGCTCAAATTTCTCTATTGTAGAATTTGTTTTTTCCTTCTTTTGTTATTTATATTATGTTGACTTGAATTGTTGTTATTTTAATTTATGTTTTTGTCTTATAGTTGTTGATGGGACGACATGTTGATTTTTTCCCTTTTTTTATTGCATTGGATTTTCTGAGGCTACTGTAATGGTTGAGTTTTTCATTGCTTCAACAAAGTTCATGGATCTCTTTCCCTTAATCTCTACTGTTTAACTTGATTTCACTTCAAATCCCAATCTTGTTTTCACATGTGAGGGTCTCTACACATTAATAATATCATTTAAACTTTCAACCCCTTTGCCCAAAGTCTAATTTAAGTTCAACAACATTTTCGTCTTTTGGAGCTCTTCTCTCATAGTCACAACTTCCTCTTAATATTATCAAATTCTTGATTTCTCTCTTTGAGTTGTTCATTCAAAGTGTCATGGATCTTCTTGGCTTCCTAATTTTGGAGGAGAATAGGTTCCACAACTTCAACATTATTCTTCACCATTAATTCTTTTTTGTGATTTATTTTTATTTCCTAGTCTTTGAATCTCCTCAAGAGTGATTATTAGCTCACCTTCTTATTTTTCGGATTCATCATGGTTTTATTATTTAGTTTCAATGGGCATAAGAATAAAATCTTTTGAGATTTCACGAGATTTGTCCTTATTTGAAGATTAGTTATCTTGACTTTCAGAGTAGTTGGTGTCATGAGTGCAAAAGCTCCTTTTCTTAGTCTTTTTCTCCTTGTGAAACATTTGATACTTATTCTTAGTTTCATGCTTATTATTTTTCTTCTATGGACATTAAGAAGCATATTCATTTACTTTACCATAATTAAAACACTTGAAATGTATCTTACCTTTGTAATTGCTTGAGCCTCTATACATATTTCTCACAAACTCAACCTCCTCTTCTTCTAATTCACATCATGAGTCATAATTTTATTCCTTGTGATTCTTTTTCTCTTCGAATGTTTCCTCCATTACTATAGATTTTCCATCTCAAACCCTCATCTCATAGGTAGTAAGAGTACCAAGCAATTGATTCATTATGAAAGAGTTTAGGCACGTCATTTCCTCAATGAATGAAACTTTGAGATGACATATCTAAGGAAGAGATCTTAAAAAAATTTGGATTACCATTGGCACCTAGATCTTCATTGATACCTATTATGGTATTGAAAAATTCACCAACTCTAAAAAATAACTTTTAAATTTCTTCATCAACATACATCTTCAAAGATTCAAATTGCATTATAAAACCTTGGATTTTAATTTTTTTTACCTTGATTTCACCTTCATAATATCTTCTCATATTCTCCCACATTTCCTTTGTAGTAATTCAATCCATGACCTCTACTAATTTTGATTCAAGCATGCCAACAAGAAGAGAATTCATATCCTTGGAATTGTACATAAAATAAAACTTTTCATATGTAGTAACTATGAATGGATGCTTCTCATGGCCACCTTGAATAATGCCCCAATTTTCTGCACCAAGAGAAAAATATAAGTTTTCATCGTTACATTCCAAAATGTATAGTTCGTTCCATTGAACATATTCTACTTGTTTTTGTTTTGTCCTTCCTGGTTCACTATTGTCCCTAATAATTCTTCAAACTATTAAACTAATCCTAAAGTGACTTGGTGATGATACCAATTGCTAGAAACTAAGATAATACTAAGAGGGGGGTGAATCAATATTGTGACAATTTAAAACTTTATCTCACAAAATAAATAATACTTAGCACCAGTAATCATAATCAATACTACATCATATCCATAAATTGGGACATAAGATATAATCTAGAAACCCAATTGGGAAAACCACCAATTTTTTTGTATTATGATGCAACATTTAAGCCAAAACTCATATTACATCAATCTTGTAGGCTTCGACCTACTTGAATTCTCTAACCCTCAATCTGGTGCAAGATCCAAGTTGTTGGATTCTCAGGCTCCATCTTGAAGGAAGATTTTACTCCCTAATTTATTAGATGCTACTGAAAGGAAGCTCAAACTCCATTGAATGAAATTTTCAACTTCCTTGACCTCTTGATTCCTCTATCATACTATTTTCAAACTCAAATCATGAAGTCCTTTCTTCTTCAAAAAAAAATATCTTTATCTCTCCCACACCTCTAATCCTGATCAATTACTCATTGCATTCACCAATGAATTCTCTTCTAAAAAATCACCATAAAAAACACCTCCAACAATGACTTAATATTTTTCTCTAATATTTGATTAATTTCTCATATTGTTGATACATTTTTTTTACAAACAATGTGAGCCAATGTATTAAAATTAAAAATTTAGTTAAATTCAAATATTAATCTACATTTAACTGATGGTTTGATCTTGTTTCTTCTTGTTTTCCACTTCTATTAAGTCATCTTGGTGTAAAATTTGTCTTCAATATACGGTCTACTATTTTCTAATGAAAATTTGAGTTTAGCTAAAAAAATTTTGAAACTGTGGAGCGTTACAGGTTTCAGCATAGGTTTTAACTGCAAATATATCTTTATTTAGCTCCCAAATTTGTCGAAAACCACCAAATATGCCACATAATGCCAAATATGCATGGATACCAAACGAGGGCTTAATCAAGATTATGTAGTAGTTGGTTATACATTGCACACTCTGGATTTTATATCAGTATTGTGGACTCATTAAAGCCTCTGATGCACTTTAAATATATTTAACCTCTTGTAAGCCCAAAATCATGATTGTGGAGAAGTTTTAGCACTTTATGCCTTAAGCCAAATATTTTATGTACCATGGGCTTGACACCTCAATAAATACTACAAATCAATTCTAGCACCCTTGTCATATTACCACAATGCTTTACATATCCTTAAGGCCCAAAGCAATTAATAAATAAAAACTAGCAAATATTTCATAACACATGAAAGTGTTATAAAGCTTGGTCCTAGTACTACATCCAATATATAGATGGAATGCCAATTGAAATCTAAATTCTTGTATTGGCCCATTAATTTTAGTCTTGTTCCTCGACCCGTCTCATTGCAAACCACTAAGAACCCCTTTAAAAGTTGGGAAACACATCAAGTTTCACATCAAAATACAAATAAGTTTCCTATCTCTCAGTCCCATCTCTTGGGAAATTCGATTATTGTAGCATGAAAAACCATCAAAAACATAGAAATGGGGTGAGACGTGAAAATTGACATCAGGAGGTGCAGAATTTTCCCTTCTCTCATTCATTTCCTCTACCCGCCATTTCCAAAACAATTGACGTGATATGCATCATGCTTATGTCACCATCTACCATGTGTCATACTTTTTTGACCCACTTGACCACTTCAAAATGTTGATTTTGCATGCCATATTTCACTTTCATATATTTCCACATCATATAAAGATGACATCATGACGACATCATCTATGGATCCTAGAATATTGACATCATTTTTGTCTCCTCAACTATTAACATGATCTCAAGCTCCTTGACTATTGAGGTCACCATGCCAACATGGTGTATTCTCATTGATCGACCTATCCTTTGGTTATTGGTCCCATTTGTATTTATTAGCCAATAGAATCACACCATGTGTCCTTGTGCCATGTCATCTCTACAAAGGCGAGGGGAGTTCTAGAATTTATTTTTTTGTAAAATAATTGAAGGTTGAGGTCCATGTTTTGATGGGGTGAGACTTGAAGTAAGCACAACAATTGATGGTTAAAATATTTATATTGTTCTTAGAACCTTGGGACATCAATATGTTATCACAATGCATCATATGAAAAATGATCCAAGAAATAAAATTGGGAAAGTTAATTAATAGGAAAAATATCTCATTTTGGTATTGGTACCTCAGTGCCTCTGACACCGTACCACGAGAAAAATGGCCTAGAGATAAAATTTTAACATGAATTATCATGCTAGATAATGGGGATAGGAACCTTGAGGCATGTAACCCTACTCTTGTAAACTCCTCCAATATGAAAAGGGGCTTATGCGATATATGTGTCCCCTACTGAGACTTAACCTTGAGGAAGAGTGATGTGACCTTTTATGTGTAGTGGTCTGGTCCCTCCTGAGCTTTAATATGGTCCTTTGTATTTTAATAAAGTTTTTCAAATGAAAATTAATGAAGGATTTTGATACCAAACTAAACCGTGGAATAGGTTTTAAGGTCCTATGGAACCATGAGGCTTGGAATCCTACTAAACTTCAAAAATCTCAACTGTAAAATTTGACCAGACATAATATTTGAACATGGAGTTATTTTTTAAAGTTTGATAGAGTGCTAGAAATCAATTTTTGAGCACTATCCATATAAAAACTTTGTAGAAGAAATTAATCATATCTTTTATACTTAAAATGGCTCCAAACATTAAGCTCTTAATCCACCTATATCATTAACAACTCCTGATCACCTTTGATATCAATGAAAACACACTATTTTAATAATGAACATGAAAATTATGGCCCACTAGTAAAATGATCTCAAAAACCATTGAAACCATTATAAAAATGAATATGATACATAAGATAAGTATTGGTAGTCTCATATAGAGCTTAACCCGAAGAAATAAAGGTATTACACTGAGAAGAAGAACCTCATTGTCACTAATGTGATAAATCAGGTTGAAAGAAACTTTGATGTGGATGATAGAATTATCTATACATTAGTGTGGAAGGAGGTGAATTTGAGTAGCCTTCACAAAAAGAAGAGAATGAAAATACCAGACTCTTCCATATAAATATAGAGACTAAAAACTCAAATTTTGATGCTATGTTTGTTATGAAACCAGCTTCAAAAAGAGAAGAAAAGAGATATCAACGCCTTAGAAATAAGCTACTTCGAGGAGGAAACCTCCAATACATTACATGAATGAACAATTCTTGGATGATTAAAATTACAAAACCTCCTTTCTGTATATAGGAGTCCATGGGGCCACAATGTAATCCTAGTGGGGTCACAATGTAATCCTAGCCAACCTAACAATAATAATTTAAGGGCACAATAATAAAAATATGGGGGTTACAAGGGTACAATAATAATGATAATGGGGTTACACTAACAACAATAAGGGACTATACTATTAATATAGGGATCTAACATGCCCCTCTCCTTCAAAAAAGTGTTGTACTCAACGCTTGAGTAGCTTTGGGTGCTTCTATATAAAATTCTAATCCTCCCATGTAGAATCTTCAGTGGGTAAGTTCTTCCACTTGATGAGATACTCCGAAATTGATCGATTCCATAGCTATCGAGTTCTTGTTTCCGTGACCGCTTCAGGGTCCAATATGATTTTTCCTTCCTCATCAAGTTCTGGAAAAATTGTTTGAACTGGAATATTTTCACCTATAAACTTCTTTAAGCATGAAACATGGAAAATTGGATGGACTCATGAAGAAGCAGGAAGCTCCAATTTGTATGCCATAGTACTAATCCTTTGCAACACCTTGTAAGGACCATAGTAATTTGGTGATAATTTATTATCCTTCTTAGCTTGCTTGAGGGACATTTGTTTGTATGGTTGTAGTCGTAAAAATACCCAGTCTCCTACATCAAAACTTCTCTCTCTGCGATGTTGATCTGCCTATTGTTTCATTCGATCTTGTGCCAAACTCAAGTTGTCCTTTAAGATTTGGAAAACTTCTTGTTGATGCTTGATGTGATCTTCCACTGCTTGAACCTTCAAATTTTCTCTTAAATATGATGTGATGGATGGTGGATGATATCCATAAAGTGCCATAAATGGGGTCGTTTTTGCTGCAGTATGGAAGGAAGTGTTATACCACCATTCATCTAGAGGTAACCACTTGACCGATTGCGTTTTTTTATCATATACAAAACAACGAAGATATCCTTCCAAACATTCATTTACTATCTCAGTTTGACCATCGGATTGGGGATGATAAGATGAGCTATGAGCTAATTGAGTACCCAAACAAGAAAATTACTCCGTCCAAAAATTTCCAGTAAAAATGGGATCTCTGTCGTTCACAATAACCCTTGGGATTGCATGTAGCTTTTGAATTGTGTCCATAAATGTAGTAGCAACTGTACTTTCTTTAAATGGATAAGATAATGCACAAAAGTGTGTATACTTGGTAAGTCTATCAACTACCACCATGATGACACTCTTTCCTTGCGACTTAGGTAAACCTGTGATAAAATCCATTGAAATCTCCTCCCTATGTTGACTTGGAATGGATAAAGGTTGTAGAAGCCACGGGGTCTTAATTGTCTCAATTTTATTCCACTGGCAAACCAAACATTCCACCACAAAATTTTGAATATCAGATTTAAGGCCATCCCAAAAAAATTCTTTCTTCACCCTATGGTAAGTTTTTAAAAATCCTCAGTGTCCTCCTAAAGGAAAAGTGTGAAATTCCAAAATAATATTTAGTTTTAGTTGGGAATTCTTACAAAAATATAAGCAATATTTTTACCATAAGGAATCATTTTTCCAACTAAATGTATCAGATGTACTAGGATCTTGCTGCAACTTTTGAATGAGTGTCCACACGTCTTCATCCTTCTTCCATTCATCTCTTTCTTCGGTTATCCAATCTAGTTGGATAATAGAAATGGCACAAAGCAATGCTTCCACCTCTTCATTCTTTCTTGACAGTGCATCTACAACAACATTTAGCTTCCCTTTTTTGTATATTATTTCAAAGGTATAACCCAACATCTTTGTTACCCATTTTTGTTGCTCTTTTGAAGATATTATTTGTTCCAAAAAGTGTTTAAGACTATCATGATTAGTTTTTACCTTGAAGTGTCTTCCCATTAGGTAATTTCTCCATTTCTTTAGTGCATGCACTATTTCTAACATTTCCTTTTCATAAATAGGTTTATGTAAATACTTTCCTTTGACTGGACGACTTTCAAAAGCAATGGGTCTTCCTTCTTGCATTAAAACAACACCAATTCCATTTCCTAAGGCATCACATTCCACAATAAAGGTTTTTGTGAAGTCTGGCGTAGCTAAGACTGGTGCTAGGCACATTTCCTCTCTAAGATGTTCAAAGGCCTTCGTTTCTTCAGGAGTCCATGAAAATGCATCTTTATTCAATAATGTTGTTATAGGTGTTTCTATTCTCCCATAATTATTAACAAAATTTCGATAATAACCTGTTAACCCGAGAAATCCTCGCAATTACTTTATGGTTGTGTGGACTTTCCATTCCTTAATGGCTTTAATTTTGTTAGGGTCTACCTTAACACCCTCGTGAGATACAATATGACCCAGATATTCCACCTCTTGTACTCCAAAGAAACATTTGGATGTTTTTGCATATAATTGTTTCTCCTGCAATAGTTTGAGCAACCTATCAACATGTTGAACATGATCCTTCCAAGACCTGCTGTAGATTAGTATATCATCAAAAAATACTAGCACAAATTTTCTAAGGAAGGGTTTGAAAATGGAATTCATCAACCCTTGAAATGTAGAAGGTGCATTGGTAAGGCCAAAAGGCATGACCAAAAATTCATAATGACCTTCATGAGTTCGAAATGCTGTTTTTGGAATATCTTCGGTCTTCATTCTAATTTGATGATATCCTGAATGAAGATCCAACTTGGTAAAATAAATTGCTCCATGTAATTCATCCAATAATTCATCAATCACGGGAATGGGAAATTTATCTTTAATGGTGAGCTTATTGAGCTCCCTATAATCTAGACACATGCGCCATGATCCATCCTTCTTGTGTACCAATACTACAGGAGCAGAGGAAGAACTTTGACTAGGTTGAATTATACCCACCTCTAACATTTCTGCAATCATACGTTCAATTTCGCTCTTTTGGACATAAGGATATCTATAAGGCCTGATGTTTGGAGGAACACTTCCTGGAATCAAATGAATAGCATGAACATGATCACGAATAGGTGGGAGTCCTTTGGGAGTTTCAAACACCTTGGAATGATTGTCCAAGACTTGTTGGAGATCTGCAGAAATAGATGATTTTGATGTTGGAACTTCTAGTGAGCATAATTGTGAAATTACACCTCGTTGTTCTTTCTTTAGAAGCTTTTTCATGACATTATAGCTTATTATATTTCCCGGCTTCCCTGCAATACCCCGTAATTTGACTTCCTTTCCTTCTAAAAAAATTTCAAGAAAAGTTCTTGAAAATTAAAAGCTACCGTCCCCAAAGATTGTAACCATTGTACTCCTAGTACAACATCAGCACCTCCCATAGGAATGGAAAGCATTGAACTATTCAATACATATTCCCCCATGGTTAGCTTGATATTATGGCATTTTCCAGAGCAATTTATAGTTCCTCCATTTGCAACCATCACTTGACATTCTGGTGCTGGGTATAGGAAACAATTCAATTTCTTGGCTACCTTACAATGAATAAAATTATGGGTACTACCTGAATCAATCAACACTATTACCTTTTTCTTCTTGATATGTCCTTCTATCTTGAGAGTTTGAGGAGTGGTAATTCCTGCCAATGCATTACACGATATGGTCAAACTCATTTCTTCCTCTTCTAGGGCTGGTTCCTGGTGTATATCCTCTTCTTATTCATTTTCTTCTTCCTCTTCACAATCTATGTAAAATAATTTCTTCTCAGCACACTTATGACCTTTAGTGTATTTGCTATCACAACTGTAGCAAAGCCCTTTTGCTCTTTTTTCTTCCAATTGTTGTGGTGTCAACCTTGTAGGTTGTGGAAATCTAGGAGTAGTAACACTTCCCTCTTTATAGAAGTGGGTGGTAGGCTTCCTTGTCACCATAATTTTACATTCAATTTTTCATGCCAATCTGAATGCCTTCTCCAATGAATCAGGTTCCAAAACACGAACTTCATGTTGGATGTTATCCTTTAAAGTACCTATGAAGAGATCAATCCTATGTTCCTCTGTAATATCAGTTACCCTTATATTCAATTTTTGGAAGTTCTCAATGTGCTCCCCCACTAAACCCTTTTGTTTGAGATTTATCAATTGGCTAAAGAAGGTGTTGCTCTTTGTATCCTCATAATGTGCTATCATTTCCTCCGTAAAAATTGACCAAGTGACAATTTTTTTACGGGAGAAAAACCATCGATACCATACAAATGTATTTTGTTCTAAATGTAAAGTTGCAATGCATACCTTTTGTGTGTTTTGCACATTATGGAGATCAAAATATTGCTCCATCTGTAGTATCCATGTTACAGGATCCTTTCCATAAAACTTCCTCATATCCATTTTTGGAATATGGTGGTTCTTCCCGCCAACATTAGATTTTATGAAATCATGATTAACATTTATTTTGTTCTCGTCGTGAATTTCCTCTACTATCTTTTCACCATTAGGAAAAATTTCTTGTATCAAATTTTTCAAACCTTCAATGTCCGCTTTTAGATCATTCTTCATGTTTTCCATTTTCTCATAGATCTTAGCTTCCATGTCATCCATCTTAGATTCCATTCTAGCTTCCATGCCATCTATCTTAGATTCCATGCCATTCTTCAAACCATCCATCTTAGATTCCACGCCTTTCTTCAAACCATCCATCTTAGTTTCCATGCCTTTCTTCAAAACTTCCATGCCATTTTTTTTTCTCTTTGCGAGAGTGAAATTTGTTGCACTTGCTCTTGTAATTTTGATATGTCATGTTGCCATTCTTCATCTTCATGAGTCATAGTAGAGCTTTCTAAAGGCTTAGTGGGTGTTGAATTCTTTTTAGGGGCCATTTTAGAATCCAATACTGATATCTATTCTAGAATATTCCCTTGGAATCAATTCAACTTGATTCTCCAAACAAGACTTATGCAATTCGGAAAAAAAAATACACACCTTTTACTTGCTTTTGAGGAGGTCGATTTTGAAATTGAATTATCTGTATAATTACGGATCCTAAATATCTGAAATTCAGCCCTGTACTAGCCCTCTAAATCTTCTTTCAAATACCATAGTTTTGATCTGATTTGGAATCTTCAAGGAAAATTTATGTCCAATCTCCCACAATGACCCAATTTTGGACTGGTTCAGTAGAGTGAACTTGTATGACTTGCCCCGTGTCACTATTTCCTCTTTTGGATCTGAAATCGATCGACCAAAAACTAAATTCCATGTACTTACAGTAACTTTTTACATCATTCCAATCCGATGCTCAGAGAGAGAGCTATGAATATTGTCCCATGATCACCTCTTTGAGATGAAATTCAAAAGCCTCAAAAATCCCTATCTTCCACAGATCATGTATCCGAAAATATTTCAAACCAATATTTCAAATTTTTTGAAAATGTTCCTTAGGATTGTGCCTTCGTATTCTAAAAATTTCAGCTTTTGAACCTTTGTAGAAAAAAATTTATTACGAAAATACCACGATGACCAGTTTATGTTAAATTCAGGAGCCTGCAAAATGACCTAACTTGCACAGATCATATCTCTTAAAATATTGCGAACCAAGATCTGAAATTTTGCAACGGTCTTCCTCAGGATTTTGACTTCATGGTGTAAGAATTTCAGATTCTGAAACTTTGTAGAAAACAAGTTATAGCGAAAATGCCACGTTGACCTGTTTGGAGCAGTGTAACCCTAGAATCTCAAAGCTCTAATACCAAATGATGTGAAACCAGCTCCAAAAAGAGAAGAAAAGAGATATAAACACCTTAGAAATAAGCCAATTTGAGGGGGAAACTTCTAATACATTACATGAATGAAAAATTCTTGGATGATTCAAATTACAAAACCTCCTTTCTATATATAGGAGTCCATGGGCCACAATGTAATCCTAGCCGACCTAACAATAATAATTTAAGGGCACAATAATAACAATATGGTGGTTACAAGGGTACAATAATAACAATAATGGGGTTACAATAACAAAAATAAGGGACTATACCAGTAATATAGGGACCTAACAATGTTGAACTTAGGGGTGACTCTCATTGTAAAAAAATTGGTCAACAAACTAGAATTGGAAATTCATGATCATCTAAGCCCATATCTATTGGGAAAAGTAGATAAGTATCCGAAAATAAAGGTAACCAAATAGTTTTCTATTAGTGCTAATTTTATTGTTAAAGTAGAACTAGATCTAGCTCTCCTTGATGTATGTGGAGTGCTGTTTGGAAGTCCCTATATGTATAAGTGAGATGAAATTTATTGGAGATATGACTAATTTCTTATCCTTGATAGAAACCTACTTGATAAAGATTTCAACATTATGGTAGCAAGATGATTATACAGGCTAGTACATGTGTGATAGAGAGAATGGAAAAAGGAATATTAGTTCATAGATAGAGGAATGATAAAGGTAAAGTTTAATAAAGTATTTGTGGGTCCTTTGAAGAAAGGTCACGTACATATGCGAGTATGGTGAAGAAAAGTTTTGTATATTTTATGCACCATGGTATTATCAATACCAGGGGTTTTTACCATGGTATTGACCAATAGTAATGAGCATGATACTAAATATTTTATCCCGTCGGAGAATACCATTGACATTACTAAGGGATTGTCCTAAGTTATTGGACAAGGCCTAATTTATATAAGGAGTTGGGGATAAAAGTGTTAAGTGTGTATGTGATGGATTATTTATGAATAACTTGATCTAAAATAGGTGTGTACTAGGAAGAATGAAAATGGGTCAAATATTTTACGTCTGAAATGAATAGATATTGAATAATTTGTTTATGGTTTGATAGATATGTCATGATGATATCATGGTGTGTGCTGAGATTTGGGTTTGACAGATGTTCTATTATGCAACGAAGGTATGAATCAGTACTTATAGATATGTAAGTTGGTTTTCTTCAAATAAGTTACATACATATGTGTATCTTCTTATGAGAAGTCGTGTATACATTTTCAAATAATCTGTACTCAGTTGTCAAGTATGAAAAGTGTGTATATAGAAGTATATGCTTTATAATAGTCACATACATCTGCTAGGGTTTTGCAGTATGAACTGCTAATGATGTTTGATAATTTATTTTACATTTTCTGCTAATTGTCGATGATGTCTCTCTTATGATAATATGTGTTTGATAGTCTTGGTTGGGTTGAACTGATTATGGAATGAAATTTTGACTAGTGATGATGCTACTGTATGGTGATCTGTATCTCGTTCCATAATCTGTGATGGGTTCTGCATGTGATTCAGTGATTGATTTAGTGTGACAGTGGTTCAGACACTGTTGATTAGTGTTTTGATATTTTTACACAGCTACTCTTAAGGATAAGTGTGTAAATACAAAGTTGTCGTTCAAAACAAAAGTGCTTATCTTCTGACATATGATTGATCAAGGTTTGCAATGACAGGATCTGGTTTTTGTGATGAAAAATATGTGGTATGATATTATGATGAATGGGTATACATTTATATGATTTTATCTATTTTCTTTGGTTATTTTGGATTCAATAATTGATTTACTAAATGAGTTGATTCAATGAATGTTTTGGTGTCTGAAATGGTTATGCAATTGAGTGATTTTCTACAATGATTGGTTTCAATATTTCTATGTGATATTGGGATAACATGATAGAAGTGATTCTAGTTTGAAAATATGATAAAAAGTGGCCTAAAAGTTTTGATGTTTTGAAACAGGTACATACAGTAAGAAATATCATGAAATGTAGTCCACAGAGGTGCTGAGTGTTGGAGCCTTTAGTGAGGGTGTCGAAGCTTCCTTCCAGTGGTAGCTGGTAAATATGATCAGGGGATTGGAGCTCCCTTCTAGTGGGTGCTGGTAAACGAGATCAGTGGATTAGATATACCTTCCAATGGGTGGTGGAGAATGAGAGACGGTTGTAGAATTTTGCAGGTGGGTGGATGCGTACTGGTATGAGTCTGCGTCGATACAACATTGTAAGAGTTTTTTCTCTATAATAAAAGAAGAAGATAGGGATGACGATGGTCGTGGTTTTCTCCCACATTGGTTTTCCACCTAAAATCCTAGTGTTCATGTGTGCTAATGTGTTTCTTGTGTATCTATTATTCACTGTTGATAGTTTCTTCTTAATATATGTATAATGAATTAATGATGTAATGTTTAAATATTAACAGATGATGAATGATATGAAAATTTAGTTAACTGAATATATATAGTTTTCATTCATTATAGTCACATACATATGCGATTTCAGCAAATAACATTCTTGTATGGAATTTTTAATAAGAAAATAAAAGTTGAAGTAAGGTTTAAAACACTAATTCTCTCAACCCCCCCCCCCCCCCCCACCTCCCCTCTTTGAGTGTTTTTCCCAAAAAAATTTATTAGATTCAGTCTCTTGAGTTGAAGCTTAATCGCTTGGAGTGGATCAAGGATGATGGAAAAGAAGAAGATATGTATAAGGAAGGAGTCAAAAAATGGTGGTAGTGATAGTGATATAACATATATAGTGATAGTTATAAACGTCAGCAAATATTCAGTTTTTTGAGAACTCCACTTTCTATTGATGAAGAATGAAGAATGTGGTAAAAAAAAATTATGAGGTATGGGTTTTTGTTATAATTTTAGTCTATCTACTTGTCTATGTAATAATGATGATAGTGAATCAACTGAAATTGCACTCATCGGTAAAAGTGAAATTAAGAATTCTAAAGAGAAAACATATTAAAAAATGATGGCCCTAGAAGCTGAAGAAAAATGAAATACAGAAACAACGGACAATGAAGGTGTGCCTATGATAAGAAATGATAATTATAAATAATGGAAAGAAAAAATGAACTTTAATCTAATGAACCTTGGATTTTTTGTTTGGTATTTATTATCCAATGGTTTCACTAAAATTCCCCCATAATGTGAATAGTTGATAAAGAACAATAAAGAATTTAGTGCCATTATTAATAGCATACCTGGTTCAATATTTAATAGGGTTATACATTATACAACTAGAAAGGAAGTATGGGATAAACTATAGGAAATCCATGAAGAAAAACCAAAGAAAAATGAACATGATGATAAAACAACTTATGTTATGTCAGATGGCATGATTGATTCAGAAGAAGCAAGTTAGAAAAAAAATTTATATTAGAAGAAAAAATTATCTTCATTTCAAAAGGATCATTAATATTAATGATAAGTTGTAGGAATATGATAACTGGAGTCATGTTAAATCAGTAAATGTTGCAGTAGAATATAAACAATATTATGAAGGTTTTGAAGTTGAGATCGTCTCTCTAAGAGAAGATCTTGAAAAGTAAGAGAAGTGAAATGATGAGATACTTCAAGCATTTCAAGAACAAGAGAATGGGCTGAAGGAAGAGATTATCAAATTAAAGGAGCAAATGGAAGAAGGAGGAAAGGTTGAAGAGGGAATGAAGAAGCGGTATCTAGAAAAGGAAGAGCAATAACAAAGAATGGAGGTTGAGGTTAACATTATAAAAGGTAAATTAGAAGAAAAGGATAAGAACTTGAGATTTCAAGACAATACCAAGGTTTTGGATAACATTCTTAGTAGTCAAAGGTCTCCTTCCATTAAATCTAGTCTTGGTTTTCATGAATCTATTAAAGGAGAATCTAGTTCACAAGCTAGTACAAGGAATATAAAGGGTAACAATGCAAAACCTGAAGTTCTCAATAAGGAGCTAATAAGTCAGCCTGATAAACAACTAAATAAAGTGAATCTTCAAAGGAAATAATTTTCTCCTAACTATAGAAGTGTTAATCAATTCTCTCCTCTAATCAATAATATTGAATGTTTTATAATTCACAATTATGGACATGTTGCAACCAATTGTAGAAGAAGATTGTTTCAAGCAAGGATTCATATCACAAGAATAACATCATCTCTCAGGTACTTAGGTTTCTTCAAGGGATATTGTTTTACTCGCAACATAATTTTTCACAAAGCTATTGATTGCAATAAAATGAATATGAAACAGAAATATTATGATTCCTCTACTCCCTTTTCTGGTCATATAATATGTTATGCTTATAATAAGTTTGAGCATGTAGCAAAATAATGTAGGAACAAATAAATTGATTTCCATAAAAAACATGGCTAGAAATCAAATAAGAATATTGATGTCAAAAGACCTAAAAAATATGGATCCACCAATAACTCTCATATTAAAAAAATATATATAAGAAATGATAAGGTGTCACCTTTCTCTTTGCTCATTTAAAGATGAATATGAATGATACATAAACAGTGGATGCTCTCATCACATGACTGGAGATAAGAGAAGGTTTGAGTCTCACAAGAAAAATACAAATGGTAAGGTTATTCTTACAAATAATGCTCCATCAAACGTTCTGGGAAAAGGTAGAGACAAAATTAATAAGTATTGAAGAGCAACTGCTACTTTATTAGTTCAAGGGCTAGGGTAGAATATTCAAAGTGTAGGTCAAATGGCGGATAAATGAAATATAATTTCATTTATATCAACCAAACGCAAGGTTATATATGAATAAACTAGAAATGTCATAAGAAGGGGATATAGAAATTAAGAAAAAAATTATACGGGTTTAAAGAAATGGCTTCTCGCAGAAATGAGGAGGATAGTTCCTCTTATTCAAACTCAGAGTAAAATAATATGGTGTCCATTGTAGTCCATTGTTGTAACATTGGCTACAGAAGTGATGTGAGGTACATGACCTCATGAAGAGCTGGTAATGATTATTAGGTCCTCAAGATCAATGATGTATGGTCTCAGGGGGAAATATTCATATATATATCTTGATGATGACGTTGAAAAGTGTAGCTTGGGAGGTATTCCATAAGCCCACATGGGGTTGTGAAAATTTTGGTCACAAAAAAGGGGTTTGTGAGAAAAATACACAAGTGAAGGAGTTTTAGACCCAATTGGGGTTTAAAATTCAAAAAGAAAAATTAAAATTAAATTCCTAAATCTAAAGGAAGATCAAACCCCTAAAGTCTAAAGGGTTCCTAAGAAGGTTGGAAAATATATTTAAAGAAGACTTAGCATAAGACTATGCATCGAATGAGAGAAAAGCATTTCATCATGGAGGGTGAAAGAGATGTAGTCCTCATGAAGAGGTTGAACTAGAAGTCTAGGGAGGGCATCTAGGGAGTCCAATTTTACCTTCTTCTCAAAGGTAAATCACACCACGAAGGGATCAATCTATTTTAGTAATAATTTCGAGCTTGAAGGAGAAATCGAGTTCAGCAAAGGAGGTAGAGATCTGAAGAGGATCCCTCTGGGTGTCTATCTTGTTTTAGATCAATGCTGAAGGGAAACGAGGGTTGAATAGTTTCTCTACCAAAGGGTTTCAATTTAGCATATTTTGGGAAGGAGATGATCCTAAAATAAGGCCTAAAATAAGGCCTTTTCATGCCTAGAAACCTCTTCCAAGGAAGGGCACATGCATCCAAGGTTGAGAAAATTTATTTAGGATGTCGAGACCTAAAATGGAGGTAATATATGACCTTAGTCTTGAGATAAAATTAGCGGCTTATGAGATCTGAAGTGGGGATGAGGATAGATTACATGGAGGAGATCTAATAGGAGGAGTTGTCTTAAAGGTTTTGGGACAAAGAACATGTAGCCCTAGTTAAGGGCTAGTTCCATGGACCATGGTCCTTAATATCCTGCCCCTAAAGAACACCGAATAATATGCTAATAGGAAGGGTCAACACCCTCAGAAAGAAGACTCTTACATTGTGATATTGCAACAGATCTAAGTGTTTATAATTGTAGTTTGATTAGACTTTCGAAGGTTTGTTCTAGTGTTGAAAGATAGGTCTATAAGGGCCCTAAGGGTTGCTCAATGCATACCAAGTCTTCTTAGAGAAACTATGTATGTTTCTTGTATCTCTACATGAAGGAGAAGGTGTCGAATCATCCAATGAAGCCTAATAAGCTTAGGTTTGAGTTTTTCGTAGAGGACACAATGATTAGGAGGAGCAGCAATCTCTGTGGATTACATGGCATCTATAACTTCAAAAGAAGGATCCAAGTGTGAGTAGTAGTGTGACTTTTATAAAGTGAACAGAGAGTGATGTATGGCAGACCTAGAGCCCTATATCTAGGCATATCTGGGTGCATATATAGTGGTTTAACATAATTATAGAGTGAGAAGAAGCCCTAGGTTACAGAGGAAATATAAATTCCTATATTTGTGCAATAGGCCTCTATTGCAGAACAAAGGGTAGTTTATTAAGAGCCTTAGATACTCTCAGATGGGATTGTAAGTGGGAAGATATGAAGGGTCCATATGGACATATGTATTAGGTGCCTTAAGTTTTTTTAAGGGCAGTAAGTAGGTGACCCAAAGTATTCATATATCATCTTATCAAGAACGACTTCGACAGATGTAAGATGGATGAATATATCATAATTACTAGAATTTTTTGAACTGGTCCAATATGAAAAAGCTGCATATTTTGAATATGTTTCATGATGCATGAAATTTCTTAGAATATAAGTTATAAGCTAAAAATCTAAAAACAACCCATTACAGACGACGGACCAATGTAATGCACCATAATTTTTTCAATTTTTTTTACAGTGTATTTTGGGAGATACAGAATTATGATTTCACTGAATCATAGTGACCTTCAAAAATTGTTTGCACCCATTTTATTACAAAATTAATTAAAATTAGTAAATATTTATGAAATTCCATAAAAGTTATATTTCCTGAGAGTAGATTGAATTTTGAAAATGCTTTTCATGGTTCCGACAGTTAATTCAGAATGGTTCATGGAGTTTAATTAGTCCAAAGTTGAAGATATGTATTCAGAGCTTGGCTCTACGTAATTGTTGATGTGTTAGTTCGGCCGAACTCTTAAATAAAGTTTTGCCAAATTGTTTTTTGCACCGACAGCCCGTCAAGTTAACGACATAAAAGTTCGGCCAAATTTTTTTATAGAAGTTCGACCGAGATTTTACACGACTTTCCGTCAGCCAGAAAATACCACGAAGCCGCTCCAAAAAAAAATTTCACGGAAATATAAATTGTCATGAAAGAAATCATTATTTTCACATTTTTTCACAGATTTGGTCTGTTTTTACAAAGAAGTGTTTTTGGTTTAAGGACTTTTCTTGGAGGTATATTCAAAGGACATTTTTGCAAAGGATTGTTTTGGGTTTAAGGAATTTTCTTGGAGGTACATTCAAAGGACATTTCTTGGAGGTATGAGATACATTTTTTGGATGTTTTTTGGGCTTCATTTTTTTTGAAGGTATGGATTTGGGCTTAATTTTCATTGTTTTTAGAGGTTTTGGGCTTAATTTTCAGAGGTATTTTTTTAGGCATAATTTCGAAAGTACTCTTTTTAGGCTTAATATTGAAAGGACATTTTTTGGAAGTATTTCTTCAAGTGATATTTTTTAGAGACTTTTTTAAAGTATTTTTTAAAGTGGCATTTTTTAAGGAGTTCGAATTAATTTCCAATGCACATTTTTTGGAGGCATTTTTTGAAGTGACATTTTTTTAGAGTACGTGTTTTGGGTTGAAGTAAATATTTTATAATGATTTTTTAAAATGAGTTTTTGTCTAAATTTTTAAATGAAATTTTTTTGTGGGACTTGGAAGGAAATATTTTGAGCTTCATTTCATTTTTATAACACATTTTTTTCTCAAATTTTTTGAAGTAAGAGTTTTGGATTGAAGTATGTATTTTTTGCAAGAAATTTAAAATGAGTTTTTTTAAAATTAAATCTTTTGTGATGTTTTTTTTTTTAATTGAGTTTTTGTCTAAATTTTTGAAGGAAATTTTGAACTTCATACTCTGTTATCATGGGAAATCGAAGGAATTGTAGAAGAAAATATGATAAAAAATAGACTCTGAGGAACGTAGAGAAGAGACGAGAGATTATCGCAAAAGAAAGAGAGAAGCACTTCCAAATATTGAAGGGGAAAATAAATCTCAACTAGAAGTTTAAGTAGGTATGTAAATATAAATATTATGAATTTGATATATTTAAAATTTTCCTAGTGTAAAATGTGAAGCTTAATTTTTATTTAATGAACTAATTTGAAAATATTTTGCAATGTAAATAGAGAGAGATATTCCTCAAAACATTGATGATGAGATACAAACTTTTGAAAGAGAAAGTGAAAGATATATTGAACCAATGATTGAAGATGGTGAAAATGTCGAAAGAAATTCAAGTGAAGAAATTGAATGACAAGGTATATATATGTGTGTGTGTGTGTGTGTTGAACACATGCACGTATTATTGAAATTATACATATTTATTAATTTAGTTATTTATTGAATATGTAAAATTATTATGTACTATTCATTTGAATATGTACAGATGAAATCAATGTCGATGATAAGATGTTAGAAAATGTTGACACTCAGACATATGGAGATAAAAGAGCTGACCATATTATAAGATATCGTGTTAACCACATTTTTTATACGTACTTCATAAAGGAAAATGTGACAGTTCAAGCCCAAATTTTGAAAGGTCTCCTATCATTAAGGAAATTAAAAGAAGCTACGACTTTATTGGGTATTCGAAAATCAACAAAAGATAAAAAAATGAAGGAAAATGTGATACAAAATATAAATAGTGCTATAAATTCAATTAGAAGATCTAGACATAAAAATGTTTCATTTTTTTGTAGAGAAATACATATGGTAGTGGTTTCATCAAGTACTAAAGAGATCTTCTTAGTAAAATCTATGGCACGAGCATTAGGAACCTCATGAAAAACTTTGCACAAACATCAGAAATTTCGGTTGCAAATAGATGTAAATGATGAAATCGCTTGTTGGAGATCTATTTGTAGGAAACCATACAAATATAGACTTGGATAAAATGTTAAAAAAATAATATATGAATATTGGAAGAAAAATTCACGTGTTTCTCCAAATGAAAATGATGTGATGCGAAGAAGAATAGCAGGAATTCAGTACGAAGAACATGAAAAACATTTCTTAGAAACCACTCAGATAGAGTTGTTCAACAAGTTCAAAGAAGAGAATCGTGAAATTCATGTCTCAATTAGTGCTTTTGTTCAACAAAATCCATGGTAGGTAAAACCTATCACCGTACGCAACACTTGTTGTTGTTGTTATCATGTGGAATTTGAGTTATATTATGACACATTCCTTAATTTTGGTAGAAAATTTTGGAAAGATTCAGCGCCTTCCAATATCCGTGATTTCATATCTCAAATTCTATGTGAAAAACAAAGAGATGAACTATTTTACAAAAAGAAATGTGTAGGTGTTAAAAAAAATGCGATAATTCTGGAAATTTGACTAAATTTCAAAACAAATATTGTACTGATATAAATGATCAAACTTTGTCCAAAATTAAAGTGAAATGGAAGAGATATGAATATATCCATACATCGATTCGAGATGCAAATAGTGCGAAAAGAATTGGATTACGAGAAGAAGAAATTTTTGTGATAGAATTTTTGAGAAAATTTGAGGAAAAATTTTATAAATACACCAAGAATTCCCATAGAGCTTGATGGCAAGACTTGCAATTCAAAAGATCCCGTGAAATTTTTCCACCAGGGACCATTTTGTCAGTAATTTATTTCTCAAAAAACTACACATTTGTTCCACAAAAAGAAATTCAGAGTGAATAAGTTATCATTCTTACCAAGTCTCCATGCTCATCCATATTCTATATAGACATGCTGAACAAAATGTCGATCATATAAAAAGCACCAATGAAAATCAACATGTTATTAAAGAATATCACTTTTATATCAGTAACGATCGTACACATGATACATATATTGTACAACACTGTTTTGGAAAGATTTATGACTCCTTCAAAAGTCATGGAATAAAATTCAATGAACATTGGATATTGTCAGATGGATGTGCAGGTCAGTTCAAATCTACACGATCATTCTTTTGGTTGTGTTGTCTTCATAAGAAAACCTTCATTAAACATTGTTGGAATTTCTTTGAGACTGGCCATGGAAAAGGAGAACATGACGGTGCAGGGGAAAGCATAAAACAAGCACTTCGAAGATATCAAATGAACCCCTCTGCAAGCTGACTTGTGGATGCTAAAGAAGTTGTTCAATGGTGCATCACTACTCTAAGCCATGAGAATAACCAATCAAGGGAAGTGCGAAGGTAAATTCAATTTAATTTTTATTGGATATCTAATTTTAAATAGTGTACATTTATCACAATGATTATCTTTGATGGTATTTTTATATCATATTTAGATTCTTGTTTGAATTTTCCAAATATAGTTTTTTTTGGCATATTGGGATCGAAGATGTAGATAGATCAATTGGAAATGGCGTTGAAACAGTAAAAGGGACTCGAAAATTGCATCAAATTAAAAGAAAGTTGTCCATAAATGTTTTTGCATTGGATAAAAGAAAATATTCTTGTTTTTGTCATGTTTGCATAGACAACATAGAATCCATTGACGTTTGTGAAAACAAAATGTATGTAAAATATTGGAAACATACAGAGCTAAATACAAAGGGAAAAATGTTCGTTGTAATGTTTGAAGAAATGCAATCAGAGGAGACTACAATATCATCTGATGGTGATCAATTTTCTGATATTTTTAGAGAAGGTAACATTTGCATTGATTTCAAATGATAAAGATCTAAAAATAAATTTAAATACATAAGTTTGTTTTATTGTGTAAGATATGTTTTTGTTGTAATTGCACCTACTGACAACGATGAAAATGTGAAGTATTATTTGATGCATTTCACTGAATGGAAAATGAAATTATTAGAAAACTATAATGATCACGGGTTTCCATATGAAAGAGGATCTATTATACTGAAAGGTTATTTTTTCAGACAAACTAATCAAAGTGGGGATTTTTTTTACTTTGAAGATTATGAACCTGATGCCATAAGTTGTCGATATAGCCACTTGGTGTGTGCAGCACGCATAAAGTTGATAGAGGTTCAATCAAAGAAAAGAAAGAAAATTAAGAAATGGAAAATGTCAAAATCCAATCATGAACAGATCATTGAAGATGGCATTCCATTGGAATATTTTTGATTGAACTGCCCAAAAATTACTTCTCTTTGGATTCATGTTTTATAACTTCCATAACTCAACTAAAAATTGAGCTGCCTTGTTATGCTATCTGTGCAAGTGTTTGCACATATACAAATTTTTTTGGTACATGCACACTAGTATCAAATGAAAGTAGCTTTCCTATACATGCATTGATAAAAAATGTTGCATGTATTGGATATATATATATATATATATAACTATTAAAGTAGTTTTATTATGTGAAGTGATGAAAAATGTTTCACTTACTGAATATATATGTTCTAGAATGCAATTAACTTAAAGTAGTTTTTCTACGTGCATTGAAGAAAAATGTTGCACGTACTAGATATATACATGGACTGAATGTGACTAGTTTTTCTCGTGGGCTTTTCTGGTAAAAGGTATCCACAATGTAAATAAATCATCCACAGTATAGTTTTGTACGAATATTCCTTTCAGACAAGAGACTTGGAGCACTTCTCTGACTTTTGGTGGGATTTGACCCACATCTCTATTCCTAATAGAAAATAGTACAAAATTTGTCTATCCAATGGTCGGATATGTGCTAGGAAATTAACTGAAAGTAGCTTTTCTATGTGCATTGATGAAAAATGTTGCATGTATTGGATATATATATATATATATATATATGTTCTAGAATGCAATTAACTGAAGGTAGCTTTCCTTTGTGCATTGATAAAAAATGTTGCACATACTGGATATATCTGTTCTATAATGGAATTAACTGAAAGTAGCTTTTCTATACATGGATTGATGAAAATTGTTGCATGTACTGGATATATATACATTATAGAATTAATTTTTATGATTGTTTGACACATCTAACAAGACCTAGAATCTTATTATATATATATATATATATATATATATATATATATATATATATATATATATATATATATACTTCAATTGTTTTAACATATATATTCAAACACGTGTAAAATCATTTCTTTATGTATATATATTCATGTGAATTATTTTTTGTTTAGAAAACAACAAAATGAATTTTGAAGAAAAAACATAATATCATAATCACATGCCAAATGTAGTTCAACCATCCAAAACTTGAGTTTTAAAAACTTTTTGATTATATCACAACATTACTTCACATGGCATGCCCATTGTATTTCAACTATACAATAAAAAAATTTAACATTATATTACATGCCAAATGTAGATCAACCATCCAAATCTTAAGTTTTAATTTAAGTTTGACATTATAGACCACAACATTACTTCACATACCAAATTTAGTTCATCCATCCAAAACTTAAGTTTAAAAAACAAAACAAATTATAACACAACATTAATTGAGTTTTAAAAACAAAACATTATAGATCACAAGTATCAAAACTTGAGTTTTAGACACATTATATATCACATTCACATGTAGTCCAACCATCCAAAACTTGAGATAAAAGAAAAAACATTATAGATCACTAGTATCAAAACTTGAGTTTAAAAAAAAACATTATAGATCACAAGTATCAAAACTTAATTTTTAAAAACATTATATATCACATTCACATGTAGTTCAACCTTCCAGAACTTTATTTTTAAAAACAAAACATTATAGATCCCAAGTATCAAAACTTGAGTTTTAAAAACAAAACATTATAGATCACAAGTATCAAAACTTAAGTTTTAAAAACATTATATTGTAGTTCAGCCATCCAAAACTTGAGTTTTAAAAACAAAACATTATAGATCACAAGTATCAAAACTTGAGTTTTAAAAACAAAGCATTATAGATCACAACTATCAAAACTTGAGTTTTAAAAACAAAACAAATTATAGATCACAAGTATCGAAACTTAAGTTTTAAAAACATTATATATCACATTCACATGTACCAAATGTAGTTCACATAAAATATGTCCAAAATTTTTAGATGTCACAAGTTTCAAGTATCAAGTTATATATGACTGCATCTAGATAAGACTATATATAAAAAAGTAAATTCAAGACTAAATCTATAATGTTGCATGTGTGCATGTGCATCATCCATGCAATATTTCATGTGCATCATCCATCAAATACTGATGGATTTAGTGTCTTTCCCAGCAAAGTCTCAATCCTGGAGCTATCCTGCGAAGCATGGGGAACGTGTACACAATGTGTGCAAACATTAAAATTTGATGTTTTAAAATTGAGTGAGAATATATAGAACTTCATGTAAAAAACAAATTGTAAAAAAAAATCATGCAATACTTCATGAGGTTCACTCTCCCTTTGTTGCTCGTCCACTACAACTTCGCCCACTAAAACTTCCCCCACGGGAACATCTCCAACACTAAACTGTACAATATACATGTACAGTTATATATATATATTAAAAATTTTCAAATTTCAAATGAATATATCAACGTATTTTCAATAATATTCAAAAAAAATTAGAAAACTTGTTCAAATGGTTGAAATGGCGTGGATGTTCCTATCTCCATCACTAGAGTCCGTGGAGAAAATAAATCCTCTATAGAAACCTAAAATTCAAAAAATTTAAAAGTATAAAATAACTCAAGATCAAGATCTCAATTTATAATAAAACTTTTAAAATTGAATTTATAAAATATAACTTAAAAACATATATATTTAAGTGAAAATTTGAATACTTCTGCTAGTGGATTTGGCACATCTCCTAAGAGAGGCTCTAAAAGAAAATCTCGAAAAACTAAAATTCAAAAAATTTAAAATAACTCAGAATATCTAGATCTCAATTTATAATAAAACTTTTAAGCTTCAATTTGTAACTTATAACTTAAAAACATATATATATATTTAAGTGAAAAATTGAATACTTGTACTGTCGGATTTGGCACATCTCCTAAGAGTTGTTCAAAAATAAAATCTCCAAAAACCTAAAATTAAAAAAAATAAAATAACTCAAGATATAGATGTATCTCATTTTTAAATGGAAATTTTTGAGGTGGAATATATAACTTAAAAACATAAATTTTAAAAGTGACAAAGTCTCCATACTTGTTGTTGTGGATCTGGCGCATCTCCTAAGGAAGTACAACGTACATCTCCCAAGGAAGAAGAAGGTACTGCCATCCCAAAATCATTAGATGGAATCGAAATCTGTTAAAACATTTTATTATATATATGTACATGTACATGTGTCCACAGTTATTTATTTTAAAAATATCACTTAAAAAACACTAACATTTGCTAACATATCTTGATGGTGAGACCCATCTTGATTGTTTGAACCAGAGGCTCCAAACAAGATATTAACATTTTCGTCATTCATCAAGTGTCACAACTGAAAATGGTGTTAATATATAATGATACATTTTTGTTAGATTGATGTATACAAATAAATGTATGTATGTATGTATTTATTACAAATTGTACATGTGTTAAAATAATTGAACCCTAACCATTAACACATATCGTTCCCATGCCCTCTTCCTCGTGAACAATTAGGTCATGCAAACCATTGCGACAATTATTTGCATATGTTTTGAGATCTTTGACACTCATGTTGTCAATCTCTTCATATGTATAATACACAAAATTAGCGTGTGCATTCTCCCATTCTATTTGTCGATTCAGACAAACATCGACTCTACCCAATCCACTGTGAACATTGTCGATGATGGCATCCCTTGCTTCTCGACTAATTTGAGAAGTGGCTTCCATCTCTGCCCACAAAGTTTCGACACGAAAATTTCGACCAATGGTGGCTCAAGACGAGGCAACTCAGCATCATGCCTAGCACCCCTACGGTCACAAAATCGACCTCTCCCAGGATCAAAAAATTCAGAGGGAAGGTCATTGTAATTGGGTTTCATTTGCAAAAAGAATTCTGCATAAAATAATTTTGCAAAATAAAGCGGAACCTCGTCGTTCCATGGGAGTCTTCCATAGGCCACAGGTTGTCTATCATACAAATAGTGAGCTATATCAGGGTGCTTGAAATATTTCACCTTCAGCAGCTTTCTTTTTGGCTCTTCTTTGAAATTAAACATAGAATTTTCCATTGTTGTTGTAACTCTTTCTTTAACAACCTCCCATTTATCGGGACCCATCACTGTTTCCTTTATTTTTCTCATGACTTATAAAAAAGTATTAGTGGTTGGCCCAAGCTTTCGGTAGACATCCACTAGTTGGCCTAAAGAGTGTGTAAATATTTCCAAGCTTTGTCGACTCTAAACAGGTAGAGTCAAAGCCATGAGATCTCTTTGTAATTTTGCATGAATAATTTGACACCTTTCTAAGGTGCATTGATGCATGTTTATTTCCCAAGGTATATCAGAAATGTCGGCCGGATAAGTCGTGGTGGGTGGACCACCTTCTTCTTGAATGAAGCGTTCTGCGCTATGTCATTTTTGACCAACATTTGGAGCATTTTCAGCCTCTACATCAATATATAAAAATTTTTATATTAGAAAAAACACATGTAAAAAAATTTGTATAAATTGAATGAAAAATATATTAAAATTCATGGTCACCTCGATGTGGTTGGCTAGCATCTTGCCCACCCTATGACTGTTGAGAACCAAAACGACCTTGCTGAGAACCAACACGACCATCTGTTGATTGGCCTCTGGGGAATAAATATCACCACCTTCACACAACCTGTTAGCACTTATTGATGGCCCTCTAAGGGGATTTGAACCCCATCTCGCATGGCCCTCTGGGTCCGTCTACCCCATCTCCCATTACATTGCTGGAATGAAAAAACTATGGAAGCCATCGACAACTCGCTAGGAAGGTATATAGACCAGGCAGTGAGAAAAGACTAGTATTCATGTGCACAGATCCGTGTTTAGGTCGATCTGGAAGTAGGGTTACTGGACGAAATCAAATTAACCGCTGCAAATTGGACACATATTCAGGAATTAGACTACGAGAAATTACCCTTCAAATGCCGTCATTACCATGGCGACAACCATTTTTCAAGGCATTGCAAAAAAAGATCGCCGAAGAAAGTGAAAATGTGAAAGCTGATCAATGAACCACAGTGCAAAAAGCAAGGACAAAAAAACCCGTAAGAAAATGCATAAGAAAAGAAAGTAACCCCGGGCCAGCGGGGCAAGAACAAAGATTCAGGAACATCAATCCCATGCCAAAAGCAGGGAATCAAAACATAGAGCGTAGGAAAGCGGTAGAAGCACCAGAAGCAAACAAAGATAACAATGAACAATCAAAGCTCATCCGCAAAGAAAAAGGCAACGAGGATCAAGGGTAGATGGAGGTAACCCCTCAAGTATCCCCCTCCCCCACAGATGCCGACATAGCCAGAAATAAAATGTTAGATTCACCAAGCTCCTCGGAGGATGAGATCCTCGAAAGGCCTGCTAAAAGAGTAGGAAGAATGTCCTGAAGAGAAGGGTGGAAGAAGCAGAAAGACAAAAGACTCAAGGAAGTCAATCTAGAATAGAAATTTCAATTGGAAGGAGTGCAAGAGCAATGCCTCCAAAAGGAGGAGCTCCAACCACCCCCAGCAGTAAGTAATGAGAATTGTCTCTTGGAACTGTAGAGGTTTGGGGAATCCTTCAAAAATTGAAGCAGTCAAGGACATCATGAAAATGGAACCATTAGACATCCTTATGCTCCAGGAGACAAAAATCGAAGGGAGTGCCCTTCTAGATATCAACAAAAAGAAATTGTAGAAGAATGTAGGGAAAGCAATAAGCGCAAGGGGCACTTCAGGAGGAATCGCAACCTTGTGGAAGGAGGACCAGTTCAGGCTAGTCAAGTCCTTCAACACTGAACACTGGAGCTTCACAAAGCTGAATCACATAGCAAGTAAGTTAACTCTTGCAGTATTCAATTTATATGTAGTAGTAATATAATTAGAAAAGAAATATTGTTGAAAATCACTAAATGAATTCCTAGAACTGCACTCCACAATAAACATCATATTCGCTAGAGACGTCAATTTAGTGATGAATGCAAAAGAAAAAAGAGGAGACAAAAACAATAAGGATCAAATAATTTATGTAGTAGAAGATATGATACAATAATGGGACTTAATAGATTTTAAACCAAAGAAAGGGCTGTATACCTAGACCAACAACAGGACAGGGTAATATCATATCTCGGCCAGACTAGATAGGTTCTTAGTAAAAAGCACCATGTTGTCGGAAAGGAGACTAATCTCCACAGCCATCCTCCCCAAACTCACCTCGGATCACAAACCCATCCTTCTTTTGCTGGAGGGGGAAGAAAAATTGGGGCCAATCCCATTCAGATTTAGCCCATTATGGATTGGAAAAAGTGGTTTTTCAGAGACGGTTCAATTGGCATTGTCCACCCCCATAAGTGGCTCTTCCAACTATGTTTGGGAACAAAGACTAATAATTACAAAAAAGGCTCTCAAGGAATGGTTTAAACTCCCTAAAAATACTCCCAATAGTTAAATAAAGTAATCAGTGTAGCAATTGGAAAATATTCAGAGAGAAATGGACCGAATAGACATAATAAAAGTAGAACTGGATAAAGAGCAAGTAGCCCAATGTAAATCTTTCAGCTCCTTTAGAAATGAAGAATAATATTGGAAATTAAAGTCTTGCAGCCTTTGGCTGGAAGCCGAAGACAGGAATACATCCTACTTCCATCAACAATGTAGAGCCCGTCTCTCTAGGAACCACACCAAAGAGACCACGACCACCGATGGGATGCTTTACAAAGGCATAGAACAAATAAAATTTGTTGTTGTCTCACACTTCCAAAAACTATATAGCAAAGAGAATGAGGACAACGAAGAAGATAATAAATAATTTCTCAAGAACATTCCGTCACTGGTCTCTAAGGACAACAACACAACTCTATTGAAGCAAATAAATGAAGAAGAAATCAACTAAATCATTTGGTCCATGGATCCAGACAAAGCCCCCAGGCTAGATGGGTTCACTATTCATTTTTACAGGATATGCTAGGATAAAATCAAATCAGATCTGATAAGAATGATAAAAAGATTCCTACAGAAAGCAAAAATGGGGGGCAACACCAATTCAAATTTTCTTGCTTTAATACCGAAAGAAACAAACACCAGCTCCTTAAGCCCATCTCTCTCTACAATGCCTCTTACAATATTATTGCAAAACTCATTGCAAACAGAATAAATCCATTATTGGGCGGCCTCATCTCTTCCGCACAAGGAGGCTTCATTAAACAAAGACATATTTTGGTTAATGCAATATAGGTTCAGGAAGCCATGCACTCCAATAACCTCAGAAAAGAGAAAGGCATGTTGGTCAAGTTAGACATGGCCAATGCCTTCGATAGACTAAACTTTTCCTTCCTATATAAAGTTCTCCTTTCCTTTGGTTTTGAGCAAGAGTTTGTAAACTTGATTAAATCATGCACCAACGGGCCTTGGATAGCCCCTTTGGTAAATGGGAGGCCATCTAATTTCTTCCAAGCTTTGAGGGGACTAAGGCAAGGCTGCCCGATCTCTCCATTTCTATATATTCTATTGTCTGACTTGCTTACCAGGAAATTGGAGCAGGCCAAGATAGTAGGAGCTACTCAAGGACTAAGAATTATGAAAGAACTAGAACCAATAAATCATGCCCTTTTTGTAGATGATTCCCTCATGCTGGGAGGTGCCTTTAGTAGAATAGCTTATGCGTTCAAAGCTACCCTCCAAGCCTATTGAAAAGTATTCAAAGCAATGATAAGTGAAAGAAAAGTGCAATCTATAGCTGGAATGTAGAAGAGCATGGGATTTAGAAAGTTTCCCACATTCTAGGGTTCAATGGCTACTCCATATGGGATAAGAATAATTACCTTGGGCCGCATTTAACATTGGGCACAAATTGGTCCTCTCTATGGGAAGTAGTATTAACTAAAATCAAAGCCAAAATTGTAGCATGGGGAGGTCAGTGGTTAATGCACGGAGGCCAACTAATACTGATAAAATTGGTTCTTTCATCACTCCCAATCTATCAAGCTTCCTTCCTTATAGCTCCAAATATGATTTCTGGGAAAATCAAAAAATTAATGAAAGAATTTTTATGGCATGGTGGAAAAGGTAATCAACGCAAATTCCACTTGGTTAAATGGGACATAGCCAAACGATCTCTGCGCAATGGCAGTCTACAAATCAGAGACCCAGATCTTGCAAACACATCTTTGGGCTGTAAGATTCTATGGAAGATGTACAATGATCCTGAGCACCCTACAAGCCAAATGCTCATATTCAAATACATCCCAGCAGCAAAAATAAGGATCTTTAAAAATGCCATCAACAGGAACAACACACTATTATGGAGCCTCTGCATAAAAGGAATAAATTTCTTTAAGAAAAACTTGTATCATATTCTAGGAAGTGGGAAGCGTGTCAAATTATGGACAGACAGGATAATGGGGCATGCACCATTAACATTCAATTCCAGGCTCGAAGAAATTCGAGATTTAATGGAAAACGGAGGCATCAAGAATATTTATGAAATCTCGGATTTGGACGAATTCGGCAATTGGACAGATTGGAAATTAAGTAATATCCCAGATCACCTTCTACAACAGGAAGCAATTATTAAAGAGGAGTTATGAAATGCTGCTTCGGTGCATAATACTGTTGAAGATAAATGGGGTTGGGGACTCACAGGTATATACTCCTCCTCCAAGGGCTACACACTATTGCAACCTCAGAGAGACAGAACCTTTCCTGCAAGTTTTTGGGCCCAGGTATAGGACTCAATGGCATTACCCAAAATCAATTTCTTTTTTTGGACAGTAATACATAAAAAAAACCTGACTGGTGAAAACTTAATGAAAATAAGTATAACTGGACCGCATAGATGTTCATTATGCAAAGAAGCCATGGAAACCATTGATCACTTGTTCGCGGACTGTCCCTTTACAAATAAAGTATGGAATCTCACACTCCATGGCCTTAAGGTTTCTGCCCCCTCCAAAATATTAGTAGTCGACCTCTTCTATACGTGGAAGGATTAATATCCTTTGATCATAAGCAACTCCCTATGGGCCCGAGTCTAGATCACCATTCCCAAGTTCGTGCCCTGGAAACTATGGCTTGCTAGAAATGAGTAGATTTTCAACAACATAGCCTGGACCCCCATCATGGTAGCAGCAAAATAAAATGCCTTCTCCTCAAAACATTGAGCACCCAAGTCCTTGAAGCTGAAACTTCGTTGCAACAAGAGGAAAAGAAATGGTTCGGGACCTTTGTTTTCAGACATAGGAAGCACAACATTGAGAAACCCCATCTCAATCTCGAGTGGAGGTTAAGAGAAAAGGACGAAATATTTCAGAGTTGGTAGAGGAAGCAAGGAACGACAACATTCTTCTTTGATGGTGCCTCTAAGGGAAACCCTGAGACTGCGAGAGATGGAGGTCTCATATATTCTCTTGATGGAACCACAAATGAAACTTTCATCTAGGGACTAGGACAACAAACTAACAACCAAGCAGAAATATTGAGCTTGATAAAAGTATGCCAAATAGCGAAAGAAAGAGGATATAGGGAGTTACAAGCATTTGGTGACTCTGAAATTCTGATAAAAAAGATATATTCGAAAGGACAGTTTAAGGACGCGTGCCTAAATAAGAACCTGCAAAGGCTGAGATTCATTCTAAAATAATTCACCTCCTTCAAATGCTATCACATTCTCAAAGAATCAAACAAAGAAGCAGACAAGTACACTAGCAAAGTCTACCTTTTGGATCAAGGATACCTCAGCATAAATGGTGGAGAACCATCAAAAGTCCGCATTCCGTGAAAATGACACCAGTGTGTAATACGAAATGGCAGAAGTCTTATATTGAAGGTTTTCAGGCTACGACTTGCCAGAATTCACTATAAATAAAAATACATACTCGGTTTAGTTAAAAAAAATATATAGAAATTTCCTACTATTATAAATCAATACAAAGTAGTTTCCTCCTACCTACCTTGGTTATTTTTCCTCCTCTACTCACATTTTCTTATAAAGCTTGTCACAAAAATGCAAGGACTACTAAGAAATCCACTAGCATAATGGTATTAACTAGTGTCTATATTTTTGTCTCTCCCCTTGAAGGGTCTTATTACCTAGGCTTCTGATATATCGAGGAGGATGAATATGGACACATATTTCCAAGATAATTTAGGCTAAGGCTTCGATTATTGAACCCATGCTAAGTATATTATCCTAGTTTGAATTCTCCATCTTCAGGTAAAAAAGGTATAAAACCTTTGAACCCTCATCACCTCCTTTTTTAGTGTAAAATATGATGAGGATAACTCCATTTCCACCTTTCCAAGTAAGATACAGTGATGCATCTCCCTATTTATAAGGATTTGGAGCAATGGGACATGAAAATATGTCTCTCTAGGGATATTGGAGTGGTATCTAAACTCTTAGCTAATGTTAGTTAAGAGAGGGGTCAATAGGGAATAGGGGGATGAGAGAGAGAGATATGGTGGCATACAAGGGTAAAGAGATAAATGGATGTGAAGAGAAAGAAAAACAGGAAAAAAGGGGAGCTAAGGAGAAAGATAGTAGAGGGAGAAAGGAGGGGGAGAGAGGGTGGGGTGGAGGGAAGGAGGGAGAGAGAAATCATGATAAAGGGAAAAAGAGAAGGGGATTAGAGAGAGTGGAGGAAAAATAAAGAGTAATAGGGGAAGGAAGAGAGAGATGGGGGAATATGGAAAATATATAGTGGTAGAAAGACGGATAGAGAGGGGATGAGCGACAAAAAAAGATGCGGAAAAGGGTAAAGAAAGAGGGTCTTACAGAAATAGAGAGGAAGGAATACATATATATATATATATATATATATATATATATATATAGAGAGAGAGAGAGAGAGAGAGAGAGAGAGAGAGAGAGAGAGAATAAGTTAGGAGATGAAGAGAGATAGAATTAGGGGGACATAGCGATATAGATAGTGGGGGAGAGAAAGTGAGTGATGAGGAGAAGAAAGGAAAAAGTGGGAAATAGGGAATGGGAGAGAGAAAATAATATAAGGGACAGGAAAGGGGGTTACATGGAGATAGGGTCAGGGAGGTTATCCTACTCTCTATTATATTCCTATGTGTTCGTGTTCCATTTCTTTTCTTATTTTCCCTTTTTTTCTTTTTACAAATCAAATAAATAATTTAAAAAAAAATATGGATATTATAATTTAAATAATCTTTCTTTACAATAATAATTCTAAAATGAAAAATAACATCAATATCCTTAATATCTATATAATATTAAAGTCAATATATATATATATAACCACACATTAATTTCCCACCATTAATAAATAATAATATCAAAAGTATTATCTACTCTATAATAATACTAAAATAAAAATAACACCAACTTTATTAATAGTAATAATATGAACTGAATAGTAATACATAACTAAATTTCTTCCACTAACTTCAATTTTGAAATATAGAAATATATCGGCATAAATAATTCCACATACTATTCTCAACGCACTTCCATTATACTTATAAAACAAAAATATAGATATAATATTTATAAATGTTTCATAATAAATGAAACCAACCTACACTATAAAAATATAATATTATAATAATAATTTTTATTATATCATATACATAATAATTACAATATAAAATATAATGAACATAATAAAAAACTAAATTATATTGTAAGAAATATAATGTAAAATAATAATTATATTGAGACGTAATTTTATTTGGGAATGTTATAGATGATGTTTTGAAAGTATTTTGGATATATTTTTGAATTAAATTTATTTAAATGTGATAGGATTTGATTAAAAGATTTGTAAATTATGCATAATTTAATTTAAGTGTCTAAAGAGTTATTTAAAATATTGAATTTATTTATATATTTAAAAAATAAATTTAATAACAAAAAAGCAAATTCTACACAATTCCATCTCAAAACTCTCAAGTAAAATAGTTAAACGACACCCTATGAAATATCAATTATTAGTAATAATTTAAAAAATTTAATTCAATTATTAATAAATAAATAGTACAAATTTAATCTACATAAAATATTTAAAAATAAAAAATCAATAATAATCACAAATTAAAGATGAATGTTTATCTTAAAAATAATTATTTCTTTTCACTCTTATTAATTAAATTATTGCAGATTTATTTTTAAAATAATGGTATCCGTTCTATTTACTAAAAGTTAAAAAAAAAAAATCTGACTCGATTATCAAGATACTTACGGTTATGGGAAAATAAACTTCTAAAAATTTTCAAAAACATAATGTAATGTACGCCATAGATAACGGCTGCAAAAATAAACCCCTATACGTTCAGGTTAATAGTTTCTAAACCCAGCCAGAGAAGTTGGAGGCCTCTATCTCAGGATTATTTTGTCGCAGTGTGTGGACTCCATGGCTGATAATTTATTTCCGTCAATGGAAATGGTTAACAACTTCGTGTACAGGGTATATTTTGAATTCATACCATATCAATAAGTTATCTCCGAACAATCATTTTTTTAATACATGCCGTCGTTTTACCGATAACTTCTGTCTGCTTCACTCGGAAGATAATGGAGAAACGAATAAATAAGTGCAGAAATGGCACTACTCTAGTCGTCGTAGAGATCGATACATAGAAGTGCGTGAACAAAGCAACATGGATGTGCTGGCAAACGCATATTAGGTCATCGATTCCACCATCTTCGGTAATTAGCGGATCAGATCCTCTAGCACTGAAAATGCCTATCTGGAAACTCCCTTTGTTATGAATCTACACTTCCACCTTCACAGTTGGTTTTCTATATAAACCATCTCCATCTCTTTCACTTTGCATTCCATCACTGTGTATACCTCCTCATGTTGCCAGACATGGCAGGGACTCATTCCGCCTTCCTGCTCGCCTTTTTCGCGATCATATGCCTCAGCGCATACAACTGTGGCGCTGCTTACTATCCACCGTCTCCAGTTTCAAAATCCCCTCCCAAGCCCATCGAATTCCCCCCTCACGTGCATAAATCTCCTCCCACGCCCATATATTCTCCCCCTTTCTACAAATCTCCTCCGAAGCCAACAGTGTCTCCGCCTCCACTTCACAAATATCCTTCTCCACAACACGAATTTCATCATCCCGTTCACAAACATCACCATCATCATCATGAGGAAGAGCATAAATATCCACCGAAGCCGGTGGTATCTCCTCCTATCCACAAGTCTCCACCCAAGCACGTAGTCATTCCTCCCCCTGTTCACAAATCTCCTCCCAAGCCCATAGAGTATCATCCCCCTGTTCACAAATCTCCTCCCAAGCCCATTGAATACCCTCCTCCTGTTCACAAATTTCCTCCTCCTCATCATGCTTACTGATAACGGTACATTTGTCTACTGCATTTATTTCATTGATTGCATTGGCTGTTTTTATGAAATTGAGTTTATTGATCCTCATTGTACTAATCTAATCTAATCTCCTTGAATTGCAGGGACGGTATTATAAACCTGTTTCTTCGAATAATGGTACTTACTTCTACGATGGTACCATATGCATGCACTGGTTTATTAATGTCATCCTATATATATTGGTCGTGTTGGATCAATTCTTCCGCTTGATTTTATGTGTGTTTCAAGTCTTGAAGTTAGTAGCCTTTCGCAAATAACTTGTAAGAATATGTCTATTTAGCAATAAAATATCCAGTGTCTAGAGTGCATATGTGGTGAATCGAAGGATGGACAGAGGCGTATGAAGAACAACATGATCGATTGATTGCTATTTATATCTTATCTTAAAATGCTAAAATAAATTGGCATAGGGAAGGCTTAAATTATTTCGCGCCTGAAAATTCGAAATAGTTTTTTTTTTCTCTTTAATTGTAGTTTAATTGTTGGATGCTTTATTTATTTATTTATTTTTTTTTTTAATTTCGTTTACATTTTAGTATGGATTTTTTAGAATTTTTATTTTCAGTTATGTAATCTGAGTTGAATTTATTTATATATTTAGAAACCTATTTAAAATAATTAAATAAAAGATGTTGTTAAATTTTGTTTCCAAAAAATAATAAACAAATGTGTTTTTTTATTATTTTTTTTATTGATATCTTATTTTATTATGTTAACATAAATTGACATATGGAAAATTGATGTTAAAATAAATTTGCAGTATTCTGATGTTTTTTTGGTATATTTTTTTCTAATTAGATGTTTTGTTTTTTTGTAATTTTTTTTTTTTAAATTTTCTATAAAGGTTTTAGAATCTTTATTTTTAGCTATGTATTATAAAATAATAAAATAATTTATAACTTTTGGATGAGTTGAATCTATTTATATACAAAAATACATTTTAAACAATTAAATTTATTAAAAAATAATAATAAAATGACTACACTCAAAGCTGGTTGCAACTTTCCTGTTAATATCTTATTTTAAAATGTTAAAATAAATTAGCATATAGAAGATTGATTTTAAAATAAATTAGCATATGGAAAACTGCAATAATTTACTGTATTCTTAATTGTTAGAGCTTCTTTTTTCTCTATATTTTTTAGAATAATTTAATTATCCTATGTTTTCTATTTTTTGGTATTTTCCAAGTCAAAATATTTGTTTTAAGCCATGTGATTTCTATAAATAAAATAGTTTATGGGTTTTTCAATGAGCTTAATCTATTTCTACATCCAAAAACCCATTTAAAATAATGAAATTCACTATATTACCAAAAAAAAAATATCATCAAATTGCCAAAAAATAATAAACAAATGAGTCACATGCAAAGCGAGGTGCAACTACCCCGCCTTCCTCGGTCGGTTTAAAGTTATCTCAATTAATTATATTTTCATCACTCCATTCCTTCCTTGGAAAGCTACCTAATTTAACAATTAAGAGCGTTATCACTTAAAATACAAATCAATATATAAGTTTCCGGTTGCTGATTGAATTGTGTTATTAAAGTCAAATGGAGAATTAGCTTTCATCACGCGAAATCTCTCACACAAAACGAAGTGAAATCACTCGGTCCGTTTAGTTCTCAGGAAAGATCGCACCTATGATAATTAATAGAATTATTACTATAGTACACGTTTCACGTGACTCATCAAACCGCGTTATTGAAGTCTAAAGGATGGTATTTATTTATTTTTTAATGGAAATAATTGATAACATTCTATTTGTTATTATAAGATTTGATTTGAAATTAAGAAAGTGAAATTGTCACCATACCCCATGAATCTTCCAAAACAACAGATGGATTAACAAACACCTTCTTATGCAAAGGGCCAAACTAAACTAAAATAGAATAGAATGGATGGATGATTAATCAAACATATTTACAAACATAGATGTTTTACTTATTTCAATCATGTTGATTGTTTGCATAAGTTAGGTGTTTTAGATATGATTTATTTAATTTATTTTTTTATATAGTGAAAAAATTTATTATAATTTGGTTGTCAAATTAGTAATGACGATAGTTATTTGTGGTTGTTATCAGCCAAGTTGAATCATCTCCCTTAGTCAAGAAAAATCAAGTTATTTGGACTAACTAGTTGGTGTTTCTACTAACGGTGAATTATCTCCCTTATTCAAGAAATACCAAGTTACTTGAACTAACGGGTTGGTGTCTCTACTAACACTTTAGTGAGTACCTCTAGGTCTAGACCGTTAACCTATTTCCTTAGGACGAAAGAAGATAAATTCCTAGCCAAACAAAAATAATTTTGGGCCATATTCTAGGCCAAAATACCCTCAACAATATATAAGGTAACATACAGTTGTTCAATTCACTTTCCAAAAAAAAAAAAAAAAACACTAAAAAAACCACTTTCATTTTTACTTCTAACTCTCACAAATCTATTTGGCTTTTTATCATTTTAAGATTTAGATTTTTTATATATTCAAAATATTTATTTTACTTCCAATTAAAAATATATATATTATTTTACATATTTTTTTAATATATTCAAAACTAAATGAAACTCAAAAGTTAGACATATTATTTTTTTAATAATTTTAAAATTAAAAAAATGAAAGTTAGATTTTATAGTTGATATTAATATTAAAAGCTATTTCACAAATTATAAGTTATACCTAAGAAGGAATATATAAAAATATAAGTGTTTATAATTGGTTTATAATTTTATATTTAAGTTGTTATTTACTATATTTAAAATTAATAATGAAGAGCTATTTTAAAAGTTTATGGTTAAATATAATATTAGTAATGATATATTTAATATTATGATTTAATTGAGGATTATATCTTATATTATTATTGATTTTGGATTGGATTATTATATTGTTTAGCATTTATGTTTTCACAGTGAAAAAGCGGAAGAATGAGGTTATAGGATCAAAAACTAAAATTGAGGTTTTAAACATTTTTGGGAGCAATTTGAGGACTTAAATGACATTTTTTTTGGGGGGTTGGGGGGAGGGGTGGGTGGGGGGTGGGTGAGGGAGGGTGAGGAGCTTTTTAATCATGCTAACATCACCTCAATCAAATATTTTGTATGCAAAATTCATGCCACTCATAAGTTGATCTTCTTGTTTTTTCCACCATAATTGGAGATGATATCACATCAACCCCATTATTCATTGAAAAGGGCCTAGCCATGTAATAATGATGAATAAGACTTTAGAAGAGTCCATATTGTACCTCTACTTAGGAGTTGAAGGATTCAAACTTAACCTCTGGTAGGTTATCAAGTTGTGTAATAACCGAGCCACTAAGAGGAAAAGGGGTTTCATTCTATTCAGGTGCATTAAGTTCCATGGATTAGAAGAGTCGACAAAAGTGGACAGGGAAAGAGTAAACATAGAATATTTGTGTATTGTAGTATCCCTTGGGCCAAAATCCTCACTTATTTGTACTTGCATCCATTTTCTACTTAAAGAAAGGGAGTAGAGAAACCACATAATTTAGTTGGGTTTTCATCCAAAAGGGATTCCTAGGTTATATCTCAAGTTAATTGTGTGGTTTGTGAGTTTTATTTCATTTTTCTCTAACTTCTGTATAGTTATAATTTACATGCATATGCAATAAAAAATGATTAACAAACCCAGAAATATATGGAGATATAAGTCATCTTAGTGCGGATTTTATATTTTAATCATAATTTTATCGCATTAGTTGTGATGAACTATCAAGTGGAATATTCATCATACTTTATGAATCATATTTATATCAGAGTAAGTTTCTCTGGGTATATTATGGGAAGTTGTAGGGAATCTAGATGGGTTAATTTGAAATTCACAAAACTCTAGTCATGGACAACAAATTTGTGAATAACCCTCATGATGTCACAAATGATATCTTTATACTACTGGAAACAGAAGTGGTAGATATAATCGTAATGTGAACCTCCTCATGCAAGCAATGACTAATAAGCTTGAGTTATTTTGAGAAGATAGAGGTTTTAACTCAGATTTATGGTCAAGGGGGGGCGATCAAGAGATTGGAAAGAAATAGAGAAGGAACCATAGAAAGAACTTAAAAAATATAAACCTAGTTCAAGTGTAGTGAACCATTCATAGTCCATGTTAAAAATTGAAGTGAAGGTCAACATCAAGTTCTATCAATGTGTGATTGACGCTTTGAAGCTAAATTACTAGTTGCAACAATTAAAAGTGTATTTCAATGTTGATTATATAGAGGAAGAATGAAATATTTCATATTCTCGACTTAAATTAGAGGGCCATGCCCTGACTTGGGGGAAATGCTACAAAAAAACATTGAGGTTAGAGGGAGATCCTACAATGTTTAAGTAGGAGGATTTCAAAACACTCATAAAGTTGCAATTTTACTCTATCGCTTATGTAGAGCATGAGTGGATCCAAGGGAATTACTTCAAGCATAAACGAGGACATTGCATACTAAAGTATGCCACAAAATTTAAAAGCATGGTTACAATGTTGGTTATCTCCCAGGATGTACTCCTCAAGTACATGTGGGGTCTAAACAACCATCTACGAAACAAGGAAATTCTTTTAAAGTCTGGATTGGTGGATGAGGCTTATGTACATACATAATACATAGAAAACATAGAATAGAAGGAAGGGAAATCAAGTGTATCGAAGGAGAAGGAGAACCGGGAAACTTATAAGTAGGGGGAAACGAAGTGGGAAATGGGAAAAGATGAGAACGTTCGAAACCAAGGAAATATTGGGGGTGCTCTGAATTAGTATTGTGACAATTTAAAATTTTATTTCCAAAATAAGGAATACTTAGCACCAATCGTCATAATCAATCGGGGGGGGTGGCTGAATAATATTGTGACAACTTAAAAGTTTATTTGCCAAATAAAGAATACTTAGCACCAACTGTCATAATCAATAATATATCATACCCATAAATCAAGAGACAAGTTATAATGTGGAAACCCAATTGGGAAAACCACCATTTTTTTTGTATTATAATGGCTTTAATCCACAACTTTTATTACATCAATCTTGTAGGCTCCGACCTACTTGAAGGCTCCGACCCTCAATCTTGTCTAATATCCAACTTGTTGGTTTCTCAGCCTCTAACCTAAAAAAAGCACCTACTCCCTAATGTATTAGTTTATACTAAAAGGAAACTCCTACTCCCTAATGTATTAGTTTTTACTCAAAGTAAGCTCCAACTCCATAGTATGCAAGCTCCAATTTTCTCCAATTTGATTGACCTTCTTTATTCGTCTTTCATACTATTTTCAAACTAAAATCATGAGGATGTTCTTCTTCAAAATAATTGTTTTTCTCTCACACACCTCTTATTCCAATAAATTACTCATTGCATTCAACAATGCATTCACTACTACAAAATCACCATAAAAAAAAACTTCAACATTGATTCAATAAGTTTCTATAATCTTTGCTTAATTTCTCATATTGCTGATACAATTATGCTTATAAAGAATATGGGATGATATATTTAGAATTAAAAATTTTGTCGACTTCAATCCTTAATTTTCATTTAACTAATGATATGATCTTCTTTCCCTCTCTTTTTTTCCACATCTGTTTAGACATCTTGATGTGTAAACTTTTTCTTCAATCTTTGTTCTATTGTTTGGCAACGAAAAACTGATTTTAACTGATAATTTTGGAAACTATGGAATGTTATATCTTTTAAAAGAGTTTTTAACTACAACTCTATCTTTAGTTAGCTTCCAACTATGGCAAAAACCACCTAATTTGACACACAATGACAAATATGCATGGAGACCAGACTAGGAATTAATCAATATTATAGAGCGGTAGGTTATACAGTGCCTGAAGCACCTTTTATATCAAAACTATAAACCAGTTAAAACCTGTTGTGCTCTTACCATATATCCAAACTCTTTTAAAGCCAAATCCATGATTATGGAGCAGTGCTAGCCCATTATACCTCAAGTCATAGCTTCTATGTACCACGTGCTTGACACCTCAATCAAGACTATAAATCGGTCATAATACCCTTCTCATATGTTCACAGCGCTTCACACAACACTAAGTCCTAAAGTGCTTAATAAACTGCCACCAACATATATTTCATAACACATAAAATCATTACAAAGCTTGATCCTAACACTACTTCAAATATACTGATAGAATGGAAATTGATTGCTAAACTTCTATCTCGATCCATTAATCTCAATCTCGTTCCCCCATCAGTCTCATTGCAAACCATCGAGAACCCCTTTAGAAACAGGGTGACACATGAAAATTCATGTCAGCATACAAGACTTTACTCGTTTGTTAGTGCCGTCTCTTAGGCATTTCCATAGTGGCACTTCAAAAGCCTTTAAGAACCCCTTTAGAAATGAGGCGAGATGTGAAATTTCACGTGAAGAGACAGATAAGTTTCCCATCTCTTAGTCTCATTTCTCATCCATTTCCTCTGCATAACATTTCCAAAACCACTAGGGAGAGATGTGTCATGCTTATGTGACCACCTACAACCTGTCCAATAATGGGGTGCCACGTGTCATCTTTTTTTTTTGGCGCACTTGGAAACCTAAAATGCTTTATCTACCGGTCACGTGTTACTGTCGCGGAATACCACATCTTCTAGAGCTAAAATTGTGTTGATGTCATCTTAAGATTGATGACATCATCTTGGGATCCTAAACTGTTGATATCAGCTCGAGCTTCTGGACTACTCACATCGTCATACCACCATGGCATAATCTCATTGATCCACCTTTCATTCGACAATTGATCCATATTGCCTCTAACAACCAAAATAATTGCACCATGTTTGCTTATTCCGTTTCATATGTATAGAGGCAAGAGGGGTTCTGGACTTGTGCTTTTTGTAAAAATATTCATAAAAGTTTTTGAGTCCAAGATCCATGTTTTGATGGGGGCAAGACGTGAAATAAAAATAATGCTTAATTGGTAAATCTCCATCTCGACATTGCGACTGTTGGATATTATAACAATGCATCACTTTAAAAAAGGGTTGAGACAAAAAAAAAAAATGGGTGTGGGAGTTAACAGGAACAAGATCTTGTCTTAGTCTCGGTACCTCGGTTCGTCTCACACACTACACCATGTAAAAAGGGGATGAGACATAAAATGTTAATGTGAATTGTCATGTTAGCTAATAAGGATAGGAACCTTGAGGCCCAAACAATAGTTCTCCTAAAATTTACCCATTTGAAAAGGGTCAAGGAGATATACATATCCCCTAGTGGGACCCAACCCTCAGGCACAATTATGTGGCCTTTAACATGTAGTGGTGTGGTCCCTCATCATACTTTATATGGTCCTTTGTATTTAAAAAAAAAAAATTCAAATGAAAATTAACAAAGTATTTTTTTACCAACATGACCCCTGGGCAGAAGTTTGAACGTCCTATGGAACTATGAGGCCTAAAACTGTGCTAAACTTCATACCTTTCACCTGTAAACTTTGACTAGACATAAGTTTTGATCCTAGAGGTCTTTTTCATAGTGTATATATCGTTGGAAATATATTTCTAAGCACTATCCATCTAGACAATTTGCAGAAGAAATTAATCATTTTTTCTATACTTAAAATGGATCAAAATATTAGCCTCCTAGTCAACAATTATCATCAAGCACAGTGCTTCCTAGTCACCTTTGACATCAATGAAAACACACAATAATAGAATTCTCCCCCTTTGGCATTGATGGAAACACAAAAAACATTTTATGAACCATAAAGTAAATAAATAAGAAAGTATAGCAGTATGGCACACAAGATAAACTTGAGCATGAAAACACTTATTAAATAAATATCCCCCCCCCCCCCCCCCGGGTGGTCATTCTCCCTTGTTTTGTGGAAGCTCGAACTAGTCACATGAAATCCAAACCCATTAATGAAAAATCTCTAATGTTTGATCATTCTCTCCCTTTCACATCAATGTCAAACTAGCTCCACCTCGAACTAATCTCCCACTAAATTTATGTGTTCTTGTCGACCTAGCATCTTACTTTTAATGTGTTGAATTTTGGACTGATTTTTGTATTGCCTTTCTATCTCGTGGAGAAGATTCAGTTGAGGGACGAACAAGTGCATACTCCCAATATCCACCTTAAGTATTGAAATTATTATTTTGGTAGGGGTTTCGTGAAGATATCAAATACATATTCTTTTGTAGCTAGATATTCCAATTTCACAATCTTATTTGAAACTTGGTGTCAAAGGAAATGGTATTTGATTGGAATATGTTTTTTCTTGGAATATAAAATAGGGTTTTTGGAGATGTTCATTTCACTTATGTTATCACAGAAGATTGAAATGGGGTATGCATATAACACATTCATGTCTTGTAAATTCCACTTCATCCACAATATCGAAGTGCAATAAGAAGTTGTTGCTATATATTATGCTTCAACAATAGAAGAGAAATTGAGGTCTACTTCTTGCTTAACCATCAGAAAAGGCATTCACCAAGAAATAAATCACCACCACTTGTGCTCTTTCTATCATCTACATCACTTACCCAATCTACATCAATAAAAGTTTTTAGTGAAAAATATTTACCTCTTGGATACTACAAACCATACTCAATAATGGCCCTCAAGTATCTAAGAATCATGTTTTATCCTAGGAGATGAATTTTATGGGACTTACTTGAAATATTCCAAAAACACAAAATTCCTAGATAATATATTCTCTTGACGATGTCAAGTATAAAAGGTTACAAATAAGATATTTGTATAAATTTTGATCACCTTTGGTGACTCATCATCCTTGTTGTATTTGTATCTTGTGACCATTGGAGTGCTTACAAGTGATCATTCCTCCATCTCAAACTTTTTCAAAAATTCCTTGAGGTACTTGCCTTGTGAGATATTTTTTTTGTTTTTTGTTTGTCTGATATGAAAGCCACGGAAATTAGAGAGTCATTTGAGCATTGCCATCACAAAATCAACCTTCGTATCAGGTGAAAAATAGTGAGTTAGATGATATGCCTCACTTCTAAATATTATATCATCAACATAAAAGAAAAAGTAGTAATATTTTTTCATTATCAGTTTTCACATATTAGTTGATTTCAATTATGTCTCTTTTAAATCCATAGGTAAGAAGATATCTACCTATCTTAGAGTACCAAGCTCTAGGGGTTTTCTTAAGACAACATAAGGCCTTTTTTCAACCTGAAGAATAATCAATATTACTTGACAATTGAAATCCTTGATGCTACTCAATTTATACATCCTCATATAGCTCACCATTTACAAATGTATATTTGACATCCATATAGTATATTTTTAATTTCTGGTAGCTAGCAAAAGCTAGGAACATTCATATTGCCTCTAATCTTAAAACATGAGAAAATCTCTCATCCAATTTTGAAAAATTAAACTTTTACATATCCTTTTCAAGGTAACCTTACTTTGTTTCTTACCACTTCTCCATTTTCATTAAACTTGTTCATGAAGACCCAATTTCTGCCAATGATGTTCTTATTTATTGGTCTTGGAACTAGCTCCCAAATATGAATTTTCTCGATATGATCAAGCCATTTGTTCATGGCCTTTATCAAATGGTCATCTTGAATATCCTAAGAAAAATCCTTTAGTTCTATTATGTACAACAAGGATACATGTGCTTGAGTAGGGGGATTCATTAGTGCGCTTCTTGTTTGAATACTTGTACGCATGTCACCTCCAATATGATCAATATAATGGTGGCTTTTCACACACCTTGATGGATATTTTTATTGCGGATTTTTTTTTCATAAATGACTTCATCTCATCTACTTCATTATCATCCAAATCAGGGATGACTTGGTAATTGGAATTGTTGTTTGCTAGATTTTTATATTCAAAAGAAGTTTTCTAATAAACTTCAACACTAATACAATCCATTATCCTTATTGATTTATTATTCTGTCATTTGTAGCCTTTATTATTGTGAGAGTACCTAAGAAAAATACCTTCATCATATCTTGCACTGAACTTTCCAAGCTTCTCATCATTTTTCTTGATGTATCAGTTGCTCCAAAATACCTTGAAATGATTGACTATAGTTGGTCTACCATACCATAGCTTGTATGGTGTTTTATCATTGTCTGGTACAAAGTGCACTTTGTTCAAAATTAAATATGTTGTATCCATTTCTTTAGTCGAAAATATGTTTTGTATGATTCTTTCACCCATCAAAGCTCTAACCGGTTGTTGAATAGCCCAGTTTACTCTCTCTTCTACACCATTTTGTTATGGAGTCTTAGTTATAGAGAACTATCTTTTGATGCCATGTTCTTTGAAATAATGGTCAAATTCCTTGGAGGTGAACGTTCCATCGTATTCATATATTATACATTTTATTTTACAATTTTTCTCATTCTTAGCCATAGATTTAAAGTTCTTAAATTTATCAAGTCCCTCTAATATTTCTCTTAGAAATGCAACCAAGATAAACCTACTATAATCATTAATGATTAACATGAAGTATAGCTTACATGTAAGTTTTTGCATTCTTTAAGGTCCATAAAGGTACATATGTATCAACTACAATGACCCAGTTTTTATATTTCCCCTTGATTTAAATGACACTCAAACTTTCTTACCAATATGACATGACTTGTAAATGGTGTTTTTGTTCTTATATATCTTCAACAGATCTGTGGCAACATTCTATTTCCTCGACTTCATAATCTGGTTGAAATTTAAATGACCCAGCCTACAATGCCACAACCAACTCTCATCAACCTTAGTCACACAATATTTCTCTATTGTTTCCCTTAAAACATAGACATTTTTTTTTCTAACAACTTTAGATACTATTTCATATGTTCCTAAAAAATTTATTTGGCACTTTTTTTTTCTAAGAAATACTTCATAACCTTGGTGATACATATGGGAAACACTGAGTAAGCTGTGATTCAGGCCTTCATCAAACCAAACATTATTGGCCTTACCTCTACCATTAACTACGCTAAGAATTAGTTTGCCCATAATATTTTATGCTACATCATTTCCAAAGGTAAAATGACCTTTTTTTATTGTTCTCAATCAAAGAAGCTTGTTTCCAACTCTTTTCAAGTGCTTGGAACAACCATTGTCGACATACTAATGACCACCTTCATTCTGAGCATATAAAACAAAATATCAATTTATTTATTTATTATTATGTTTTAGAGCTTTGGATTGTTAGGTTGATTTCATGATTTCAGGGGATGGTCTATGTCTTTGAGTCTACAAACAACTATTCTGTGCCCATAATTTTGGAAAATATGAAATTGGATCACATTGTCTAGTGTATAAAATGAATTGTTGAGTCTAGATCCATTTCTCCTATTTTTTTGAAAATGATTATTAGGATGATAAATTCTTCTTTATGGCATAATTTTCCTAAATGATACGCTTACCCTAGAATTTGCAACTTTATGACTATATTTAGTACATCTAAAACAATATCCTTGAAAAATATCCTTGTACCTAAGCTTTTTTGGGTGGGTGTTATATTGTTTCCACAATTAGTTCCATGTGCGGGGGGATGAGAACTCCCCCTTTTCATTGCATCGCGTAGCATAGGGGTCACAAGGGGGGCGAAAGCCCCCATACAAAGGGTCAAGGGAAATTAACTGGGAATTTTTTTTGGACCCTATAATAAGTGGGTGGACCTACCTATGATTTTGTGCATGGGTTTTGCATATGGTTTTGAGCATGCTGGATTTTTTCCCATGGTATTTTGTAGACTAGGTCAAGAAAACCATAGTTGTATTCTAATCCATGGTTAATGGATTGGGTTTTATGAATGCTTTGACATGTATATATATGTATTATAATATTTAAAAGAAAAGAATGAAAAATATAAATTTGGTAGTCTCGGTTAGGGATGAAGAGGAAAATCTTTGTGTATATTTGTTTTATGTTCTCGCCATTGTTTATTTTTCGGTTTTAAGAATTTGTTTGTGGGTAATTTTTGTAGAGTGCTAAAACCTACATTTGGTATGAGCGTTTTTTCAACTTAAAGGGGACTCATTTTATGCTGAGGGGTTTTTATCGGGCTTTTGTTAGACCTCGTTCAGTGGGAGATCTGCAAGATCGATTCTTGCGATGAAAGAATATAGCGAATAGTCAAAAGATAGATATCAAGAAATGTAATGGTTGGAGTTTTGAGTTGTAGGATCTCAAGATGGAGGATCTATTAGTGGATAAAGATAAGTCAATCATAGTAGATCCAAGTACTAAACCAACATCAATGTCATCAGAAGACTGATCGAACTTGGATCCGAAGGAAAATATTACAATATGGTTGTGTATCTCATATTCAACATTGTTGAATGTATCAGGGGAAGCTATGGCAGAGTCTTCGTGGAAACCGTTAGGGACTTTGTACCATTCTAAGTCTATAGTGAACAACCTATTCCTACAGAAAAAGTTTTATAACTTGAGGATGAAGGACAGAGACTCAGTGACAGAGCATTTTAATGCCTTTAATTCTGTGGTAAGCTAATTGTTATATGTTGATATTAAAATTCTACATGAAGATAATTTATTAGTTTGTTGTCTTCTCTACCCAATTCATGGGATATTCTGGTTGTTGCAATAGGAATCAATATAACTACTTTGAATTTTGATGAAATATTGTCATCCTTGTTGTTGGAGGAGATGAGATGAAAAATTATGGAGATACTGAATGGAGATACCTTGTTTGTACGAGAACGAGCCCAAAACATAAACAAAACTAAGTCCTCTAGTGGGAGATCTAAATACAGAGGGAGATCTAAAGCTCCAGGTAAACCTATAAATGCGTGCCAAAATGCAGAAAGGAAGGGAACTACAAAAAGGATTATATATCTAAAGCTCCTGAGAAAGGTAAGGTATCTAATTATGCTCCTTATGCATAGGAGAAAACCACCTCAAATGAAGGTGGGGTTAATTACTTGGCTTCTTATTCAAGTACACATGTAGATCATGAGGTATGGTTCATTGAATCAGGTGATTCTTTTCACTTCACTCCCCATAGGGAGTGGTTCTATGAGTATGAGAAATATGATGGTGGTAATGTCTTCTTAGCGGATGATAGGAAGGCTAGAATTGTCAGACGTGGAAAATTAAAGTTGAAGTTGCAAGGTGGAAGGATTAGTACACTTCCTTGAGTTTTGCATATTCATGCGTTGGCCATAAATTTGATTTTTGTAAGTAAGATCGATGATGCAGTTGTAAAAACAATGTTCAAGAAGGATACCTACATGATGGTTCAGGGAGAAATGGTGTTGGTGCAAGGAGTTCAGATTGGAACTATATATAAGCTTCTGGGTAGTACTGTTATTTATGGGTGCAACATCTATAAAGTGGAGCAGAAAACCTAGTGGTCTCTAGAGAAAAGACCATTCTATGGCATCAAATGCTAGGAAATATTGGAGAGAAGGATCTTCGAATACTGGATGGTAATGGTATGGTAGAAGTATGTATAATTGCTCTCTTTATTTCCACTTCTATCAAAATTGTGTATATTGGAAGAAGAATCGGGTGAGTTTCCCCTCTGGTGCTAAGAGGGCAAATGAGATATTAGAGCTTGTGCACAATGATGTGTTTGGACCTATGTTGGTTCCATCACCCGTTAATTTTGTGTGATATGTACCATTTAAAGATGAATGTTCAAGGAGTTCCAGGCAAAGAAGTAGATTGAGGACATATAATAGTGGAGAGTTAAGCAAGAATGAATTTGAAGAGTTATGTAAGAAGTGTGGTATAGCATGGTAGTAGACTACTCCATACACACTTTAGAAAAAATTATTTGGAGAAAGAATGAATAGGAATTGGTTGGGAAAGGAAACAAGCATTCTTATTGGTGTTGGGTTAGGACAAGAACTTTGGGCAAAGGAAGTGGAGAGTGCATGTTATCTAGTTAACATATCACCTTCATCAGTGTTGGAGGATATGACTCCACATGAGGTATGGAATGGTAAGAAAGACTCTCTTTAAGATTTGAGGGTATTTGGATGTGATGAATATGTACATGTTTTAAAGGATAAAAGAACCAAGTTTGATTGTAAATCCGAAAGTTGCATCTTTATTGGGTATAAGGATGGTTTAAAAATTCATAGGCTTTGGAACCAAAAAGAAAGGAATGTTGTGTAAAATCAAGATGTGGTGTTTAGATAGGTGGAGGATGTTATTAAACATGAAGTCCTACCAAATGAACTTCAGAAGAAATATTTTGAGCCAAATTAGGAAGAATCATACTCTACAGCAGAACATGAGTCAGAAGATGAAGAGCCACAAACTCGATATATGAGAAGATCAGTTCGAGAGAGAACAAAACTAGAAAGGTATAGACGATCTTATTTCTGTTCAAATTTTGATTTATCTATTACTGATTATTATCCGATAATCATTGGGGAGGAAGTAGATTCAGAGGATGGAAAAATATTGAAAGAGCTCGTTGTCGATTAAATGTCATATTTAGACAAAAATGAGGCTTGGGATAGGGTGGAATTTCTAGCTGGAAGGAGGCCCATTGGAAGAAAATGGGTGTTTAAGAAGAAGATGAATGCAAAAGGAAAGGTGGAGAAATAAAAATCTCAGTTGCTATCAAAAGGTTATTCCTAGGTCCTCAGAACTAATTTTGGTGATATTTTCTATCTTGATGCCAAGATATCTTCTATTAGATTAGCTATATCTATTTTTTTTTTTTTAATTTTGAGGTAAAACAGATCGATGTGAAGACAACATTCCTAGATAGGTATCTGTAAGAAGATATCTACATGAAGCAACCTGAAGGATTTGCGGTGAAGCGTGAGAAAGAACTGGTATGCAGGTTAAAAAGTCTACCTGTGGGTTAAAACAATCACTAAGGATGTGGTATCAGGAATTTGATACATATATATAGGGAGTAGACTTCACTAGAAGCAAAGTGGATCACTGTGTGTATTTTAAATTATTTGGTGATCGTGTTATTTATTTGGTCTTGTATGTGCATGATATGTTTCGTATTGGAAATGAAAAAGAAATTATCCAGGATTTGAAGACTCAATTGTCCTCCAAACTCGACATGAAGGATCTTGGTGCTGCAAACTATATTTTGGGCATGGAAATTAAATGAGATTGGGAAAAGAGGAAGCTTTTGTTACACTAGAGGCATTATGTTGAGACAATACTACAGAGGTTTAATATGAAGGATAGTAAAACGATGAAGAATCTGATTCCTGTAGGTGTAAATTTATCTGTTGAATATGTCCCAAGACACAATAATAGGAAGAGGACATGTCCCATGTTCCATATGCAAGTGCAGTTGGTAGCCTGATGTATGCAATGTTATATACTATACCACACATTGCACATGAAGTGGGAGCATCGAGCAAGTTTATGTAAAAGCTAGGGAAGGATAATTGGACAATAGTGAAGTAGGTTTTCAGGTATTTTCATAGCACTAGTGAATATGGTCTATGCTACCAAGGAAGATTAGGATTGGATAGAGTTTTGGATATCCGTGGCTTTGTTGATGTAGAATGGGTTAGAGATTTTGACAAAATAATATCTACAAGAGGGTATGTGATTAGCCTATTCGGAGGAGCAGTTAGTTGGATGTGTATGAGGTAATCTATAGTGGATCTTTCAAATACAGAGACTGAATACATGACAGCCATTCATCCAAGCAAGGAAGCAGTCTCGTTACAGATATTTTGTTCAATTATGGAGTTGGTACAACAAGATATAAGGATAAAATATGAGAGGAAAAGTGAAATTTTCTTGGGAAAGAACCCTACTTATCATTCAAAGATAAATCACCTTCATGTTCAGTATCACTTTGTGAGATATATGGATCAATTCAAAAAGGTGTTGGTGGAAAAGGTGTCCACATTGAAGAATGTTGCAGGTGCATTGATAAATTTTGTGAGCACTGAGAATTTTTCCTAGTGTAGAGAAACAATGGTCATTGTAGAGCTGGACCAATAACTAAGCTCCCATGTGACCTTATGTGTCGAAAGGAAAAAAAAATGTGGGAGAATATTGGGTGTGTGTTATATTATTTCCATGATTAGTCACACATGTGGGGGGGTCATAGGGGGGCAATAGATCCCCTTATTCATTGCTCTTGGTGCAATAGGGGTGACAGAAGCCCCCCTGTCAGGGAGTTTGTAGTGGGGTAGTAGCCCCCCTACACGGGGTCTAGAGCAGCACCCCGAATTTTTTTTTTGAACCTTATAGTAGGTGGGAAGACCTAGCTATGGTTTTGTGCATGGTTTTTCCACATAGTTTTTGGCATGATGGTTTTCTGCCCATGCTATTTTGTAGATCCCGTGAAGGTAACTATAGTTATGTTCTAATACAGGGTTAATGGATTGGGGTTTATGAATGCTTCAACATGTATATATATGTATTGTAACATTGAAAGGAAAATAATTAAAAAAATAAATATGTTAGTCTTGGTTTGGGGATCTAGGAGAAAATTTCTATGTATATTTGTTTTATGTTCCCACTAATTTTTTTTTTTTAATTTTTTTGCAGGTAATTGCTATACAGGTTTAAAACCTACAGGATTAAATAGATTTATGAGACTTGATAAGTTCTTATCTAAGGTATTCATGTTTGTTTGATGCTCAAATTTCTCTATTGTAGAATTTTTTTTTCCTTCTTTTGTTATTTATATTATGTTGACTTGAATTGTTGTTATTTTAATTTATGTTTTTGTCTTATAGTTGTTGATAGGATGATGTGTTGATTTTTTCCCTTTTGTTATTGCATTGGATTTGCTAAGGCTACTGTAATGGTTGATTTTTTCATTGCTTCAACAAATTTCATGGATCTCTTTCCCTTAATCTCTACTGTTTAACTTGATTTGTATTCAAATACCAATCTTCATTTCACATGTAAGGGTCTCTACACATTAATAATAGCATTTAAACTTTCAATCCCTTTGCCCAAATTCTAATTTAAGTTCAAAAACATTTTGGTCTTTTGGAGCTCTTCCCTTAGAGTTACAACTTCCTCTTAATATTATCAAATTCTTGATTTCTCTCTTTGAGTTGTTCATTCAAAGTGTCATGGATCTTCTTGGCTTCCTAATTTTGGAGGAGAATAGGTTCCACAGCTTCAACATTATTCTTGGCCATTAATTCTTTTTTGTGATTTATTTTTATTTCCTAGTCTTTGAATCTCCTCAAGAGTGCTTATTAGCTCACCTTCTTATTCTTCGGATTCATCATGATTTTATTCTTTCGTTTCAATGGCCATAAGAATAAAATATTTTGAGATTTCATGAGATTTTTCCTTATTTGAAGATTAGTTATCTTGACTTTCAAAGTAGTTGGTGTCATGAGTGCAAAAGCTCCTCTTCTTAGTCTTTTTCTCCTTGTGAAACATTTGATGCTTATTCTTATTTTCATGCTTATTATTTTTCTTATATGGACATTAAGAAGCATAGTCACCTACTTTACCATAATTAAAACACTTGAAATGTATCTTACCTTTGTAATTTCTTGAACCTCTATACATATTTCTGATGAACTCAACCTCCTCTTCCTCTAATTCACATCATGAGTCATAATGTTCTTCCTTGTGATTCTTTTTTCTTTGAATGTTTCCTCCATTACTATAGATTTTCCATCTCAAACCTCATATCATAGGTAGTAAGAGTACCCAACAATTGATTCATTATGAAAGAGTTTAGGCATGTCATTTCCTCAATGAATGAAACTTTGAGATGACATATCTAAGGAAGGGATCTTAAAAAAATTTGGATTACCTTTGGCACCTATATCTTCATTAATACCTATTATGGTATTGAAAATTTCATCAACTCTAAAGATAAATTTTAAATTTCTTCATCAACATACATCTTCAAAGATTCAAATTGCATTATAAAACCTTGTATTTTAATTTTATTTACCTTGATTTCACCTTCATAACAGCTTCTCATATTCTCCCACATTTCCTTTGTAGTAATGCAATCCATGACCTCTACTAATTTTGATTCAAGCATGCCAACAAGAAGAGAATTCATATCCTTGGAATTGTATGTAAAATAAAACATTTCATCTGTAGTAACTATGACTGGATGCTTCTCGTGATCACCTTGAATAATGCCCCAAATTTCTGCACCAAGAGAAAAATATAAGTCTTCATCGTTACATTCCAAAATGTGTAGTTCATTCCATTGAACATATTTTACTTGTTTTTGTTTCGTCCTTCCTAGTTCACTATTGTCCCTAATAATTCTTCAAACTATTAAACTGATCCTAAAGTGACTTGGCGATGATACCAATTGCTAGAAACTAAGATAATACTAGGAGGGGTGTGAATCGATATTGTGACAATTTAAAACTTTATCTCACAAAATAAATAATACTTAGCACCAGCAATCATAATCAATAGTACATCATATCCATAAATTGGGACATAAGATATAATCTAGAAACCCAATTGGGAAAACCACCAATTTTTTTGTATTATGATGCAACATTTAAGCCAAAACTCATATTGCATCAATATTGTAGGCTTCGACCTACTTGAATGCTCTAACCCTCAATCTGGTGCAAGCTCCACGTTGTTGGATTCTCAGGCTCCATCTTGAAGGAAGATTTTACTCCCTAATTGATTAGATGCTACTGAAAGGAAGCTCAAGCTCTATTGAATGAAATTTCCAACTTGCTTGACCTCTTGATTCCTCTATCATACTATTTTCAAACTCAAACCATGAAGTTTTTTCTGCTTAAAAAAAAAATATCTTTATCTCTCACACAACTCTAATCCTGATCAATCATGCATTGATTTCACCAATGAATTATCTTCTAAAAAATCACCATAAAAAACACCTCCAACAATGACTTAATATTTTTCTCTAATATTTGATTAATCTCTCATATTGTTGATACATTTTTTTTATAAACAATGTGAGCCAATGTATTAAAATTAAAACTTTAGCTAACTTAAAATCTTAATCTACATTTAAATGATGGTTTGATCTTGTTTCTTCTTGTTTTCCACTTCTATTAAGTAATCCTAGTGTACAATTTGTCTTCAATATACGGTTTACTATTTTTTGATGAAAATTTGAGTTTAGCTAATAATTTTGGAAACTATGGAGTGTTGCAGGTTTGAGCATAGGTTTTAACTACACATCTCTTATTATTTAGCTCCCAAATTTGTCAAAAACCACCAAATATGGCACATAATGCCAAATATGCATGGATACCAAATAAGGGCTTAATCAATACTGTGTAGTAGTTGGTTATACATTGCACACTCTAGATTTTATATCAGTATTTTGGACTCATTAAAGCCTCCGATGCACTTAACATATATTTAACCTCTTGTAAGCCCAAAATCATGATTGTAGAGCAGTGTTATCCCTTTATGCCTTAAGCCAAATATTCTATGTACCATAGGTTTGACACCTCAATAAATACTATAAATCGGTTATAGCACCCTTTTCATATTACCACAATTATTTACATATCCTTAAGGCCCAAAGCACTTAATAAATAAAAACCAACAAATATTTCATAACACATGAAAGCGTTATAAAGCTTGGTCCTAGTACTACTTCCAATGTATAGACAGAATGCCAATTGAAATCTAAATTCCTGTATTGGCCCATTAATTTTAGTCTTGTTCCTCAACCCGTCTCATTGCAAACCACTAAGAACCCCTTTAAAAGTGGGGAAACACATCAAGTTTCACATCAAAAGACAAATAAGTTTCCTATCTCTCCATCCCATATCTTGGGAAATTCGATTATTGTAGCATGAAAAACTATCAAAAACATAGAAATGGGGCGAGACGTGAAAATTGACATCAGGAGGTGCAAAAGTTTCCCTTTTATCATTCATTTCCTCTACTCACCATTTCCAAAACAATTTAGGTGATATGCATCATTCTTATGTCACCATCTACCACATGTCATACATTTTTGACCCACTTGACCACTTCAAAATGTTGATTTTGCATGCCAAATTTCACTTTCCTATATTTCCACATCATATAAAGCTAAAATCATGACGACATCATCTATGGATCCTATAATATTGACATCATCTTTGTCTCCTCAACTATGAAAATCATCTCGAGCTCCTTAACTATTGAGGTCGCCATGCCAGCATGGTGTATTCTCATTGATCGACCTATCCTTTGGTTATTGGTACCATATGTATTTATTAGCCAATAGAATCAGACCATGTGTCCTTGTTCCATGTCATCTCTACAAAGGCGAGGGGAGCTCTAGAATTGATTTTTTGGTAAAATAATTTAAGGTTGAGGTCCATGTTTTGATGGGGTGAGAGTTGAAGTAAGCACAAAAATTGATGGTAAAAATATTTATCTTGTTCTTAGAACCTTGAGACATCAGTATGTTAGCAAAATGCATCATATGAAAACTGATCGAAGAAATAAAATTGGGAAAGGTAACTAATAGGAAAAATATCTCATTTTGGTATTGGTACCTTAGTGCCTATGACACCGTACCACGAGAAAAATGCCGTAGAGATAAAATTTTAACATGAATTATCATGTTAGCTAATGGGGATAGGAACCTAGAGGCATGTAAGCCTACTCTTGTAAACTCCTCCAATATGAAAATGGGCTTATGTGATATATGTGTCCCCTACTGAGACTTAACCCTGAGGAAGAGTGATGTGACCTTTTATGTGTAGTGGTCTGGTCCCTCCTAACCTTTGATATGGTCCTTTGTATTCTAATAAAGTTTTTCGAATGAAAATTAATGAAGGATTTTGGTACCAAATTGAACCATGGAATAGGTTTTAAGGTCCTATGGAACGATGAGGCTTGGAATCCTACTAAAATTCAAAAATCTCAGCTGTAAAATTTGACCAGACATAATATTTGAACATGGATTTATTTTTTAGAGTTTGATAGAGTGCTATAAATCACTTGTTGAGCACTATCCATATAAGAACTTTGTAGAAGAAATTAAGCATATATTTTATACTTAAAATGGCTCCAAACATTAAGCTCTTAGTCCACCTTTATCATCAACAACTCCTGATCACCTTTGATATCAATGAAAACACACTATTCTAATAATGAACATGAAAATCATGGCCCACTAGTGCAATGATCTCAAAAACCATTGAAGCCATTATAAAAATGATGATGATACATAAGATAAGTATTGGTAGTTTCATATAGAGCTTAACCCAAAGAAATAAAGGTATTAAACTGAGAAGAAGAACATCATGGTAACTAATGTGATAAATCAAGTTGAAATAAACTTTGATGTGGATGAGAGAATTATCTATACATCAGTGTGGAAGCAGGTGAATTTTAGTAGCCTTCACAAAAAGAAGAGAATGAAAATACTAGACTCTTCCATGTAAATATAGAGACTAAAAACACAAAGTTTGATGTTATGTTTGTTGTGAAACTAGCTGCAAAAAGAGAAGAAAAGAGATATCAACACCTTAGAAATAAGCCACTTCAAGGGGCCAACCTCCAATACATTACATGAATGAAAAATTATTGGATGATTCAAATTACAAAACCTCCTTCCTATATATAGGAGTCCATGGGGCCAAAATGTAATCCTAGTGGGGCCACAATGTTATCCTAGCCAACCTAACAATAATAATTTAAGGGCACAATAATAAAAATATGGGGGTTACAGGGGTACAATAATAACGATAATGGGGTTACACTAACAACAATAAGGGAATATACTAGTAATATAGGGACCTAACATGCCCCTCTCCTTCAAAAAAGTGTTGTACTCAATGCTTGAGTAGCTCTGGGTGCTTCTATATAAAATTCTCATACTACCATATAGAATCTTCAGTGGATAAGTTCTTCCACTTGATGAGATACTCCAAAATTGATCGATTCTGTAACTGTCAAATTCTTGTTTCCATGACCGCTTCAGGTTCCAATATTATTTTTCCTTCCTCATCAAGTTCTGTCAAAATTGTTTGAACTAGAATATTTGCACCTATAACCTTCTTTAAACATGAAACATGGAAAATTGGATGGACTCATGAAGAAGCAGGAAGCTCCAATTTGTATGCCATAGTACCAATCCTTTGTAACACCTTGTAAGGACCATAGTACTTTGGCGATAATTTATTATCCTTATTAGCTTGCTTGAGGGACATTTGTTTGTATGGTTGTAGCCGTAAAAATACCCAGTCTCCTAGATCAAAAATTCTCTCGCTGCGATGTTGATCTGCCTGTTGTTTCATTCGATTTTGTGCCAAATTCAAGTTGTCCTTTAAGAGTTGGAGAACTTCTTGTTGATGCTCGATGTGATCTTCCAGTACTTGAACCTTCGAATTTTATCTTAAAGATGATGTGATGGATGGTGGATGATATCCATAAAGTGCCATAAATGGGGTCATTTTTGCTGCAGTATGGAAGGAAGTGTTATACCACCATTTAGCTAAAGGTAACCACTTGACACATTGTGTTTGTTTATCAAATAAAAAACAACGAAGATATCCTTCCAAAAATTTATTTACTATCTCAGTTTGACGATTGAATTGAGGATGATAAGATGAGCTATGAGCTAATTGAGTACCCAAACAAGAAAATTAATCCGTCTAAAAAATTCTAGTAAAAATGGTATCTCTGTCGCTCACAATAACCCTTGGGATTGCATGTAGCGTTTGAATTGTTTCCATAAATGTAGTAGCAAATGTACTTGATTTAAAGGGATGAGATAATGCACAAAATTGTGCATACTTGGTAATTTTATCAACTACCACCATGATGACACTCTTTCCTTTGGACTTAGGTAAACCTGTGATAAAATCCGTTGAAATCTCCTCTCTGCATTGACTTGGAATGGATAAAGGTTGTAGAAGCCCCAGGGTCTTAATTGTCTCCACTTTATTCCGCTGGAAAAAAAAACATTCTACCACAAAATTTTGAATATCAGATTTAAGGCCATCCCAAAAGAATTCTTTCTTCACCCTGTGGTAAGTTTTTAAAAATCCTGAGTGTCCTCCTAAAGGAGAAGTGTGCAATTCAAAAATAATCTTTTGTTTTAGTTGGGAATTCTTACAAAGATATAAGCAATCTTTGTACCATAAGGAATCATTTTTCCAACTAAATGTATCATATGTACTAGGATCTTGCTGCAACTTTTGAATGAGTGTCTGCGTCTTCATCAACTTCTTCATTCATCTCTTGCTGATTTATCTAATCTGTTTGGATAATGAAATGACTTTAAGCAATAGCCACCTCTTCATTCACTTTCTTAGCCCAGTGCCCTTCTGCTTAACAACATTTAAACTTCCCTTTCTTGCTTATATGCTAATTTATGCTTAACATCTTTAAGCTAGTTTACTGGTCTTTTATGAAGATATTATTTATTTTCCTAAAGTGTTTAGACATATCCATGATCCAGTTTTACACCGTTGAGAAGTGTCTTCCCATTAGGTAAGGTCTCCATTTCTTTAGTGCATGTGGTATTGCCAACATTTCCTTCTCATAAATAGCCTTTTGTAAATACTTTCCTTTGATTGAACGACTTTCAAAAGCAATGGGTCTTCCTTCTTGCATTAAAACAGCACCAATTCCATTCCCTGAGGCATCACATTCCACAATAAAGGTTTTTGTGAAGTTTGGCGTAGCTAAGACTAGTGCTAGGCACTTTTCCTCTTTAAGATGTTCAAAGGCCTTAGTTGCTTTAGAAGTCCATGAAAATGCATCTTTCTTCAATAATGTTGTTAGAGGTGCTGTTATTCTCCCATAATTCTTAACGAACTTACGATAATACCCTGTTAACCGGAGAAATCCATGCAACTACTTTATGGTTGTGTGGACTTTCCATTCCTTAATGGCTTTAATTTTGTCAGGGCCTACCTTAACACCCTCGTGAGATACAATATGACCCATATATTCAACCTCTTGTACTCCAAAAAAACATTTGGATGTTTTTGCATATAATTGTTTCTCCTCCAATAGTTTGAGCACCCTATCAACATGTTGAACATGACCCTTCCAAGACCTGTTGTAGATTAGTATATCATCAAAAAATACTAGCACAAATTTTCTAAGGAAGGGTTTGAAAATGGAATTCATCGTATGAAATGTAGAAGGTGCATTGGTAAAACCAAAAAGCATGACAGATTCATAATGACCCTCATGAGTTAAAATGTTTTTTGGAATATCTTAGGTCTTCATTCTAATTTGATACCTTTGAACGAATCCAATTTGGTAAAATAAATTGCTCCATGTAATTCATCCAATAATTCATCAATCACAGGAATGGGAAATTTATCTTTAATGGTGAGCTTATTGAGCTCCCTATAATTCGGACACATGCACCATGATCCATCCTTCTTGTGTACCAATACTACAGGAGTAGAGAAAGAACTTTGACTAAGTTGAATTATACATGCCTCTAAAATTTCTGCAATCATACATTCAATTTCACTCCTTTGGACATAAGGATATCTATAAGGCCTGATGTTTGAAGGAAAATTTCCTCGAATCAAATGAATAGCATGATCATCATCACAAATAGGTGGGAGTCCTTTTGGAGTTTCAAAAACCTTGGAATGATTGTCCAAGACTTTTTGGAGATCTACAGAAATAGATGATTTTGATGTTGGAACTTCTAGTGAGCATAATTGTGCAATTATGCCTCATTTTTATTTCTTTAGAATCTTTGTCATGACATTAGAGCTTATTATCTTTCCCAGCTTCCCTAAAATACCCCTTAATTCAACCTCCTTTCCTTCTGAAAAAAATTTCAAGTGAATTTCTTGAAAATTAAAAGCTATCGTCCCAAGAGATTGTAACCATTGTACTCCTAGTAGAACATCAACACCTCCCATAGGAATGGAAAGAAGTGGACTATTCAATACATATTCCCCAATGGCTAGCTTGATATTATGGCATTTTCCAGAGGAATTTATATTTCCTCCATTTGCAACCATCACTTGGCATTCTGGCGCTGGGTATAGGAAACAATTCAATTCCTTGGCTACCTTACAATGAATAAAATTATGGGTACTACCTGAATCAATCAACACTATTACCTTTTTCTTCTTGATATTTAATTTCTACCTTGAGAGTTTGAGGAGTGGTAATTCCTGCCAATGCATTACACGATATGGTCAGACTCATTTCTTCCTCTTGTTGGGTTGGTTCCTGGTGTATATCCTCTTCTTGTTTATTTTATTCTTCCTCTTCACAATCTATGTAAAATAATTTCTTCTCAGCACACTTATGAACTTTAATGTATTTTGTATCACAACTGTAGAAAAGCCCTTTTGCTCTTTTTTCTTCCATTTGTTGTGGTGTCAACCTTGTAGGTTGTGGAAATCTAGGAGTAGCAACACTCCCCTCTTTATAGAAGTAAGTGGTAGGCTTCCTTGTCGCCGTAATTTTACATTCATTTTTTCTTGCCAACCTAAATGCCTTCTCGAGTGAATCCGGTTCCAAAACATGAACTTCATGTTGGATGTTATCCTTTAAAGTACTTATGAAGAGATCAATCTTGTGTTCCTCTGGAATATAGACTACCCTTATATTCAATTTTTGGAAGTCCTCAATGTGCTCCCCCATTAAACCCTTTTGTTTGAGATTTATCAATTGGCTAAAGAAGGTGTTTCTCTTTGTATCCTCATAATGTCATATCATTTCCTCTGTGAAAATTGACCAAGTGACAATTTTTTTACGAGAGCAAAGCCATCAATACCATACAAATGTTTTTTTTTCTAAATATAAAGTTGCAATGCGTACCTTTTGTGTGTTTTGCACATTATGGATATCAAAATATTTCTCCGTATGTAGTATCCCTGTTACAGGATCCCTTCCATCAAACTTCCTCATATCCATTTTTGGAATATAGTGGTTCTTCCCGCCAACATTAGATTTTATGAAATCACGACTAACATTTATTTTGTTCTCATCATGAATTTCCTCTACTATCTTTTCACCATTAGGAAAAATTTCTTGTATCAAATTTGTCAAACCTTCCATGTCTGATTTTAGATCATTCTTCATGTTTTCCATTTTCTCATCGATCTTAGCTTCCATGTCATCCATCTTAGATTCCATGCCATCCATCTTAGATTCCATTCCAGATTCCATGCCATCTATTTGTTGTACTATAAAACAACCCTCCCTTTTTCTTAATTTTAGAATAAAATTCATTTAGAAATAGGGTCCCTTTTTTTTTATAGAAATAAAAGGCTTAGAAATAAAGATTCATTGTTTTGAAAAATCTCATCTTTGTTTGTTTACAAACCAAATACAACATTCAAAACTTCTGACCCAATCAAGTGTAAATGACCTTGTCATAAGAAAACAAGTCGAAATGTAAAAGTCCAATTAATAGTAATCGCAATCGAAAATCGAAGAAAATCCTTAGAGGATAATCTAACATAGAAACCCAAATTCTCCGATGCGATTAGTTCGATCGCAAAACTTCAATCGCTTGAGGTTTAAAGTTATCTATTTACATATCTCCATTGCGATGCGATCAATCGCAATCGAATGATCGGGATACTCTTTAATAAGCTCTTTGCGGTCAATTTCAAATTCTCCGATGCGACACGCATTATTATAATAAACGATTTTCAAAAGAAAACAAACATTTGTACGTTTAAATGAGAAAATTTTATATGGTAGACCCCACCATCGGAAATCGGAGAAAGCCATTAACAATTCTTTTTCGATTGAAACTCCCCGATTGCGATCTAAACAATCTAATCAGAAATCGGAAAAGTTTTCAATCGCAATCGGCCAATCGAAGAAATCTGTATTATGATATTTATGTTCCATTTGAAAAATTTTGATGCGATTGATAAATGAAATTTATTACATTCGAAAAGTTTAGGATAGGTGAATATTATAATATTTCACAAGCGCCAAATCTCCATTTGTACGTGGGTATTCAATAGCAAATCGAATGAATATTGGTTGATGATTTCGTTTTTAATACGTGAGTGTGACCCAAAAAGAACATTTACGCGCTATACGTAACCAATAAATAACGAATCATGAGTTCATAATCGTTCCGTTCAAGTTGCTTGTTTGTCACGACTAAAAGTTTATTATTTTGCAGAGCCAAGGAACACTGAACCCTTTCGTTCACAGACAGAGGGAAATAGTATCAAACACATAAATGTCGAAGAGAGCGAGGAGAGCCAAGACTGTTGCTCCTATTAAGTTTGTTGAGACTCCTACAGTTTCAAAAGAAAAGCCAACAAAACTGATATTAGTTACAGATACATCATGCCAAGGGCTCGGAAGAATGACGTGGGAAGGAGTTTACAATATATTGGAGAAAGAAAACCGCAAATTCACAGTGGAAAAGGCATCAGTTCCAAACGAAGATAGCTCAGATTCCGACTCTGAGATTACTGAAAAATCACTTGCAAATTCATTTTTGCGTCGAATTGCAGCCAGAGCAAGCATCATGCCTTATTATGATGTAATTCGATGGGTAATCGATAGTGTGAAGATAAAGGAAAGAAATTTTGTTTCAGCTTCTGGAGTGTCTTTTGGGTCGTTTAAAGCAGAATACATTAAGGCAATGTATCATCTTCCTGATCTGCAGAAGGTGTATAACAAAGAATTTATCAAAGAGTTTGCTGATAATAATAAAGTTCAATCCGATCCTATCAAATATTGGAGGAAAAATCCTGAGAAGCACAGAAATGAAGCATCTGGTATGTATTCTGTAGATTCCCTCTTGCCTCTGTATTGCTATGCCGCTGCCATGATGTGTAGATTATTTGGTAATGATAATTCCGCTAGGTTTTCTATACAAATGGTCCCATTAATCTTAGCTGCTGTCAATTCCGACATTATGGACTGGGCTGTTATTCTTTCTGATAGAATAGCTAATAGAATACTCGAGTACAGACAAGATAAAACCGCTGGAAATTCCACTCCTTTTTTCTTTTGTGCTTATATTCTAGACGCTCTTTGTTTTAATTCCAAGTTTCCCTTGTTAGGATGGAGATGGGCTCCCAAATACCCTACCCCAATTTATATATATCATAAACTTCTTTGGAAAGTTCATTTCCAAGATAATGTGTATAGAATATGCCATGGTTTCCTTATCCCTGTCTTTCAAACCATTTTCAATCGCTTCCCTCCTAGATTCTCTGATAAAGCTAAAGCCGACTTATCCTCAATAGGAGATTGGTTTGGAGAGGAGAAATTTACATACATTAGGATTTTTGGGAGTATTGTGGAACCCCATGTTCTTCCTCTTATTGTTCCAGACAAAATTCTCGCCCAGGAAATTTCCTATCAATTAACAGTTGAAGGAATATCCAGAGCATTAAACAACAGTAAGAAGAGAATGTGGCCTCAATTCCCATTCAATTGTGGTCAGTTTACTTTAAATGACTTCAAACATGCAGAAAAGGAAGTCGCCAAAATAAAGGGTTGTAAATTTGCAACCATTCCAGGGAGACAGTATGATCTGCGATAGATTGCCTTTAATGCTACTGCTTCAGTTTCAATTGCTCGATTTGAGCATGAACCTGATGAGTTTGATGATTTTTTTGTTTCGTTGAATGATTTTCCTCAAATTTATGATTTAGCCAATTCTAAATTCTAGAAGGAAGAAATGAATAAATTTTTGTTATTCAGAAATCAAAGATTGTTGAGAGTTCCTCTAGACCAACTTAGTATTCCTATACAAGGGTCATAGACAGAGGATACATTTGTCAAAATGCCAAGAGAAACATCTGCCGGTAAATTCATTACACAATCGATTATTAACCAGCCAACTGTACATACTGAAAAAGTGGGCATCGATGGAAAACCTGATGCTCAGAAAGGGAATACTGATGGTAAATCCGATCGAAATACCGATCAGCAGTCCACTGCTCAAACAATAGAAAAATGCACAAGTACTGATACTAATGTGCATAATAAAAAAGGAGGATCGGATAGCAAAACCATTGAGCAGAGAATAGATACAGAGAAAGCAGACACGCAATCGGGAGGAAAAGAATCTACTGAGAAAATTATAGACTCTGCTGATCTTAATGTTTCCTCTCAATTATTGAAACAATATGATCAATTCGCTCAGCAGTTGGGACTGTAGGATAAAGATAAAGAGCAAGTAGAGCAGGATGTCGAAATCATTCCTGAACATCCTACAGGGCAGATTTTATTTAAGATTGAGGAGATCCCTCCTTTAGATGTATTTTACAGCCCTAAACATAAGGTTGTTGTTAGAAGACAGAGAAAAAGAAGGAAGATGGATCAGGATATGTTTTCTACTCCACAGGAAGAATTTATGAATATTTTTTACACAAATACTGAAGTGAATCCATCTGAGGATCTCACTAAATTATCCCAATATGCAGGAGCATATAGTGCTGCAACAGTAGATAAAGCTTTAGAAGTTTCTCAGATGATGACTCAGAAAGATCTCCATATAGCTCTACTTGAAGAGCAAGCTAAGGAAAGTCAGCAAAAGATTACTCAATTGCAACAACAACTACAAGATCAAGAACTCAAGTCCAAAGAGTTAGAAGAATAGCTTGCCAAATAAAAGAAGAAAGTTGATGAGCAGGTCTTACGCAAACAACAACAATTGAATGAATAAATTTCCAAGTTACAAGGTTTGTTACAAAATGAGAAGAAATAGCGACGATTGTACAAGAAAAGGAATTTCAAACAACTTTAGATAGGTTCAAAGATTTCCCTAAATTAAGTGAATTCAAATCGGAAGCTCTTGAAGCTAATAAACTGCTGTCTCAACAATTGAATGAATTTTGTGCAAAACTATCATAGACAGAACCATTTTGTGATATTACCTCATCCTTGATCGAGAACATTATTACTCTTAGGCAAGAAATTGATGATGCTGATGAAAAGATTTCTGAATTTCTTACTTGGCAAGATACAGAAAAAGGAAGAGAAGCTAATCTTCCTAGGATAGAAGAAAGACATAAAGAAATCTTGTTTACAGACTAGGAACATGAGATAATGAAAGCTGAGAGAGCAATATCAAGAGCTAGGAGCATGATGAGTAATATCACGCAATTTATAAATGACAGTTTGTATTCAATCAATCTCATTTCAATCTATGTTCTTGGCAGTTTGCCTAAAGTGAAAGAAACTGAAAACAGATGGAAAGAAGAAATGATGAATAAAAGTCAACAAATCGACAAACTTCAAGAAATATCTTGGGAAAATATGTGGACTTATTTAATTAAGCCAAACAATCAACAAATGGCTATTAAATTCCTTTCAAATGCTGTCGATTGTTTAATTCCAGAATTTTCCGATGCCACCTACGCTGGACAGCTGCATTCCGAGATGAGTCATCCACCGAGGCTCCAAGATATGCTGAATATTTGCAACTTGGCTACATCAAGCGAGAAAGAAAAGCAATGAATCAGTTTCATTTAAGATAGCATTTCTGTTTTTAATTTGATAGATTGTAGCAGTAGTAGTAGGATTCTGTTTATGTAATTTCTTATTTAAATCTCTCTCATGCATTTAGAGAGGGATCCGGAGTTGTAATATTTTTTGGACTTGGAGCTTACATTTCTGTACTCCATTCCCTCTTATATTTTATAAAGGATCACATTTGGTGATTTTGTGCTGAAATTATCTTCGAAGTGTTGCATTTCTGTACCTTTGGATTTGATTTTACATCGGAGTTACTGGATTAGAGTATCAGATTTCATTTGACAGTCTTCAAGATGAATGAGGTATTTCTATCTGTTCACTGTTGATTTCCTTTGTTATATGATATTCGCTTGAAAATTTGCTATCATTTATATATTTGGTTTTCATAACGTTTCCTTTTATATATCATTTCTTAGTGTAATTGAAATGTTATCTTTCATAAGCATATATAGATGGTAAATGCAATATGCTAATATAACTCTGTTTAATTTCTTAAACAGAGTTATATTTATTTGTTTCTGCACATTTCAATTTAAATAATAATACATTTTCATGGTTATTGTTAAATTGGAACAATCTTAAGTTGTATTCACATATAATTACCCGGGTTAGTGTTAGAATTTCTTTATCAGCATTTAGTTTAATTAGATAGTTTTATTTCAGTAAATTTAGTCCCATTTCCACTCATCCAAATCAATCCCTCACCAACCCATTTAGTTATAAGGAAACTTGTCCTTTAAATCCAGTCGGAGCCACCATACCAAACGGAAAAGGAGCTGTCCTAAGGTCCCGACCGGGTGGTTTTCCCCAATGTTTGAAGCAGAGATTTTCTAGGCTTCAACATTTTTGGCGCTAGAAGGAGGGCCTGAGCTATGAATGGCAAGTAAATCTTTATCTACAGGCCATTCTAAGAGCAAAACACCCTCATTAACTTCTTCAATTTCTTCTGAAATTCAAAATCATAGAGAAGAAATTGCGAAGAATATTCATACACCCACTACCAAAATCTCAAAACATTCAGACAAGAAATCTCCTGAGTCTCCTGAAGTACAAGATTTAATCCATAAATTGAAAGGATTCTCATTATCTCTTGAAGAGTCCGAAATATCTGAAGGTAGTGTAAGCTCAAAATTTATTCCTTCAAAACCTCTTACTAGGTTTCAAAGTGAAAAACTTGGTATTCCTCCGAAATAATTTCCTTTACCTAGTAAGGGCAAGACAAAAAGAATTCAATCGGAATCAGAAAGTGATACAAGTTCATCATCTCATATTCAATCACCTGTTTCCGAAACCACAACTCAACAAAGTGCAGTTGTTTCCACATCATCTCCTCAATCATCTTCCCCTCAATCATCATCAATCTCAACATCATCTATTCCAACAACTTCTATTCAAACACCACCAGTTTCTACTACTCCTCCAATAGTTGTTCCAATAATGGCTAGACCATGGGCTACTCCAGGGGTAGTCAACATGGCTACACCTTTACATGATTTACCAGACAATCCTGGAAAATGGCTTCCAAAATTTAGTCCAGATCTTAACATTCAAGCTGAAGAACATATCAATAACTTTATGCTGGCTGTAAATTTGAATGGAGTCACACATGAAGATGTTGTAGTCAGATTATTCCCTTATACTCTTCAAGGAGCAGCAGGATCATGGTATTTTTCGTTACCTTCGGGATCCATAACAAGTTGGGCCATTTTTGCAGATCATTTCTTAACCAAATTTGGAGATGACCGATCGATAGCTACTTTACTCAATGACCTCTCAAATTTGAAAATAGAGCCCAAAGAGCCCATTAAAGATTTCAACGCTAGATTCAACAAACTCTTGAACAAAATCCACACAGATTCACAGCCTAGTGAACAAGTCAGAAGTGAATGGTATATAACTGCCTTACCCTCAAACATAGAAATTTTTGTAGATAGAGCTGCAAAACCTACATTAGCCGAGAATATGAAAGAGGCTATTGCAGTAGAAAAACGAATTATTTCTCTAGAAAAGAAAAATTCTATTGAGGAAAGGAAATCAAAGAAAGTCAGCTTCAAAGATGATTCAAAGAAAAAGGCCAAAGACCCATACGACATGGAAGGTTTACAGAAAGTCCTTAAAACCATGTCAAATGAAATGGTTGAAATTAAAAAACAAGTAGTTGAAACTTCTACCAAAAAACCATTCCGAAATTTCAGAAGAAACCAAGTTGAATCTAAACCTCCTAATGCAATCTCTAATGCAGAATCAGAGGAAGAAGAAGAAGAAGAAGATACATCTTTAGTATCAGATGAGGAAGATGAGAATGAAGAAATAGTTGAATTACATGGAATGTGGGATTTTATTCTCCCTAATTCTGATAGTGAGGTAGAACAAGAAGCTATGCCTGTAAGTACTAGGAGTAAATCTACATCAGAGCCTGTACAAACAGCTCCTAAAAAGAAAATCACAACTCCAAGTACCAAAGAAAAATCCCCTGCAAAGAAAGCTTCTCCATTACCTACTCAAAATCAGCCATCTTCTTCTAATCCTCCCACATCAACAACAAAGACTTTAGTGGTGTCAGATCCTATGGAGTACAACATTGTTGAAGACATGAAAAAGATCAAAGCCAATATTTCCTTACATGAACTCAGCAAACTAAAACACCAGCAGAAGTTGCTATTGAAAGAATTAAACGCTACACCAATTGCTCCTTTACCAAGTGGTGTAGTTGCAAAAGCAGCTAGAGGAGCTGGTAAGCCACCAGATAAGGTAGATGCTACTGATACCGTGCTCATTGGAGAAAAGTCAAATTCTCAGACTCCTCCTTTTCTTTTGACTTATGAAATGTACAATAAAAATCTGCATAATTGTTTAATTGATTCTGGAGCTTCCTCTAATATAATGCCTACTTCTGTTTGTGCCAAATTGAATATCGAACCACAGAAATCGGCAGTTCATATTGTTCAATTAGATCGCTCTAAAGTTCAAGTTGTAGGAGAAATCAATTCAGTTACTATCAGATTAGCTTCCGATCCTAGAATTGTCCAAAGAATTGATATTTTAATTGCTGATATTCCTGAATTCTATGGATTAATTTTAAGCAGGGACTGGTCTGCGAAACTTAATGGTTATATCTCGACTGATTATTCACATATGTGGCTTCCCTACAAAGGGAAACCAAATCAAATCAAAATCGAACGAGAAAAACATATGACACACACTGTCACTAAATTTGAACAACCTAATGAACCTGTAGCATTCAACAACAATATTCTTGGAGGTTATTTTGCTGAATCATTTCTTGGAAACTTCAAAGCACCCCAATCACCTTTTCTGTAAATACTTTTGTTTCTCAAATAGAAAAATTTTCACAATCCGATTCTTCCAGAATTGTAAATACTTCTGATGTAATTGTAGATAAGTCAATAGATAAATCTTTATTTTGGTCATTATATTTTGATGGATCAAAGTCTAGTGATGGAGCTGGAGCAGGATGCATTTTAATTGATCCGGATGGAGAGAAAACCATGCTGTCATGTAGGCTAGAATTTGAGTGTACTAATAATACCGCAGAATATGAAGCCTTGGTTCAAGGACTTTATAAAGCTATAGGGTTAGATGTTAAATACTTGAAATTCTTTGGTGATTCCGAAATTGTCATAAAACAAGTTAGGAATACTATTCATTGCCTTTCGGGACATCTTAAACACTATCAAACCCTAGTACAAGATCTCACCACTCATTTTTTAGCATTCAATATTTCTCCTATTCCTAGGAATCAGAATACATCAGCTGACTTGTTAGCTAATGTTGCATCTAAACTCCTACCTACTGAAGATTGCAGTCTTGATAGGTTTTCTGTAGAATTAATTTTTCGTCCATCTGTCCCAGACAATGTCACAAATTGGAGAGTTTTCTATCATGATCAAGATATTTTAAATTTCATGACTTCAGAGAAATCATATGATGAGCAAATTATTGACGAAGAAGATCATGATTTACAAATTGCTTCAAAAGGTAATGAAAATCCCATTCCGAAATCTGTTGTTAAATTGGAGGACTTATATGATATTAAAGACAGATTCAAGAAAGTCACTAATGCCAAGCTTCAAAGTTCCACTTTGAAGTTTGAATTAGTAAATCTTGGTTCTGATTCCAAACCTCAAAACGTTAATTTAGGACTCAATTTAACACCAGAGGAAAGGAATGCTTTCATTAAACTCTTGAACAAATATAAAAACATTTTTGCTTGGAATTATGATGATTTAAAAACATATGATACTTCGGTTATTCAACACACAATTCCAATGCTTCCTGATATTAAACCTGTTCAACAAAAGCTAAGGAAGGTTCATCCAAATCTCGAAGGACAAATCAAATCAGAACTTAATAAACTTTTAAAAGCCAAAATCATTTTTCCTGTTAGGCACTCCAATTGGGTTTCCAATATGGTACCTGTAAGGAAGAAAAATGGTGATATAAGAATCTGTATTGATTTCAGAAATTTAAACAAGGCATGTTTAAAAGATAATTTCCCATTGCCAACCATGGAACAGATACTTCAAAAGGTAGCTGGTTCTGAACTTATGTCCTTTCTTGATGGATTTTCAGGCTATAATCAAGTCTTAGTTCATCTAGATGACAGATTGAAAACAACTTTCAGAACAAAATGGAGAACTTATGCTTATCAAAAAATGCCTTTTGGTCTAATAAATGCAGGAGCAACTTTCCATAGAGCCATGGACATAGCGTTTAAAGGTCTGATCAATAATTCAGTTTTTGTTTATCTTGATGACATAACAGTATTTTCAAAAAAGAGAACCAATCATCTACATGATCTAAAGCAAATATTTGAAAGATGTAGAAGGTTTGGTATTTCCTTAAATCCAAAGAAATCTTTCTTTTCTTTGGATGAAGGAAAACTCTTGGGATTTGTTGTGTCAAAAGATGGTATATACATTGATCCAGATAGAGTAAAAGAGATCTCTGATATTTCTTTACCTCATAACAAAAAATCCATGCAATCATTTCTTGGACAGATCAATTTTGTAAAAAGATTCATTCCTGATTTTTCTTTAATTGTTTTACCTATGCAAAATATGATCAAGAAGAATTCGGTATTCAAATGGGGGCATAAAGAGAAAGAAGCCTTTGAGGCAATCAAACAGGCAATCATTAATGCACCAGCATTAAGTACTCCGGATTTTTCTAAATATTTTATTTTGTATACCTTAGCCACAGAGACATCCTATGCAGCTGTTTTAACACAACTCAATGATCAGAAAATTGAAGCACCAATTTCTTTCTTTAGTTCAAATCTGCAAGGAGCTGAACTGAATTATTCCGATGTTGAAAAACAAGCCTTTGCTGTGTTTAAATCAATCAAGCATTTCAGACCTTTTCTCTTAAAAACTCATACAAAAATCATTGTCCCATTCTCTGCAGTGAGGCAATTATTAATTCAGAGAGAAGTAGGAGAAAAACGAGCTAATTGGGTAACAACTTTGCAAGAATATGATGTTGATATTAAACCAGCTAAGATTGTTAGAGGACAAGGTTTTTGCAGACTATTAGCAGGAGCTCATAACATACCAGAAAATCAAGATTCAAATCAAGATATTCAAGTAAGTCAGATAAGTGTTACAGATTCTGAATCTCAGTATGTTGATCTCATCTATTACTTGAAAAATGGGTATGCTCCTTCTGATCTCAGCTATAAGAGAAAACGTGCTTTAAGGTTAAAGGTTGTTAAATATGAGATCATTGATAATGTGTTATTTAGGAAAAATTATGATTCAATTTTATTAAGATGTCTTGAAAAGACTGAAGCTGAAAAGGTTTTGCAGGAGTTGCATGATGGACCAGCAGGGGGTCATTTTGGAGGTGATACCACAACTCACAAAATAATTCGTGCTGGCTATTACTGGCCTACCCTTTTTAAAGATACACATGACTATGTAAGGAAGTGCAGAATTTGCCAAACTGCAAGTGGAAGACAAAGGAAACCAGCTTTTCCTTTGCAACCAATGAGTATTGAGCAACCATTTGAACAATGGGGGCTTGACATTATTGGTGAGATAGTACCTCATTCTTCCAAACAGCACAAGTACATCCTTACTGCAACTGATTACTTTACAAAATGGGTAGAGGCAATCCCTTTGAAGGTAGCCAATTCTGATGCAATTATTGATTTCATAGATCAATTCATCATAACCAGGTTTGGTGTACCTCAAGATCTTGTCTTTGATAATGCATCTTATTTTTTCGGAAATAGTTTAATAGAATTTGCAGTTAAAAGAGGTTTTAAACTAAAATACTCAGCTAATTATTATCCACAAGGTAATGGTTTGGCTGAATCCACTAACAAAAATCTCATCAAAATCATTAAAAGGACTATTGATCAAAATCAAAAGAATTGGCACAAGTCTTTAATCTTTGCATTATGGGCCGATCGTATCACTGAAAAAGCTTCAATAGGAACTTCACCTTTTAATTTAGTTTATGGAAAAGAAGTTGTGATACCATCAAATTTAACTCTTCCATCATTAGCCCTAGTGCAATTTATTGAAGAAAATCCTTCTTCATCCATTCAATTGAGATGTGATCAAATCCTTAAACTAGAAGAAGATAGAGATAAAGCTAAAATTGTTCATGAAAAACATCAACAGCTTGTAAAATCTTCTTTTGATGCAAGTTCTACCGGCTCAAAAATTTTGTCAATTGGTGATCTTGTTCTGAAATGGGATAAAGCACATGAAGAAAAATGTAAGCATACCAAGTTTCAGAAAATGTGGCTTGGACCATTTCAGATCGTTGAAAAGATAGGCTCAAATACATTCATACTCCAAGATCTAACAGGTAAGAGAGAATCTCTTCCTGTAAATGGGCTTATCTTGAAGAAATTCTTTTCATAAGGAGGTAACCTCTTCTTAAACTATATATATTCCTTTCTGCAAAGTTTTTAATTGTTTTTGCAAATAAAAGTTGTTAATAAGTCTCTAATTGACTGTTTACTTGTTAGAAAAAAATTCTTAGGAAGAATATAATGAATATTTATTTTGTAAATAAGAATTTTTAAGGAAATGATTATAGTCTTTTGATAGTTTTAAATAAGATGTTAAACTTTGAAAGATTATACCAATTATTTGCATGATCTTTTGAAAAACTTGAGGGAAATGTAAATCATTATAAGTTTATTAAGCAGAGAGAGGTTATCTATAAAAGTAAAGATTATTCAAGTTTTGGTACTCAAAAAACTCTAAAAAATTGTCATCCATTGATTCTTAAGGATAAAACTATTTCACCCCATCCATTTAGGTTGTGATTTTTTAGAATGTAATTCTAAGAAATTATGTAAAATTTTAAGAGATAAGAGGTCTCATCATGAGCCGACTTACCATATTCATAAGAAGTAATAAAACTGACATTACCAATACTGCACATCAAAACAGGGTAATGGCTTATAAATATAAGACAAGGGGTCTCATCACGAGCCAACTTGTTTAGTTTAATTACAACTATTGAATGGCATTGTTATTAACTGGCTACCAAACCAGAACAATGGCTCTTAAAAATAAAAAAATAAATAAAAGACAAAAAACATGAGATAATATGTCTTATGAATTTATCTTTTAAAAATTCATAATCTTAGTTGAATGGGACAATGAATAGTTAATGGTTAAAAGGTAACCGTGTCGAAACTATAAACGTTTGCGGGCAGCAGAGGCAATACCTATGACAATAGAGTATATTATAAAACCAAACTTGGAGAAATTCACTTACTTCATTATTAATACCAATCAAAGCTTGAGATAACCCAAAAATGTTTTTATTCTCAAGAAATTAGAAAGAAATTGTAAATAATTTTTATTCTTTTTCATAAGTTAGATTTTATTTTTGATTATCCTAGGATAGTTTTCATTATCTTTAAAAATATTTACTTACTAAAAATATAGTATTCATTTTAATTTTTCCAAGATAACTGGTTCTTTCAGTGAATCGCCAATTGTTGTACTATACAACAACCCTCCCTTTTTCTTAATTTTAGAAATAAAATTCATTTAGAAATAGGGTCCCTTTTTCTTTTTATAGAAATAAAAGAATTAGAAATAAAGATTCATTGTTTTGAAAAAGCTCATCTTTGTTTGTTTACAAACCAAATACAACATTCGAAAAAACTTCCGATCCGATCAAATATAGAAGACCTTATCATAAAAAACAAATCAAGTTTAAAAGGCCAATGAATAACAATCGCAATCGGAGATCGGAGAGGACCCAAAAGGAAATTTTATATACAAGTCCAAAACCTCCGATGCGATTATTTCGATCGCAAATATTCAATCGCAAAGAGTTTAAGTTATTCATTCACATACTTCCGATGCGATGCGACCAGTCGCAATCACATGATCGGGACACTCCTTAATAAACTCTTTGCGGTCGATTGAAATTCCCCGATGCGACATGCAGTATTACAAGAAATGCTTTTCAAAGGAAAAACAAACATTTGTCCGTTTAAATGAAAATTTTTTGTATGGTGGACCACACCATCGGAAATCGGAAAAGTTTTCAATCAGAATCAACCAATCGAAGAAATCTGTATTATGATATTTATGTACCATTTGAAAACTTTCGATGTGATTGATAAATGACATTTATTACATTCGAAAAGTTCAGAATAGGTGAATATTATAATATTTCACAAGCGCCAAATCTCCATTTGTACATAGGTATTTATTAGCAAATCGAATGAATATTGGTTGATGATTTGGTTTTTAATACGTGAGTGTGACCCAAAAAGAACATTTACGCGCTATACGAAACCAATAAATAACGAATCATTTGTTCATTAACGTTCCGTTCAGGTTGCTTGTTTGTCACGACTGAAAGTTTATTGTTTTGCAGAGCCAAGGAACACCAAGCCCTTTCATTCACAGACAAAGGGAAGCAATAGCAAACGCAGAAATGTCAAAGAGAGCGAGAAGAGCCAAGACCGCTGTTCCTGTCAAGTTTGTTGAGACTCCTACAGTTTCAAAAGAGAAGCCCACAAAACTGAGATTAGTCACAGATACATCATGCCAAGGGCTCGGGAGAATGACGTGGGAAGGAGTCTATAATCTATTGGAGAAATAAAACCCCAAAGTCACAGTGGAAAAGGCATCAGTTCCAGATGAAGATAGCTCAGATTCTGACTCTGAGATTACTGAAAAAACACTTGCAAATTCATTCTTGCATCGAATTGCAGCCAGAGCGAGGATCATGCCTTATTATGATGTAATTCGATGGGTCATCGATCGTGTGAAGATACAGGACATAACGTTTGTTTCAACTTCTAGAGTGTCTTTTGGGTCGTTTAAAGCATAAGACATTAAGGCAATGTATCACCTTTCGGACCCGCAGAAGGTGTATAACAAAAAAATTGTCAAAGAATTCGCTGATAATAATAAAGTCCAATCTGATCCTATTAGAGATTGGAAGAAAAATCCAGAGAAGCACATAAATGAAGCATCCGGTATGTATTCTGTAGATTCCATTTTACCTCCATATTGCTATGCCACTGCCATGATGTGTAGATTATTTGGCAATGATAATTCAGCTAGGTTTTCTATACAAATGGTCCCATTAATCCTAGCTGCTGTCAATTCCGACATTATGGATTGGGCTGTTATTCTTTCTGATAGAATGGCTAATAGAATACTTGAGTACAGACAAGATAAAACTGCTGGAAATTCCACTCCTTTTTTCTTTTGTGCCTATATTCTAGATGCTCTTTTTTTTAATTCTGAGTTTCCCTTGTTTGGATGGAAATGGACTCCCAAAGACCCTACCTCAATTCATGTATATCATAAACTTCTTTGGAAAGTTCATTTCCAAGATAATGTATAAAGAATATGCCATGGTTTCCTTATCCCTGTTTTCCAAACCATTTTCAATCGCTTCCCTCCTAGATTCTCTGATAAAGCTAAAGCCGACTTATCCTCAATGGGAGATTGGTTTGGAGAGGAGAAATTTACATACATCAGGATTTTTGGTAGTATTGTGGAACCCCATGTTATTCCTCTTATTGTTCCAGACAAACTTCTCGCTCAGGAAATTTCCTATCAATTAACAGTTGAAGGAATATCCAGATCTTTAAACAACAGTAAGAAGAGAATGTGGCCTCAATTCCCATTCAATTGTGGTCAGTTTACTTTAAATGACTTCAAACATGCTGAAAAGGAAGTCACCAAAATAAAGGGTTGTAAATTTGCAACCATTCCAGGGAGACAATATGATCCGCGACAGATAGCCTTTAATGTTACTGCTTCAGTTTCAATTGCTCGATTTGAGCATGAACCAGATGAGTTTGATGATTTGTTTGTTTCGTTGGATAATTTTCCTCAAATTTATGATTTAGCCAAGTCTAAATTCCAAAAGGAAGAAATGAATAATTTTTTGTTATTCAGAAGTCAAAGATTGTTAAGCGTTCCTCTAGACCAACTGAGAATTCCAATACAAGGGTCAGAGACAGAGGATACATCTGTCAAAACGCCAGGAGAAACATCTGCCGGTAAAGTCATTACACAATCGGCTGTTAACCAGCTAACTGTACATACTGTAAAGGTGGGCACCGATGGAAAACTTGAGACTCAGAAAGGGAATACTGATGGTAAATCCGATCGAAATACTGATCAGTAGTCCACTGCTCAAACAATAGAAAAATGCACAAGTACTGATACTAATGTGCATAATAAAAAAGGAGGATCGGATAGCAAAACCATTGAGCAGGGAGCAAATACAGAGAAAGCAGACACGCAATCGGGAGGAAAAGAAACTACTGAGAAAATTATAGACTCTGCTGATCTTAATGTTTCCTCTCAATTATTGAAACAATATGATCAATTCGCTCAGCAATTGGGACTGCAGGATAAAGATAAAGAACAAGTAGATCAGGACGTTGAAATCATTCCTGAACATCCGACAGGGCAGATTGTATTGAAGATTGAGGAGATCCCTCCTTTAGATGTATTTTACAACCCTAAACATAAGGCTGTTGTTAGAAGACAGAGAAAAAGAAGGAAGATGGATCAGGACATGTTTTCTACTCCACAGGAAGAATTTATGAATATTGTTTACAAGAATACTGAAGTGAATCCTTCTGAGGATCTCACTAAATTGTCTCAATATGTAGGAGCTTATAGTGCTGCAACAGTTGATAAAGCTGTAGAAGTTTCTCAAATGATGATTCAGAAAGATCTCCATATAGCTTCACTTGAAGAGCAAGCTAAGGAAAGTCAGCAAAAGATTACTCAATTGCAACAACAACTACAAGATCAAGAACTCAGGTCCAAAGAGTTAGAAGAACAACTTGCCAAAGAAAAGAAGAAAGTTGATGAGCAGGTCTTAGGCAAACAACAACAATTGAATGAAGAAATTTCCAAGTTACAAGGTTTGTTACAAAATGAGAAGAATGCGAAGATTGTACAAGAAAAGGAGTTTCAAACAGCTTTAGATAGGTTCAAAGATTTCCCTAAGTTAAGTGAATTCAAATCGGAAGCTCTTGAAGCTAATAAACTGTTGTCTCAACAATTGAATGAATTTTGTGCAAAACTATCATAGGCAGAACCATTTTGTGATATTACCTCATCCTTGATCCAGAACATTATTACTCTCAGACAAGAAATTGATGATGCTGATGAAAATATTTCTGAATTTCTCAATTGGCAAGATACAGAAAAAGGAAGAGAAGCTAATCTTCCTAGAATAGAGGAAAGACATAAAGAAATCTTGTTTACAGAATGGGAACATCAGATAATGAAAGTTGAAAGAGCAATATCAAGAGCTAGGGGCATGATGAGTAATATCACGCAATTTATCAATGACAGCTTGTATTCAATCAATCTTATTTCAGACTGTGTTCCTGGCAGTTTGCCTAAAGTGAAAGAGACTGAAAACAGATGGAAGGAAGAAATGATAAATAAAAGTCAACAAATCGACAAACTTCAAGCAATATCTTGGGACAGTATGTGGACTTATTTAATTAAGCCAAACAATCAACAAATGGCTATTAAATTCCTTTCAAATGCTGTCGATTGTTTAATTCCATAATTTTCCGATGCCACCTACGCTGGACAACTGCATTCAGAGATGAGTAATCCACCGAGGCTCCAAGATATGTTGAAGATTTGCAACTTGGCTACATCAAGCGAGAAAGAAAAGCAATGAATCAGTTTCATTTAAGATAGCATTTCTGTTTTTAATTTGATAGATTGTAGCAGTAGTAGTAGGATTTTGTTATGTAATTTCTTATTTAAATCCCTCTCATGCATTTAGAGAAGGATCCGGAGTTGTAATATTTTTTGGACTTGGAGCTTACATTTCTGTACTCCATTCCCTCTTATATTTTATAAAGGATCACATCTGGTGATTTTGTGCTGAAATTATCTTTGAAGTATTGTATTTCTGTACCTTTGGATTTAATTTTACATCGGAGTTACTGGATTAGAGTATCACATTTCATTTGATAGTCTTCAAGATGAATGAGGTATTTCTATCTGTTCACTGTTGATTTCCTTTGTTATATGATATTCGCTTGAAGAATTTGCTATCATTTATATATTTGGTTTTCATAACATTTCCTTTTATATATCATTTCTGAGTATAATTGAAATGTCATCTTTCATAAGCATATATAAATGGTATACAATGATGAATGCAATATGCTAATATAACTCTGTTTAATTTCTTAAACAGAGTTATCTTTATTCTTTTCTGCACATTTCAATTTAAATAATAATACATTTTCATGGTTATTATTAAATTGGAACAATCTTAAGTTGTATTCACATATAATTACCCGGGTTAGTGTTAGAATTTCTTTATCAGCATTTAGTTTAATTAGATAGTTTTATTTCAGTCAATTTAGTCCCATTTCCACTCATCTAAATCAACCCCTCACCAACCCATTTAGGTATAAGAAAACTGGTCCTTTAAATCCGGTCGGAGCCACCATACCAAACGGAAAAGGAGTTGTCCTAAGGTCCCGACCGGGTGGTTTTCCCCAATGTTGAAGCAGAGATTTTCTAGGCTTCAACACATCCATAATATTCTCTTGAAATTTACTGCTCCCATAGTCCAAAAAGGCAACAAATTCCCTTGAAGCTCTAGCAAAAATTCAAGCAACTTGAATTGGTGAATGTTTCAGTAAAGCTAGGTTCCTCCATGAATAGCTTAAGGTCCATGGGCTTCTATCTAGCCATAGATCCTCCTTTTTATACTTTCTCCTTCATGGCCATCTCTCTTTATAACCAAGTTTCCCTCTTAAAAATGTGACACCTGTAAAGACAAATTAGACAGCAAGCTGCTTGTTGTGGTGAAGCAACTTTCAAGCAGTGACAATAAGATGCTTCACATGCAAGAATGAATGTTGAATGAAAAATAGCAGCTTAGGCTAAATTTTAAAAGGTAATTTTGACAACTCAGATTTTGATGATGTCACATGTGACTATAAAAAACAATAATGATAGCAGACATGGCTGTGTACATTTGAAACTTACCATAACGACCTTGAATGACTTCCACCTTTACTCCTATAACCATAAAATGAAACCTCACATAGCTCTGACAACCCTTGCTGAAAAAACACATTTTAGTAGCGAAGACAGTTAGGCTTCTGACAGATTCGCTACAAAACTATTAGGCAGTTTCGTAGCGAAATCTGCAGATTTCCTTTGTAAATTGCTACGAAAATCTAAAAAATTGACTAGTGGAATGTTTAGTGGTAAAAAGGCATGAGAATGAAAACTAGATGAGAGTTGATTTGACATGATATGACATGGTTTGGGATGGGTTTTAAACTTAGGGTAGACATCATCAAGTGCAAAAAAGAAATCAGATATGTCAAAAAATGACTTAGGAGACCACATCAATTTTGGTGAATGACCTGCATGACCCTATCAATGAAAGTTTTAAAACTTAATGAGTGATAATAGTGGCTCCACTTGGGATGGTGTGCCCCTATGGTACACCAAATAACTTGTAGTTCCAGTGCCATCCATCTTTTTGAAAATAAACTTCTGAAATTTTCCAAGCATTATTCAAACACTTATAGCCTTCTCCTCGGTCTCAAGCTTGATGATAACCACTGTACATACTGAAAAAATGCTCAGACTACTTGAGATTATTCACACACACTCCTACCTACCCTAACAACTGCAATATTCATGTTTGATTCAAGCAACATGAAACCTCCAATAAAGCGAGTCAATGAGCTGATTTGATACCTGTACTCCTTGACTGTGCTTAAACGAAATGTAAACTGGATACTGAAATGACTAAGGCAATACAAAATGGGTCTGATTTTCACAATGAAAAAATAATTGGAAATTTGGACTGTAGAACTCTTTCATATAGTCAGCTGTAGGATCATAGAAGAGATAGTTTGTTTGATAATTCTCAAGACATTCTGCAGTTTTAGATAGCTCATATATGCTTTCTTTAGCAACATAAGATTTCAGTTGTGTGCTATCACACTGATTTTCAAGAACAAGGCATTCCTACTCAATATCAAAATAAAAAGGTAGCACCACCTTCTATTTGTATTTGAGCATGAAAAACTTTTGAAAATAATGATCTTGACCATGAAGACTATAGGATTGAATTTGATCTTCTTAAACTTCCATGCCTTTCTCAATGTTCTTAGCAAATTAATCCAAAAATTGAATCTTACCTTCTGACTTGCACTCAAATGACTTTAAATAAGAAGACAAGGTTGAAGAAAAATTTTCATCCACTTCCTCATTAGTGTGATCATCATTCCATTGTTTAAAATATTGAATGGAAGGAGAGTCTACTACCAACTCTGTTCTTTCCATCCATGTTTCCAAAAAATAAGCCAAAAATATGCAAATGACTTAATAGATCCGACAGGAAAACTTTCAATCCATTGTTTACGGAAATGAATTATAGAACAATATGACGAAAATATCTTCATGTCTGACTCTAAGAAGCTCAATAAATTCATGGAAATTTGAAATATGCTTCAAATTCAAACTCAAATCTTCTCCATTAAATTTTGGACCATTCCTTAAAAAATATGCATCCTTGGGAAAAGGATTTGGGAAACCATAATTTTTTCGAAAAATCTACACATGCATACCTCGAAAAAAGAATGGCAACATCTGAGCTCTTCATAAGTCCAGTGGAATCACCATGAAGCTATGAATTTTTGAATCCTTCAACAATGGAGTCACCAAGGTAGTTCTGCAGCCTCGAAAAGTTCTGAGCTCCTGCTACCTCCAAGAGTTCAGCTTCACTGTTTGCACAAAAACTTCGGGAAATATGTCTTCAGACTCCCGATAGACGCACAAAAATGTTATCACCAAATTGATTTTGATTAGCTGCTCATCAATCAACTCAATGTAACTATTTCACACCACTTCTAACTATAGAATAGCCTCTTCAGTTTGAGTGGGCTCTCTCAAAGGGGAATTATGTTTTTCAATGGAAATAATACTAGATGGCTAACTCTATGAATTGTGACTTGGTTTTGTATGATTGCAGGTTGAAAAATGAAGGCTTCATACCATTGGGTTATGGAGTCAAAATCAGTACTCTTAGTGACAATAATTCTTCACATGGAAGTTGAGGCAAATATAGGTTATTAATAAAGATGATTCATACACACAATATAAGGAAAACATAGTAATTTCACCCCTAAAGGAAGTCAGAGCATGATAGCATGAATTCTGAGTAATTAGAGATAAAATTCACTGCAAGTTATTAGACATAAAGATACAGAGCAACAAAACATTAAACACCTCATAATAATCTCAGTTCTAGAAGTAGAATGTCACTGTATATTACTGATAATAGAAAAAAACATACAAGCAGCAATTTGGTGCAATATTCTCCAACCCCTTCAAACTATCAAAAGCCTCTCATTTATAGAGTGATATCTCTTTACATTAGGTCTGCCACTTGGCCTAGACTCTCGAATCCTCATCCAGAGTTATAATCCTAAAAGAACTCTATTACATTGAGTATGAATAGGGATTTTCTGTTTTGGAGGAGTTTGAAATAAAAAAGGAGTCTATCACTTAATAATTACATCAAAAAGAAACTTTAAATGACCCATAAAAATAATGTCTATCGAAACCAACAACAATTTTGATGTGTCAAATGTCAACCTAAACTTTAGACCTTGATTTACCCGATTCGCTAATGTGTCGTCAACTTATGAATGGTAAAAAGTGTAGTGTTGTCCCTTTATGAAGTAGCAATAGTTGATGAGTTGTCTATTTGATGATGTGTAGGCTGAGTGTCTTAGTCACCAATGTTATAATGACATCTCAGCAAGCTCATTTCCCTTTTTAAATTCATAATGCCTCAAAAAGACTGAAGAGCTTGACTGCTGCAAAAACAGAGTACCTTTAGGGAGTTTCATAGCGTATGAAATTTTGCCTTTTCTGCTAACTCCCTGCCACCTTTTCTAGTCAAGAACCTTCAATAAGCCATAAAATCTTGAAAACAAAAAAATCCCCTCCATAATCCTTCACAAAACTGAATTCCAAAGCAAAATTGCATCTTCAGAATTTTCGTAGCGTTTTTCTGGCTTCAAGCCTGAAGCACGCTACAAAACTGCCTAAAAAACTAGAATTTGTTGTTTTTGTGAATTTCTTCAAAATTTAGTCTATAGGTCTATAATATGACATGATGAAGTATGTTAAAGTGGAATAGGTTCAAAATACCTCTTATCCTCCTCAAGAAACAACATTTTCACCATTCAGCAAGTTTCTCCATTAACAAAAACAAAGCAGGTTTTTTTTTTCTTCTTCTTCTGAATTTTAGGGCTCATAAATGATCTTATATATCCAGATCCTTGATGGACATTGAAAAACTGAAGGAGGGTTTTGTAGATCATTTCTTGCTGAAGAAAAACCTCTCTTTTCTTTAAAAAAACCATCTCCAGCTATCCAGAATCTGCATTAGAAAAACATGTAAAAACAGGAAAATTTTGGGTTATGAAAATAGGTCTCAGAGACATCTTCGAATCTTCAAACTGGTAGCACTTGTGAGAAAAGTGAAGGAGGTTATTTTTCCTTTGGCTATTCTTGAAAATAACCTCTCCCAGTATTACCAAACTAATATTTTTTTCATCCATAATATTCTCTTGAAATTTACTGCTCCCATAGTCCAAAAACGCAGCAAATTCCCTTGAAGCTCCAACAAAAATTCAAGCAACCTGAATTGGTGAATGTTTCAGCAAAGCTAGGTTCCTCCATGAATAGCTTAAGGTCCATGGGCTTATATCTAGCCACAGAGCCTCCTTTGTGTACTTTCTCCTTCATGTCCATCTCTCTTTATAACCAAGTTGCCCTCTTAAAAATGTGACACCTGTAAAGACAAATTGGACAACAGGCTGCTTGGTGTGGTGAAGCAGCTCTCAAACAACGACAGTGGGATGCTTCACATGCAAGAATGAATGCTGAATGACAAATATCAGCTTAGGGTAAAGTTTAAAAGGTAATTTTGACAACTCAGAGTTTGATGATGACACATGTGACTATAAAAGACAATAATGATAACAGACATGACTGTGTACATTTGAAACTTACCATAACGACCTTGAATGACCTCCACCTTTACTCCTCTAATCATAAACTGACACCTCACATAGCTCTAACAACCTTGGTTTAAAAAACACATTTTCGTAGCGAAGACAGTTAGGCTTCTAATAGATTCATTACGAAACTATTAGGCAGTTTCGTAGCGAAATCTGCAAATTTCCTTTGTAAATCGCTACGAAAATCTGAAAAACTGACTAGTGGAATTTTTTGTGGTAGAACGGCATGAGAATGAAAATTAGATGAGATTAGGTTGATTTGACATGATATGACATGGTTTGGGATGGGTTTTAAACTTAGGGTAGACTTCATCAAATGAAACGAAAAAAAAATAAGATATCTCAAAAAATGACTTAGGAGACCACATCAATTTTGGTGAATGACCTGCATGACTCTATTAATGAATGTTGTAAAACTTAATGAGTGATAACAAATTCCATAGGGTATTTTGTAAGGATATTTTCCTTGTTTATTTTTCAAATGTTCTATATAGGCTTTGATTTAGTTTTACCCTATTCTTGCAAGTGGCCCATCAAAAGATACACTTATATATGTACATAATTTCCTGGCAAAATATGGGCCAAAAAGAACCCAATAAAAAATGATATGAAAGCTTGAAAATGTCATACGATATTTAAACACTTTTTCCTTGTAACCTGAATTAAATGTACTTACAATATAGGGTTAAGTGGTAAAATGAATTAAACCCACGTCACTAGTAAACATAGTAAGCCATCACATATCGCTAATTATAACACACGAGTATATTTAACATATTAGTTAATCCTGAATTAATATTTTATTAACTCCTAATAAAATAACGTCAGTAGCTACATGAAAACTAATATACCTATCATAAAATTAATACCAATATTTAATCCATATTGGATCCATCTAATATTATGCATAGCAAGATAGACAACGAGATCAAGAATTATTGGAATACACACCTTAGAAAAAAGTCGATAAACTGAGCTATAGACCACTTCACGCACATGCCCTTCATCCAATCGCAATCCATGGATGTCACGTGCTCAAATCGAGGGGATAATGGAGCCATTGAAAAGTCCCAACTGGAAGATAATAAGAATATGACTAAAATATTGTGAATGGCAAAGGAAGCTTTCATTATGAGCAGTGCGGAGGTACGAGAGTGTAGAGGTGTAGAGAATGCATGATGAAAACTTCCTCCACACTCTACATAATGAGATTCATTCAGATAATGGAGGCAACCGTTCACTGGAAACACAATGTACATAATTCACATCATAATCAATCATTGATAGGCATAAAGAAAAATCCACGACTATTGATTTATAGGTTGTTCCCTCTGGTAATGGGTGATAACATGATTGTTCGTCTGAATAATGTGATGAACAAAGACATATCCAATACATGAAATCGCGTGAGGGTTTTTTCTTCCTCTTTAAGGTGAATGATGGACGATACACTCGATACATGAAATATAGTTAAATGTAATAACTAGTTTAGTGGATTTTTGTGTCGTAAGTTCAAAGGAAATTCAATCAGTGGGTGTGTGAATCTATTATTTCATTGTTTTCATTTCAAGGGAACAAAAAGGCATGCTTTGCTTAAATTTGTGTTGCAAAAAGCTTATAAAATATATTTATTTTAATATTATTTAATGGATTAGAAGTGAACTTTAAAAAAAAAAAAAAAACCATTTTCTATTTTGCAATGCTCTAATGATGGCGAAATGGCATATTTACCATAATTGTATTTGTCAGAACAAGGTACAACCATAACCTGTGTTGCTACAATATCATTGGAACTACATTTCGTTTCCCATAAAATGTGATATATACCTTGGAATAGTGTGGAGCATTTATTGAATTTGAATATCGGGAAAAAAATTTGAGGTGGAGGAATTTTGGAGTTCTGTAAACATAAAACCTATCAATTTTTTTTTAGAAATGTGATGTAATGATCAGGAAAATGGAAATTATATTAAATAGGGAATGATAGGATTAAGAATCATGTGATCACTCAAATTTTAATGCACAGAGACATGTCACAAAATTCCTCAGAATTACAGGAATACACGCCTCAGAAAAAAGTTGATTAGTCTTGGTATAGACCTATCAGGATCATGCAATGCCCTATTTTTACCCCTTTTACCTCCCCGTTTTACCAAATTTTGACCCTTTTACCTAGTATTCCCCTTATCTTTTAGATATAATCATGAAGGATTGCGTTAATTTGCATAATATTTAAATGATTTGATAGGTAATCATTATTTTAAGTCAAATTCTCTTGTTTTTATGTATTTTCTAAGTATTATGATCATTAAAAAGCGATTAATCCAAGTATATGCAATTCCTTCACCTTGTGGAGATCCTGCACTAGAATCAAGGAATGTATGGACCACTTCATCATTCAAATTTGTCACGAAGGCCAAAGGTTACCTGGCAATATGAGTACTTGCTCAAGATATTTGTGGAGTCACTTGATAGTCAAAAGTGCACTTCTCTCTCACTGTTAGTTCAGGTCAAGAAGAAGGGGCCATTTACCAAAACAATATCGTCACTACCAAATTCAATCCCTTGTTTTGATCGTGGCTATATCAGATCTCTATTGATGGAAAACAATTGTGATTTTCCTGCTTATTTTGTTTGTAATAGATTGGATTTTCTAGAGCCATTTTTGTACTATAAAATGTATATAAGGTAAGTTATGGATTTAAGGCAAGCTAGCTTACCTTTATTAAGGATATGTTGCTATTTTGATAAGGCGTCATTCCTCAACTAGATTTGGGATTGTCTCTTGATGTAAAAGATTGCTCTGATCTAATATAAATACTTTTAATGCCAGGTTCCTCTTTTCATCTCTTGTGTATCTCATGATCGTTTCAACTTTGTAACTTAAGTTTCTAAATAAGGGTGTGATTTGGACTTTTAGGACCCACTAGAATAGCCTGACATCCATCTAGTTGTGTATTCTTCGTGTGGTTTACAAATGCACTTTTCAATGTGCTTTTCATTATAGCAATAGTGTGTTAATAACAAAATTCCTTCATTGGTTTAATAGATCTATGAATGCCTTTCTCACACTATGTTTTCTTAATATATGGTTAATATTTTCATGTGTGATTGATTGGTTATTCAAATCTAGAAGGATTTTGATTAAAGGTGAGAGATTATTTTCAAACATTGCACTTAATTCAACTGTGTGATCAAAACAACTATTATGTTGTAATGATACCCTATTTTGTATCTAGAAAAGATTTGGGTTCTTTTATGATGATACTATTGTTGACAATGATGGATGTCGTCAACGTACAAGGGGTCCCCCCGATGTGAAGTCCTAATCAGAACTCACACCATTTAGAGTAGGAGCCCCATCCAGAGTATCGACTTGACCACCATAACTTAAGGTTTTCCTTGGTTTCCATGGGTAACATAAGAGGTTATACACATACCCTTTGAACAAGCAAGTAATTTGACATTGTGGAACACCAATTGCAATGTCTAAAAGGAGACCTTCACGAGAAGGAAACAAGAGTGAGTCTCTAGAATGAAAGTGATAGTGCTATCCTAAGAGAGGCACATGAGATAAAGAAAAGATGTGTTAGTGATCTAGCGAAATAGTTCACATATACACAACAATCATTAAAGCACATACAACACACATTCAACAAGATGAGCACTAAAGTCAATGAAGTAGTTCAATTTCTTTTGTACTTATGAACATAACATATACTGGAAACATCCAAAGAATAATCTTACAATCTTCATGATATATGCATGAAAATGTATTGGCTTAATGAGCTTATGATTATTAGGTGAAAGTTCCAAGTACACAATTACAACGGTGATACACTAGCTCCAGTAGTGGAGAATTAAATCACTTCTTTCTTCTCCAAAAGAATGATTTTGTCTTTATGTCAAACTAGAGAAGCCAAGGCTAGCTCTCCAAATTAAAATGAATTCAAAGGCCCTTTCCTTGAGTTATGAGGTTTCTTTTATCACAAGAGGAAAGACCTTTCATATCCCCTATGACACTTGACTCTTGGACTCCTAAAATACCTTTGAACTTATATTTGACTCTTTTGTTCAAAGATGATTATTCATGTTCCACATGTGACTCTTGGACTTCCACACATTATATTTTTTAATTTTCTTGGAAATACATCATTACATTCCACAAGATGATGTGGTGAGACACTTGGACACATATGACATTGTTAGGCCCCTATATTACTAGTGTAGTCCCTTATTTTTTTAGTGTATCCCCCTTATTGTTATTGTTGTACCCCTGTAACCCCCATATTGTTATTATTTTTCTCTTACATTATTATTGTTAGGTCGGCTAGGATTATATTGTGACCCCATGGACTCCTATATATAGAAGGGGGTTTTGTCATTTGTAGCATCCTAGAATTGTTCATTTATGTAATGTAAAGGAGGTTTCCCCCTCGAAGTGGCTTATTTATAAGGCGTTGATCTCTCTTTTCTTCTATTTTTGGAGCTAGTTTCATAACGTTTGGTATCAAAGCTTTGGATTCTAGGGTTTCGCTGCTCCAAACAGGTCATCGTGGAATTTTCGCTGTAAATGTTTTTTTACGAAGGTTAAGGAGCTGAAATTTTTACCATGCGAAGCCAAAATCCTGAGGAACGTCGTGTAAAAAATTCAGATCTTGGTTCACAATATTTTCAGAGATAGGATCCATGGAAGTTAGGGTTTTTGCAGGCTCCTGAATTTCATCTAAAAGAGGTGACCTTGGGAAAAGCATCATAACTCTCTCTCTGAGAATCAGATTGGAATTATGTAAAAAACAATCAAAATTACACGGACTATAGTTTACTGTATATTAATTTTAGAGCCGAAGGAGGAAACAGTGACACGTGGCATGCTGTACAAGGTATCTCTATTGAACCAATCCATAATTAGGTCATTGTGGGAGATTGGGTATAACTTTGTCTTTAAGCATCAAAATCAGGTCAGACCTATGGCATTTGAAAGAAGCTTCATAGAGACACTACAGGACCAAATTTCAAATATTAAAGATCCGAAATCACAGAGATAATTTAGTTTCAATATCGATCTTCTCAAAAGAAAGAAAAAGGTGTGTATGTTTTTTTCAAATTGCATAAGTCTTGTTTGAAAAATTAGTTTGAAGTGATTCCAAGGGAATATTGAAGCGTAGATATTAGTATTGGGTTCTAAAATTCCCCCTAAAAAGAATTAAACACCCATTAAGCCCTTAGAATAATCTACTATGACTCATGAAGATGAAGAAGTGCAACATGATATATCAAAATTACAAGAGCAAGTGCACCAAATTTCGCTCTCGCAAAGAGAAACAAAAAATGAAATGGAAGTTTTGAAGAAATGTGTGGAAGCTAATATTGATGGTTTGAAGAATGTAATGGAAGCTAATATGGATGGTTTGAAGAAATATGTGCAAGCTAAGATGGATGGTTTGAAGAATGGCATGGAATAAAAAATGGAAGGTTTGAAAGAAGACATGGAAGGTTTGATAAATTTGATACAAGAAATGATTCCTAATGGCGAAAAGATAGTAGAGGAAACTCACAAAGGGAGAAAAATAAATGTTAATCATGATTTCATAAAATTGAATGTTGGATGGAAGACCCACCATATTCCAAAGATCGATATGAGGAAGTTTGATGGCAATAACATGGATGCTGCAGATGGAGCAATATTTGATCTCAATAATGTGCAAAACACACAAAAGGTACACATTGCAACTTTATATTTAGAACAAAATCATTTGTATGGTATCGATGGCTTTGCTCCCGTAAACAAATTGTCACTTGTTCAATTTTTACAGAGGAAATGATAACACATTATGAGGACACAACACCTTCTTTAGCCAATTGATAAATCTCAAACAAAGGGTTCAGTGGTGGAGAACTTTGAGGACTTCCAAAAATTGAACATAAGGGTAACTGATATTCCAGAGGAACACAAGATTGATGTCTTCATAGGGACTTTAAAGGATAACATCCAACATGAGGTTTGCCTTTGGGAACCTGATTCATTGGAGAAGGCATTCGAGTTGGAAAGAAAAATTGAATGTAAAATTATGGTGAAAAGGAAGCCTACCACTCACATATATAAATATGGAAATGTTGCTATTACTAGACTTCCACAACCTACAATGTTGACACCAAAACAATTGAAAGAAAAAAGAGAAAAAGGGCTTTGATACAATTGTGATAGAAAATACACTAAAGGTCATAAGTGTGCTGAGAAGAAATTATTCTACATAGAATGTGAAGAGGAGGAAGAAAATGAACAAGATACTTCAAAAGAAGAGGATATACACCAGGAACCAACCCTAGAGAGAGAAGAAATGAGTCCAAACATATCGTGTAATGCATTGGCAGGAATTACCACTCCTCAAACTCTCAAGATAGAAGGACATATCAAGAAGAAAAAGGTAGTAATGTTGATTGATTCGGGTAGTACCCATAATTTTATTCATTGTAAGGTAGCCAAGGAATTAAATTGCTTCCTATACCCAGACCAGAATGTCAAGTGATGGTTGCAAATGGAGGAACTATAAATTTCTCTGGAAAATGCCATAATATCAAGCTAACCATCGTGGAATATGTATTGAATAGTCCAATGCTTTCCATTCCAATGGGAGGTGTGATGTTGTACTAGGAGTACAATGGTTACAGTCTTTGGGGATGGTATCTTTTAATTTTCAAGAATTTTTTTTGGAAGGAAAGGAATTCGAATTACAGGGTCTCGCAGGGAAGCTGAGAAAGATAATAAGCTCTAATTTCATGACAAAGCTTCTGAAGAAAGAACGATGAGGCACAATTGCACAATTATGCACACTAGAAGTTCCAACATCAAAATCATCTATTTCTCTAGATCTCCAAAAAGTCTTGGACAATCATTCCAAGGTGTTTGAAACTCCCAAAGGAGTCCCACCTATTCGTGATCATGATCATGCTATTCATTTTATTCCAGGAAGTGTTCCTCCAAACATCAGGCCTTACAGATATCCTTATGTCCAAAAGAGAGAAATTGAACGTATGATTGCAGAAATGTTAGAGGCTGGTATAATTCAACCTAATCAAAGTTCTTTCTCTGCTCCAATAGTATTGGTGCATAAGAAGGATGGATCATGGCGCACGTGTCCACAAGATGATGATGATGATGTGGCAAGACACTTGGACACATATGACATTGTGATGACACTTGTACAATCCATGACTTGGAATTTATGACACTGGACTTCATGATGATTTGGAAATGCCAAAGTTCTTCTCTTATTACTATGTCTTCAATCTTCATGAAATATATGATTTTTTCTTCATATTCACCCTCCAAAGGGTGTTGGATCAATATCATGACCTTTTGAGTCATAATGAAATGTCTTCCTTCTGTCATGGTCCGGGATCTGCTTCATGTATTCGTTATGGTTCTTCTTTGTGCTTCTTCTCTGTAAGTGATTCTTTTTGTATTCTCCTTGACATATTCCTTGAGCATCACCTTTCCCTGTTGAGGAGGTACACCTGCCAATGAATTTCACCCATGACAAGGAAAAATTAGTCTTGAAATCATTTATCCTATCTCTACCTTGCTTATTGGAATAATTTGTTTGTGGTAGGCATATGTGAGGACTAAGAAGGAAGGGATTGACAAGGATGGTGTAGTTGAGATCAACAATGGTTGGGTATGTTATCACTCCCCCCAAATTTCCAAGGCTGAGAATGGAATTGAAGGAAGGTAACCACAGAGAAGGCTTTAGGTCAGGTAGCTAGCCCTACCAGGACCAGAGAGGGCTCTCTCAATGTCACTTTGCAGTAATTAAATGACTGAATATATAATGATCTTAGGCTAGGTATATAATCTCAATAAATAGGGTTTTTGTTTGATGTTTCTTGTGCTGGATAGGAAATGACAGTTAGGAGACTAGGTCTAGGGTTTAGGTCAAAATTCAAGGTCAAGTTGCAGAGATATGGATGATGCCAGGTAGGTAGATTGAAGGCATGCTTAGTTTTTTCATTGTGTATAGGATGAAATGAAGGAGAATCTGAATGAGCATTTAGGTGAATTCATTCATTTATAAGAACAAAGACATATAATGTAAACCTTGTTAAAACAGAGCATGAAAAGGCATGATTTCTACTTATAAACTAACAGGATAAACACATAGAAGCATATATGTGAAAGAGGGCAGTATATCATTCAATTTGATAAGATAAACATACATAGAAAGAACAAATGCTCCAAGGCATAACATAAGGGTCTCAACAAGTAACATTTTCTTTGATTTCATTCCATAAGCTTGTATAATAGCTCCACTACAAAAAAAACAGTATCCAATCCCACAAAAGACTAAAGTGGGTCTAATTATAGAAAATATGAACAATGACACCTCATAGGGTCAAAATCCCATCCAATATGCATCATAATTACATGAGATGAGTCACTTCCTAGAATCAAGGGAAGTTAGAAACCATTCCCTCAAATTCAGCTATAAATTAGGAGTGTGTGTCTCCCACATTAAATTACATGTCTCCTCATGATAAGAAGCAAAAAAAACTCAATCACTCTAATGACAAGTCAAAGGACAGCTAAACCTCTAAATTCTAACTTTTTCTAGCTTAACAAGTGTCCTGAGGGAATCCAATGCAGAAGCGTAACACCATTTTGTAGAAGCTTAGAGCCACTTTGGAGGTGATTTTGAGGAACTTTTATGGCTCCAAATCCAAAACTGAAAGATAGGTCAACTAGCCCTGTGTGTCTAATTTCCATAACATCTTGAATTTTGAGAAAAAACCCACAGGAAGGCCTCCAAAAGTTTATTCTCCCAACCTCACTCCAGAAGTGTAGCGCCCGGTCAAAAACCTTAGCATAAGCATATAAAAATGGTGGTTTTTTGGATTTTTCTTAAAAATTAGAGCTTGCCATGCAAAAAAAGTTCCAGATATGGAATTTACTAATTAAATTTCATCCAACCATATAAGCCAATTATTCATTTAGGTGTGTTGAACAGAACGATCCGTCGGGAGAGCGCGATGGCTGCCTGCGGAAACCCTAAGGCGAAGTACTCTGGTTCTTTGAACTCTGCAGCGACGGACTATGGACTAGCATCTGGTGTGCCGATCCCTACAGTGGTGCTGTCTAATGACCCAGAACATGATTTGTTTTGGGATGCGAAGTTACTGGACCCCTCCCCTTTGCGCGCGGTGGATGCATTCTTCTCGCCTTTCAGCCTCTGGCCTCGGTTTGAGTCTGCGAACCATCACCATTGCCGGCTTTGTGTTGTGGGGATCCAGACCCAAACACTGGCCCACGAACGCTGTTTTGATGGGGCTCTTTGCACAGAAGCTGAGCTACGGTTACATTGCAGGCGACGCCGACCCATTGGACTTGTGGTCTACCTATGCAATGCCTCCTTCCATGGCGGCTTCCCTTTTGCAACTCCTTTCTGGGGGTTTCGGCTGCATGCAGAACCGAAAAGAAATAGGAGCTGCGACATCACTGGCATTGCTATACAGGAGAAATCCCCTCCCTTTCTTCACCAGGGCAGATTTTCTCGCGAACTTACAAGATGGCCCGGCTCTGGGTCTAGCCACCTCTCCGACTCCTTTCAGATCCAAATTTCTCAGCCCACAGGCAGAACCATCCTGCAATGGGTCAGTTCTTCAGATCTGGTGCTGGAACTCAAACTGGACCTTGAACAGCGGATTGGGATCCCTTCAGGCCTTCAGAGAATTCTCTTTCAAGGTAAACAACTTGAAGACCATATCCCCCTCTCTTCTTACAGCATTTCCAAAAACAGCTCTTTGGTGTTAACCCTTCGTTTGGGAGGAGGTGCAGCGGGTCAGTCTTCCTCTGCTCCTCCTTTCTCTTACAAGGATGCAGTACACTCTGAGAACCCCAAACCCCCAGAAGCCCTTAAACCCAAGTCCTTTTTGGTTGACAAGACAGAGGAAGTTCCCTCTGTTGAAATCACCCATGAAGGTCTTGCAAACCAACTTCAAGTATTTGCTGAAAGAGCCATCATTTGCAGATTTAATGGACTGTGGCCACGATCTCAGGATCTTTATACATGGATCCACGAAAACTGGACTCATCATTGTAAGATCAGTTTTTGTTCGAAAGGATACTTCATTGTTCTATTTGAAGACATCAAGCATTATGAAAAGGCCTTAGAAGAAGGCCCTTGGTTCATGGGAACTGCAGGGCTCTTCTTGATTCCTTGGTTCCCAGACTTTGATCCAGCAACTACAGTCATTACCAAGACACCTGTTTGGATCAGGCTTCCAAACTTGCCTGCCCACTTATGGCATTTTGCAGTCTATAAAGCTATAGGCAACACCTTGGGCAGTTTCATTATGGGAGATTACTGGAGGGAAAATAAAGGTCTCTACACATATGCTAGAATTTGTGCGGAGTTAGACTTAAGCAAAGGACTTTCAGACCAAATCAATCTCAAGATAAACGACTTTGTATGGACCCAGTCACTGGATTACGAAAATATTGCATTCCGTTGCCGCCATTGCCACCAATCAGGGCATTTGCAGAACTCCTGCCCTTCCCTCCTGGCGAAAAAGAAAAAGGATATCCTCTCCAAATCCAAGCCTAAACGGTGGGCTCCATGCTCTCCACCTCCAGTCGTGGATTCTGATTCCTCTAGTTCTGAAGATGAAGGCAGCGATGCAGAGGTGGCTCCTGCCCCTCATTCAGGGGCCCCTCCCACCGACGGTCAGATGCAATCCTCCGATTCAGTCATCGCCCAGAAACGAGTCCATATGAACTCCTCCTCCGATTCAAACAAGGAGGGCCCCCCTGTGGTGAACCCAAATCTTCAAGTTGTTATTGCTCATTCACCCCAAGATGATTGGGTCGAAGTCAAAAAAAGGAAAGGGAAAAAGCTTCGTGTTGAGGCTTCTGCCCATTCTGGGTAGAAGTCAGTGTTTTGCTTCCTGTCATATGTTGTAGTTTCTTGCTTATTTTACTCCCTCTACGGAACCGAGGTTGATAGTCCTATCATTTCCGGTTGCCGGTTTTCTGTCTCTCTTGATTGTATCATCTTGTACCATATTTTTGATTAATAAAATTAGTCCAATTCAAAAAAAAAAAAAAAAAAAAAAAACAACAACAACAACAACAACAACACTTCTAGATTAGTGCAAAAATCACCAAAAATACCCAAGTTGCTCAAAAATATCCAATTTGTTTTCTATAATACCCGTGGAATGGGCTAAACAAGCATGGATGCCTCAGCAAGGAGATTTATTTTTTCTTTCTCCTTAAGCTTCATTTGAGCCTCTTCGAGCTTCTTTTTCACTTGTTTGAGCCTGAATTGTGAAATTTTGTTCCCGGTGCAATAATGATTGGCCATATGTCTCTGGAGGTTATTGTTCTTTTTAGATTTCCTCAGAAGCTTCTCAAGGTTCCCATTGAACCTATCAAGCCAATACTGTCTGTCTTGATTGATCTCATCAAGAATCAGCTCATCAAAAGTCTGCCAACCTGATTTAGGAGCTACTAGCTCTATTGCTCTCTGAAGTGCCTTCTTGAGGCCTATTGTTATGGGTCTTCTTATTTTTGTTCCAACCTCTGCATCCTCTAGCTGGTCATCATCTGCAATCTATTTTCCCTTGCCTTTATCTTCATCAACATGTACCTTAGGTTCTTGGAGGAGCAATTTAACCTTTAGCTGAAGATTTTCTTGTTGTAGGAATGTAATTTGAGAATTTGCAATTGAGAAAATCTCCCTCAACTCTGATATTTCCTCATCCTTCTCCTTTATAATATCCTTAAATGACTTATATTTAATTTTCTTTGCCACCTCAACCTACAAGGGCGCTTGTTCATCATGTTGGTGCAATGGTGATTCAATCTGATGCATGAATGGCTGCTCCTCTATTTCTCTTTGCTCAGCTATAGTATCAAGTGTAGATACACTTTTAATGGATTTGTGAGCAAAAACCTGTCTCTTTCCCTTCTCATAGGTGTGAGTGACCTCAACAACCCTAGAAGCCTTTGAAACCTGAGCTTGCTTGCTGGAAGAGCCAACTTCCATTGTTTGTTCTGATACTGATGGTATGGTATGCTATCAAGGACGTGAGGACTAGTAGTGGGCGCTGCTACTACTTTCTCCGTGAAGGTTTCCCAAGTCATGTTGATAGTTGATAGATGATGCAAAACAACTAGTTTGACAAGTCCATGGTGGAATAGACTTAGATAGTGATCTTTGTTTTTGCTCTGAACCTTTTTAGTCATTTTAAGCAGACTCCTACACAAATAATTTGGCAAGTCAAGTGGTTTAGTAGAGGTGAAGTGCATCAACAATCTGACATGATACCTGTACAAAATAGAGAATCTCCCTTCACATGTGAAATATCTCATAATTAACCTCATCAAAGGAGCATATTTGTCAAGTAGGTTCTTGAAATGGAAAATGTACTCAGGGTTTAAAAAAAAAAAAAAAAAAAAAAAAAAACACTTCTAGCTTCATTTAGGTGTCCTGAGAAAAAGCGTAGCACCTTGGTGTTACATTTCTGTGAAGGGAAAATTTCCATATTAGTGAAAAAATCACCAAAAATACCCAAGTTGCTCAAAAATATCCAATTTGTTTTCTATAATACCCGTGGAATGGGCTAAACAAGCATGGATGCCTCAGCAAGGAGATTTATTTTTTCTTTCTCCTTAAGCTTCATTTGAGCCTCTTCGAGCTTCTTTTTCACTTGTTTGAGCCTGAATTGTGAAATTTTGTTCCCGGTGCAATAATGATTGGCCATATGTCTCTGGAGGTTATTGTTCTTTTTAGATTTCCTCAGAAGCTTCTCAAGGTTCCCATTGAACCTATCAAGCCAATACTGTCTGTCTTGATTGATCTCATCAAGAATCAGCTCATCAAAAGTCTGCCAACCTGATTTAGGAGCTACTAGCTCTATTGCTCTCTGAAGTGCCTTCTTGAGGCCTATTGTTATGGGTCTTCTTATTTTTGTTCCAACCTCTGCATCCTCTAGCTGGTCATCATCTGCAATCTATTTTCCCTTGCCTTTATCTTCATCAACATGTACCTTAGGTTCTTGGAGGAGCAATTTAACCTTTAGCTGAAGATTTTCTTGTTGTAGGAATGTAATTTGAGAATTTGCAATTGAGAAAATCTCCCTCAACTCTGATATTTCCTCATCCTTCTCCTTTATAATATCCTTAAATGACTTATATTTAATTTTCTTTGCCACCTCAACCTACAAGGGCGCTTGTTCATCATGTTGGTGCAATGGTGATTCAATCTGATGCATGAATGGCTGCTCCTCTATTTCTCTTTGCTCAGCTATAGTATCAAGTGTAGATACACTTTTAATGGATTTGTGAGCAAAAACCTGTCTCTTTCCCTTCTCATAGGTGTGAGTGACCTCAACAACCCTAGAAGCCTTTGAAACCTGAGCTTGCTTGCTGGAAGAGCCAACTTCCATTGTTTGTTCTGATACTGATGGTATGGTATGCTATCAAGGACGTGAGGACTAGTAGTGGGCGCTGCTACTACTTTCTCCGTGAAGGTTTCCCAAGTCATGTTGATGGTTGATAGATGATGCAAAACAACTAGTTTGACAAGTCCATGGTGGAATAGACTTGGATAGTGATCTTTGTTTTTGCTCTGAACCTTTTTAGTCATTTTAAGCAGACTCCTACACAAATAATTTGGCAAGTCAAGTGGTTTAGTAGAGGTGAAGTGCATCAACAATCTGACATGATACCTGTACAAAATAGAGAATCTCCCTTCACATGTGAAATATCTCATAATTAACCTCATCAAAGGAGCATATTTGTCAAGTAGGTTCTTGAAATGGAAAATGTACTCAGGGTTTTCTTTGGCATGAGGTTTGAGGAAGAATTTATAATCTTCAAGGTCTAAGTCCATGCCCTTGAACCACTTTTATCCATGACTAGGAATCCTTGTTGATGAAGAAAACACCTTTGCTAATATGTTTAACTCTACACTTGCAACGATGGCCTTTCCCATGCTAAAACTAGTGGCAAATGGGTTTGTCAATTGGAGATGGCAACCTTCTTCCATAATTATTTCACAGAACCTCAAACATTCAGTCCTCTCAAAGTATCTATTGGAAAAAGGTTTTCTTGCAAGGTGGATGGCTCAAATATGGAGTGGAGGCCTCCTTTGTGGATTTTCTTTTCACTTTCCATAATGTCTATCAAAAGTACGAAACCCTAGGTGTTTATATGTAGTGGGTATGGGAAGTGAATTTGGAAAAACAAAGGACATGGATAGGGTAAGTTTGGAGGGTGAGTTGAAGGGTAATGAAGCCAAGAATAATTCCCAAAAAAATTCACGAGGTAGAGTTATATGTTTGCTTCAAAGTAAAAGTGAAATTTGGTGAAATGGATGTAACGAAGGTGATCAAATTAGGAAAACACAAGGATTTCCTAGTTTTCCAATAGAAAAATAGTAGGAAATTAGGGTTTTGATGGGAATGATGTTTATGGAAGCTGTGAATGGTAGGTAATGATAGATTATGGTCTGGGGAAGGTGTATGAGGGTATTATATGATAGGGTTAGGGTTTAGTCCATTGAAATCACTCAATGATAGGAACAAGTGAAAACGTAGTGGGAGAGGAGGTAAGCAAGAAAATCAATACCCTGCCTGATAAATTAACTTAAGGAGGATGTGAGGTGTTGAATTACTGTTGAAGAATCTTTAGAAACTTATTTTAGTGATCTTGGAGTTTGGATGAATGATTTAGGAGCCAAATTCCAAAAGCGCAGCAAACTCCCATATGCTAGCATAGGTGTCCAGAAGCGTAGCAGAGCATTCCAGAAGCGTAACACTACCTTCCAGATGTGTAGCAGAGGTCTCTTTAGAGAAATTTTATTGATTTTCTTCCAACCCTTGACAATTATGGAGCAAGCTGAAGGTAAGAGAGGAGCTCTACCAAACATGAAAATACAAAATGAGTTTAATAAGCCTTCTTTTCTCTTTGTAACATCTTGAAATGAACTTTTGTCTTTTAGTGAAACCAAAAAGTTTGAGGAAAGTTTTTCTTTTTTGAAACAATTTGACAATGTAACAAGCTTTGAAATAAGAAAAACTATCTTACTTTATTTCCCTACCTATTCTAACTCCCTTTAAATGACTTATATGATGAAAATGAAGTCGTGTCTTCCCTGTTTGATGACATAATTGGACTTTTTAGTGGCGAAAAAAGGACACTTAGACATAGACCTAGATGGAGATGGAGTGACTGATCTATGACACTAGATGACAATGAATGACATGACCTTTGAGATGATGATGGCCATGAATGGGATGAGGGGGGTAGCATTTTATACCTAGACCATATGCAATTACCAAAATTTATTTGAAAATTTGTTTGAAAAGACAAAATTTTGACTTAGGACTACTAAAAAGTAAACTAAAAGAGCATATTTGATCACTGAACATTTGGACACTAACAAGGTAGAGCACCACTATTCACTAGAATTATGCCATGCGCTTGAGGAGGGGCTCTTCAAGGTCCAACGTAGTGGGAAAGTGTAAGGAAAAATGTGATGAGACTATTGACTAAAATTTTGCCATGCGCTAGGCTCAAGGGAATAAGAGATAATGAGAGCACAATTTTACTTGAAATGACTGAAAGAAGGCCTCACTGTGCTCTAGGATTACACAGTGCACATAATGGAAGAGGTAGGACAAGCTTCAATGCAAAGGGGAAGTTTAGTAAACAGGAGTTGAAGGCTTATTGACTATAATTGCGCTATGTTCTAGGAAGGAATGGGAGGATTAAAGGATAGCACAATTTTCTTTTATAGAGACTCAATTTATACTAAAATTGTGCCCTTCACTGGGAGGGAGAGGTCTGAGCCAATATTCTACGCACTAGTTAAGTCTAGTGGCTAAGAGTTGAGTCACTATTGATTGAAACTGCGCTATGTGATGAGAGGGAAAGGGAGCCCTAATGCTAGCCTAGTTTTGCTTAGAATTGGCCCACTATCTACTAGAAATGCGCTCTACACATTATGCTAGTGCATTTTTCTTTTACAAGGGTTGTCTGCAAGAGGATATTGCACATTTCATTAAGGTAGATAACAGAAGGTAAGTCACTTTTCCTAGGAGATTTTTAATGCACTGTAAGAGGGAGAAACCTTGTATGGGGTATTTTTCTTTTGCATGGAGCCACTAGAAATACTACATGCACTATACAAGGTAGAATGGTTAAAACTTGGTGCAGTGAGTTAGTAAAAGCAAGAAGGGTTAGGTGACTATGCTTTGAAGGTTCATAGATTGCAATAAAAGGAGCTCACCTTAAGAGAGACTACGTGCACACATTTGGAAGGGATAGATATCATCAATAAGGCTCATGAATAAGGAGTGCTCATCACCTGGTGAAGGATTGAAGCTTTCATAACTTGCACTGGGCAGTAGGACCAAGAAGAGCTCCAAAATGGCTATGTGTGGGACTAGTAGAGTAAGAAAAGCATTTGAACAAGACTCAAACATAGATCACACACATGAATTCCATAAATACAAGCTAGGAGTATGCACAAGACTCATGAACAATAATCACACCTTGACACGACAACAAAGTGACACTTATTTCTAAGTGCGATAGTTGAAATGCCATAGTGTGACACTTAGAATACAAGTCGTGACATAAGGGTTGATTGTAAACAAAAGGTGCGCTAAGTTGTAGGAATGTGTCTAGAACATAGTCTCATGGATATATAGGGCCATCTAATGTAGAAGAGTGTTCTATAACTGACTCTAGTGATGTGCAAAGGTATGAAACATACATGAGTTGAAATAGTTAGAAGCGACACTTGCAATAGTAAGAAATGTGAAACCGACACTTGAAAAAGGTTAAGAAATTGAAGGTGACAAATGTCAGAGCAAAGATAATAGGAAAACACCACTTGCTAAAGTGAAAGCAAGAAAAAATGACAATCGAAAACATGAAAGCGACACTTATGAAAGCAAAGGTGTGGAAAATCAATAGTTGGGAAAACTCACTGAAATAGAAGTACAATTGCAAACAAAGTGAGAGGGATTGTTAATGGAGAGTGCACATTTACTCTCAGTTGTCTAGGCTTGCATAAGAAAGGTGCACGCATGCATTGATAAAGAACCAAGCATGTGTGATTAAGCATTAAAGAAATTTTGAGGTCTAAAATGGGCCTCAAAACAAAAATGTACAACCAAAATCAACTTTATAAGAACTAATAGGATTCAATAGGATGATTTCAACCATGGGAGATGATTCACCGTTCTTGGACTAAAAAGGTAAAAATATTAAAAGATAAAAAAACTACTTTTTTAAACTCGTGTTTTCAACTTATCTCTCTTTGGTTTTACTCAAATTTTGAGTAGGAGCACTCATTGGATGGATAATTTAATTCCTCATGCAAGGAGTAGCCATGTTTCATACTTTTGATGGACCCTGATATAAGAAAAATGAGAAATACATGAAAAAAAGTATTGAAACCACACCTTTTCATGTATTTCTCAATTTTCATCTCGCAGGGTCCATCAAAAGTATGTAACATGGGTACTCCTTGGATGCGGAATTAAATTACGCATCCAACGAGTGCTCCTTCTCAAAATTTGAGAAAAACAGTGAGGATATAAGTTGAAAAAGTAATATTTTTATTTTTCCCTTTTAAATTTGATGATGTAATGTAATCTTATTTTATTATTTTCACTATAATTTTATAAAATTCCTTAGGAGTCTCGTTTTATACTTGAAGTTTATCTAATATGACTTTGACACTTAGAATCTAAGAAGAAGACATTAGTGCTTAGCAAAAAATCAATAATCACGAAGTGACTATGGAAAAACATATCATAAGATCTTGACCATGCTCCAAAATTCAAGTGTAAGAAAATTTTTGGAGGGTATTGATCACAATGTCAACACTTGGCGACACACTGGTAGAACTCCAACTTCTTTGTTCAGGTTTTACCCTTAAGTTAAAGATTTAAATCTTTTAGGAAGTATTGATTCACCATGTAGATCACCCCAACTTTGCTACTAATCCCGGTTAAAGATATAGTCTCTACTTTTCCTTTCTCAACTTCAAACACATTTACAAGACTAGTCATACCTCAACTATTTTGATAAGGGAAAATGGTAATAAGTATATCAAGCTTTAGATAATCAAGGTTAAGCACATTTCTTGGTGTTTCTATGTTGCCAATGAGCATATTCAGTACCCTGGAGGTGTCACCTCAAGTAATTACAAGAATTTCTTCGTTGCTAGTATGCTTATTCAGTACCCCGATGAAATTGCTTGATTCACCTCTCTGCGCAAGAAGTCTTTCTCTTCTTCACCTCTTTATTTAGTTACTAATAGAATTTGCAAACACATTTAGTTATTTTTATGGTCGAAGAGGGACCCTGACTTATTTAATTTGCAAGAGAGGTTGGTTTTAAGGGATTTTAATGATAAGTGAACTTAATAATATTGTTTAAAGTTTTTATCCTTTCCCTTCTCTACTCAGTGGGGTCAAAAGGTAAAAACACCATTCAATATAAGGCCAATTCAGGAGTGAATATCCTAATAAAGATACATGCCTCGTAGTTTGATCAAAAGATTTATGCCTGGAATGAATCATATTTTATATTCATACATCATTGACTTTAAAGATATATAAACCAAATAGAGAAGAGGTAACATATTAGCCAAGCATTATTCGTTGTCACAATCACCCTTTTTTTAATCTTTGCCACATTTTATTTGATCTAAAAGGAACATCTTTCATGTAGGGTCTTATTGCTACTTATCCCGGTTAAAGATATAGTCTCTAAATAAACATGCGAGACCAAAGTGAGAAAACAAAGGAAAGACTACAGAGAGCGAATGAAAGATGAATGTACAAGGCACTACAAGGAAAAGACCCTCTAGTGGAGGTTTTTAATGTTATAAAATTGGCCAAAAATGTCAAAAAATATTTTCTACAACATCATTTTTCGGTAATGGAGGTTTTGGCGGAGCTTCTAATGAAATTTCAACACAACTAAAAAACAACTGGGCGGCTGAAGTTTGTTATGGATGTTTTTCTCATCGGTGTGCTAATAAGGTGTCAACGCACTGGTGCGTTGTACCGTTAACACACTGGTACTGTAAACCTACCAAGCACTGGGACAAAAAACAAATTTCGGACGCCCCGGGGCATTTAGCAACGGTCCGGTGCATGTCATCTAGATAGTTTCACCGGGCCGTTAAAGTGTAAAACCACTCTGGGTGCCCTTTAGGTGATACAACACACCAGGCCGTCAAGTTATAAAAATGCACTGACGCGTTAAAGGAAAACTGCACTAGTGCATGCAACGCCTATCGAACTGCTCGGGTGGTAGTCGTCGATAAAGCACACTGGGCATTCTAATTGGTATTGGTATTTGTGCAGTGCCCATAAGTCATAGAAACTCACCACTGCACCGTATCACACAAATGCACCGGTGTGTAGTATCACACAAATGCACCGAGCGTTCTAATTGGTATTAGTATTTATGTGGTTCCCATAGGTCGTAGAATACAAATGCACCGGTGCCCATTAGCATACAAACGCACTGGTGCACAGTAACTAACACGCACCGATGTTCATTTTGTATTTTTTAGAAACATCGACTTGTGATATTGCAATTATTGTGATTTTTTAAAATTAATTATTCATCAAAAGTTGACACATATCTTATAACAGTATTCATATCAATTAATTTTTTATTAATGCATTTGAATGTGATATTTTGAATAATTTGTTATATCATATCATCAGATTTCACATCTCTTCATTATAATATTTAATCAGTGGTGTAACATTTCACAACGAAAATGGAGAACGTAATAGAATAAATTAAAACGTATTATATATATATATATATAAGACACTCTTTGTCATACAAAATGGGACAATTATTGGTATCCCTCTGTCTTTCAATTGTGACACTATGTCCATTACATTATACAAAATGTCTTATTTCACAAACAAATATTTCAAAAAATACAACGCCTTGCTTTGATATCCAAACATATTCATCATCATTCTTCACTTGAATTGTTGTCACTGCTCGACCTACTTCCATGACTTGGGTTATTTTGAGGAATGTTTTTTTCACGGTGTTGATTATTTTCTTCTTCTTCAACTTCCATCTACAAACATAAAAATAAACTGTAATGAGTGTATATATATTGGCGAGAATAATGAAAATTGCGATATTAAATAATATACATCAATGTAAATCGAAAAAAAATTGTACCATAGCAAGAATTGACTCATTAACTATACACATTATTTCAAAACCAAATTTCATGCCATCTTTCAACAATTTATTTGTTGGCGCAGTTCCATACTTTGTTTCCTGCAAGTTTTATACCCCATAAAAAATCATATATTTAATATAAAATATTTTTGTTCTATTAATTATAGATGGAACTAAGTAAAACAAGATCGATAGATGCTTACAAATTCCACAATTAATTTATGATATGCCAACATATACTGACAAGCCATATTTAACCCAATGTTAATCAATTTGTCTGATGGTTCTTCTTTGTATGTTAGCAACTGTTTGAAGAGATTCAATGATGATTGTTGTAAAAAAACATAAAATATACACAAATTAAATCTAGCTAAGTTGATATAAGGAAGTAACAATTACTCACAAACTTTGATATCAACCCTTTTCTTCCTTTTCGTCTTGTTTTATGTGCTGAATGGGTTCCATTTTCTTTTCTTTTGTGCAAGAAAATAATTGAAAATTAATATTTAATGCCAATTTTTTTAATTTTTTGTACCTAATCGAAAAATTCAATGATTACATATTACATTTGAAGCTCGTTGTTGTTGAGATGGCTCCTTATGAGATGCAATTATGTCCATTTCTTTGACCATCTCCTTGTACACCTTTTTGGACATTCCTATTGATTCTGATATCAACTCGTTCATCCTTTGAGATTTTCATAAACTTCCTGAAAATGTAACATGACAATAAAATATTTAATTTTTATATTGACATATGAAAAGTAAATATAACAAAAGTGATATTTATAAATGATTGCTTTCTATATATATATATATAATCCTAGAAAAACATTTAAAGGAATATTACTTTTTCATTCCTTCTTTTTTTGTTGTTGTATGTTTTTACTATTAAAAGTCTGACATGTCTCATTGACCAATTCTCTGGAAACTCATCCTGTAGTTTAGATAGAATTTGGTTCTTAGAATCATTGGATTGATTTTTGAATTATAAGTGGAAATAACGTCTATACATTTTTTCCACTAGCTCCCTCAAAGTTTTGTAAAAGTTTCTCCCCCTTACGTTAACCTCCAACACCACTCCATATGAGCTAAGGAGTAATTCATTTTCATTTGCACGTTCTATTTTTTTCTTTTCTTAGAACAACAATCCTTTTCTTCGTTGTTGGTACTTGTAGAACATTAAAAATATGTGAATTAATATATTGTTTGAAACATGTTATCTAATATTTTTTAGTACATTATTAATGAAAATTAAAAAAAGAAACTCATATTGGATTGATAGTATTTTTTCACTCACCTGATTCATCCTTTTGCAATTTTTCTATCGAGATTTTATGCTCTTATGGTCTTAGATAAGAAATAATCTTATCGAGCTTCGTCATTTTGTGGCTCTGCATGATACACCGTAAAATATACATATTAGTTAAACTTACATTTAGTTCAAAAGAGGGATGATTCAAGAAGGGAAGCAGGGAGGACTGGAAGGCATCAATGGCGGAACTAGTGTTTGCATTTTACTCTGCTGACCCTGCTCGAAAACTCACCTGAATACACCTCCTGTGACCTATGGTGGCTCACTGTGGGTTTCTTGGAGTTGGTTTCATTCGGGACCACTCGGCTGTTATGGTGGCGCTCTCCGTGGAACCTCATTTATTGGTTGGCTGCTTTACTCTCTGTGCCCTCACCAACTGATGGAGCACAACGGTGTTCACGAACCATATGCATTGGAACAACATTTGCCTCTGTCAGAACAACACCGCCATAGGCACTTGACTTTCTGTGGTAACCTCTTCATTTCCCACTTCTAGTTTTCATCTCTAAGTGATCGTTTCTCTACGGCCAGTAGTTGGACTTTGCAATAACGATTTTCTGTATGAAAGTGATCAGAACATCAAGACCTTTTTCTCCATTTGTAAATATGGGTGTGATAATATTAATTTGTAAATATGGGGTGTGATGATTTTAAATATTTTATTAATTAATTTGAATTAAATAGGAGAAGGTGAGGATTTATGTAAATATCTTTTTATTAATAAAAGGATATGAGGAAATTTAATAAATTGAAGGTTTTTAGGGATAAAAACCTATCCTTTAGGGATGTTGAGAAATTTAGGGGTTTGTTGAGGATTTTAAGGGATTGAGCATTTAATTAAATGATTTTTAAAATTGTATAAGTAGGAAGGGGTTTTGTGAGAAAAAGACATTGAGAATAGTGAGAGGAGTAGAGAGCTAGTTGGGAACAAACAAGGATGTGAGCCTTTGGTAAATTGTAAGGGCCATCAATCTGGAATATCAGGCCAAACAAAGTGTGTAAGTAATCTTGTTTTGATTTTAGATTATATATATACATTTGGTGATTGGTTGTGAAAGTTATAGTTGTTACGGTTATTGTATATATGTTTGATTGAAGTATCCGATTGTTGGGAAGGTTATCCAAAGGAAGCTGTAGTAAAAATAAGATCGATTTATGTGTCCAAGCTAAAAGGATTGTTATTAATATAACAATGGTTATCTGTGCATGAGTTATGATTGGTTGTGTCCTATCGATCTGTATTTGATTAATAGAAAATGAAAAGGAAAGGGCGCCAGCATTTTAATATATTTAAAGTCTGCAGTTTTGGAGTGCAGTCCTGCACGCAAAATTCTATTATGACAGGGTTGTGAAATCCGGAGTAATTAGTAGCAGAAGTGGCTATTCGTTAGAGCGTTGAGAGCGCTGTTGCCTTGAATGAGGAGTATATATATTGAAATGTGAATGGTTCAAAAGACAATTGAATATGTTGACTCTATTATAGATGTCATAATTCGATTGCAGAAATAGTATTTGGTAAATGTGCATAACAACAAAATATAATCTTATGCATAACTGAAATGAATGTTTGAGTTGTGAACTACAGATATAAGGAGTGAGGGTATATACCTACAGCATAAATGCCAAATGCTGAAAGAACAGTCCAATTGGTTTGAATGCCGAGTTAATAGCTTTGAAAAGTGTGCAGATCTGATTTGAAATGGTGACAGCATTGCAACATTGATGAATTTTGGGTTTTAAATTCGTTATGTCAAATGCATCGATGGTAGAAGTCGATTTGAAGCGTGAAGACAGAATAAATGGTACGTGTCACATCTAACGCTGGTGCAGAAGACGAAAGGGGTCAGTAAGAGCTGTAGAATTCAATGTATAATAGCGTTGAATTCCGAATTGATGATGCGTGGAGAGGTAAGTTTATTTTTCAATTCAGAGTCTGGTTGAAATTAAGAGTTTTGAATCGATTAACTAATAAATCGATAAGTACAGAAGAAACAATTGGAAATCGATTTTGATTGAAAAGAGGCGGAATTGATAGCGTGGACAGAAAGGTGGAAGACACGATTCTTAGAATACTTGTAAAGAAGAAGTTTCGACGGAATGTTGGAAAAGCGAATCTGAGTTGTATGAGCGGTCGATCAAGTTGGTGAAAAAGTGAAAATGCAGTCAGTTATTTATGTAGTGACAAATGCAGACTACGGAAAAAAGATCATTGCCTAAATCGATTTTGATTAAGTGAATCTCCATACAAGGGAAAGAGGCTAATGAAGTGAAGATAGAGTTCAATTAAATTAAAGGAAGCGCACATATATAAAATTATGAAAAAAATTTGGAATCATTATGTAGGTCACGAGCACAGGTAAGACACTTATATAAATGACGATTTTAAGCCTAAAAGAATGTTAAGTGCGATGCAATTTGTAAACTTGGAAAATTGTAATGCATTTTGATAATGAAGACTGGAAAATTGAAGGGCGCAAATTAGTTGGTTGACTTCCAAAATTGGGGTTTAAATAACTTTGTTAAGTTGTTATGATAACTCAAGGGCGCATTTAACTGAATCCAACTCATGCAGAAAGAATTTGTGATGGTGCATAAACACATGAGGAATGTTGGTGATAAAATGAATGAGGGACTTGAGGCATAGTTCTGATGTTATGAAGCATCTAAAATCTGATTGATAAGTAATTTGATGTTTGAGAAATGATTATTGTGGAAGGGTTTCATAACCATAAATGAAGAAACTTAGCATAAGAGTGGTGAAGAAAATTACTTTTGAAGATTGAAATGAGAACATGCAAATGTGAACCTTTGCCAGTATTGAAGATTTTATTTGGGAAAAAACATGACGTAAGTTGGTAAAAACAGGATGTTTAAGATCACAGAAGTTTATTTGCAAGCTTAAGAGGCTTGCGTCATTTTGGTATCAGAGCTTGGCTCTGTTGAAATGAAGAATGTTTGTTTGAAGACAGAAGGTTTGTTGAACTGAAATGTATTTTTGAATGTGTGATGAATAACGAAGATCAGATTTTAAATCTGAAATGCAGTATATACAATTGCAAGTGAAAAAAATGCAGGCAAAGGAGATCAGATTCTAATCTGACAGTCAAGCAACCAGAATGCAGCTGAATGAAGGAAGAATCGTGCAGGTATTGTGTTTGGTTAATTTTGATTTGAGTTTTACTGACAAAGAAATGGATTGAGGATTGATGGTTGCAGCAAAGAAGGAATTATTGCTGACAGCTGAAGTTTGCCGGATAAAGCCAAAAGATTGGAAGAGAGGATCAGATTTTAAAATCTAATTGACAATGAAATTTCGCAGAGGAAGCATAAAGATTTGCCGGAACAGATTTGCAGAAGTGGTGAGATTCTGAAGGTAACTGAAGTGCAGGTGAATGGAAGGATAAGATCAGACGAGATCTTGGAGGTAAGATGATATGTTTTTGAAGAATAGAATATTGTATTCTTTGCATTGAAATATTATTGCAACTAACAGATAAAGGAAGCTGGTGAAAGTTTCTAAGTGAAAACATAGAGGTGGCAGAACCTTGAGGAAATCCAATAGAGATTGGATAAGGAAGACAGTTGTGAACAGGCAGATGAGTTGAAGCCAGGAAGAGCAAAGAGAAGTGCTCAAAGGAGGTTCCAGAGAGAGAACCAATTGCTTGCCAAAAGACCGAGTGAGGAGGGCTTGGTGAGGTAAGTGGCGGCAAGACAGGACTTGCTGCTGAAGAGGCTTTAGTACAACTCATAGTAAGGTGAGTGAGGAACTCATAGAGATGGAAAGGATGATGACTAGTGACAGTCGTCATAGAGGTTCTGAAATAAACCACAGCAGAAGACAAAAGGAGAAGGGTGCCAAGGCAGTTGGCATACAGAGACAGTTAAGCAAAGAGGAATATGAAAGGGAGAAGGCTGAAATAGCAGTTCAGCTTGAGGTGTTGATGGAGATGTTGCAAAGAAATGAGGTAAACCAGAAGCGTGGTTATGTCATGAGAAAGAAGTTGAGATGGCAGAGGCTACAAGAGAAGTGGAATCATCAGATGAATATGCAGTTGATAAAGGAACTAAGGGAACTTGAACAGGTTATAGATGCCAGACAGAAGAAAGAGAAGCTCGAAACAGTTGAGCTACAGCAAAAGGAAGATGCTGAGGAAGATGTTGAAGTTTCGATATGTTACCCAGAGAGTGGACCATTACTTTTTGAAAGTGATGAAGAGCTGGAGGAGTTGAATCATATGAATGATTCAAAGCAGCCCGAAGATTTGATGACTGAAGTATCAAACAAGACCGTAAGGTCTTGTGATTTTAAAACTAATGATTTGTGTGTGATTGCAGGTTTGGAAGAAGAGAAAGAACATCTACTGAAGGATGTTAAGGAAGATTTAGCAGAAGAAAGACCATGTGAGGAAATGGAAGATCGTGTAAAATTTCCAAAGTCCACTCCAAGTAAAATCATTGAGTTATATAGAGAATTAGACTTTCAAAGGAGGAAATTGGAAGAACAGAGGATGAATGTCCAGGATAGATTGCTGATGAAGGATGACAAAGCAGTTGTCATAAATGATAATCAAGATGAAATTGCAGGTGACGAGCAAAGGAATGTTGCAGAGGGAAAGGAAGTTTGGGAGGCCGCAACATTCATATTGACAGCTAGAGCAACATGTGAGGCGACATTTATAGTAGCAGCAGCAGAAAAGGTGATCAAAACAAGTGAAGAACAAGCAAGAATGAGAGTTCAACAATCAAGAGATGGAAATAATCAGCAGACAGAGGACATACTGGACAGAGAAATTGAGTTGATAAGGAGGTTAATGATAAAGACATCCCAGAGAAAGACAGCTGAAAGAAAGAAAAGGAGCGACAACAAGAGAATGACAGTGAAAGATTGCAAGAGCAGAGCAAGTGGAGCATTACAACACAAAATATGGAAACCTGGAAGACAATAGCAGATGACAACAGCAGTGAAGCAATCAACAAGCACGGAAAGATTACAAAATAAAATTTGGGATCCAGGAGGAGATATCCAGACTTATGACCAGGTGGTCATGAATTTTCTTACATGGGGAGTCTGATGCAGGAGCATCAAGACCTTTTTCTCCATTTGTAAATATGGGGTGTGATAATATTAATTTGTAAATATGGGGTGTGATGATTTTAAATATTTTAATAATTAATTTGAATTAAATAGGAGAAGGTGAGGATTTATGTAAATATCTTTTTATTAATAAAAGGATATGAGGAAATTTAATAAATTGAAGGATTTTAGGGATAAAAACCTATCCTTTAGGGATGTTGAGAGATTTAGGGGTTTGTTGAGGATTTTAAGGGATTGAGCATTTAATTTAATGATTTTTTTTAAATTGTATAAATAGGAGGGCTTTTTGAGAGAAAATACATGAGAGATTGTGAGAGAGGTTGATTGAGAACAGGCTTGATCAGCAAGGCTGTAAGCCTTCAGCAATTGTAAGGGCCATCACAATCGGAATATAGGCCAAACAAAGTGTGTAATGTCTGGTTTTTGATTTGAGACTATATATATATACATTTGGTGATTAGTTGTGAAAGTTATAGTTATTTAGTTAAGCTTGTATATATTTGATTGAAGTATCGATTGTTGGGAGAAGGTTGACGAAGGAAGCACGTAGTAAAAATAAGATCGATTTATGTGTCCAAGCTAAAAGGATTGTTATTAATATAACAATGGTTATCTGTGCATGAGTTATGATTGGTTGTGTCATATCGATCTGTATTTGATTAATAGAAAATGAAAAGAGAAGGGCGCCAGCATTTTAATACATTTTAAGTCTGCAGTTTTGGAATGAAGTCCTGCACGCAAAATTCTATTATGACAGGCTTGTGAAATCCTGAGTGATCGATAGCAGAAGTGGCTATTCGTTAGAGCATTGAGAGCGCTGTTGCATTGAAAGGAGTATATATATTGAAACGTGAATGGTTCAAAAGATAATTGTATATGTTGACTCTATTATGGTAGATGTCATAGTTCGATTGCAGAAACAGTCTTTGGTAAATGCCCATAACAACAAAATATAATCTTATGCATAACTGAAATGAATGTTTGAGTTGTGAACTACAGATATAAGGAGTGAGGGTATATACCTACAGCGTAAATGCCAAATGCTGAAAGAACAGTCCAATTGGTTTGAATGCCGAGTTAATAGCTTTGAAAAGTGTGCAGATCTGATTTGAAATGGTGACAGCATTGCAACATTGATGATTTGGGTTTTAAATTCGTTATGTCAAATGCATCGATGGTAGAAGTCGATTTGAAGCGTGAAGACAGAATAAATGGTACGTGTCACATCTAACGCTGGTGCAGAAGACGAAAGGGGTCAGTAAGAGCTGTAGAATTCAATGTATAATAGCGTTGAATTCCGAATTGATGATGCGTGGAGAGGTAAGTTTATTTTTCAATTCAGAGTCTGGTTGAAATTCAGAGTTTTGAATCGATTAACTAATAAATCGATAAGTACAGAAGAAACAATTGGAAATCGATTTTGATTGAAAAGAGGCGGAATTGATAGCGTGGACAGAAAGGTGGAAGACACAGTTGCGGAATACTTGTAAAGAAGTTTCAAATGGAATGTTGGAAAACAGATGCGAGTTGTATGAGCCAGATCGATCACCGTTGAGGTAAGTGAAAACGCAGATCAGATTGTTGTAAGCGCTGACAGAGTAACAGACTCTGTAAAAGATCGATTGCCTAAATCGATTTTGGTTGGTGAATCTCCATACAAGGAAAGAGGCTAATCTGCGCTGAGGAATAGAGTTCAATTCTGGCCAAAAACGCATATATAAGGTATGAAAACTGGAATCATTATGTGGTCCTGAGCCTGGAGTAAGACGCTTATATAAATGACAATTTTAAGTCCAAGGAATGTTAAATTGCAATGAAATTTGTAAACTTGGAAAAATTGTAATGCATTATGATAATGAAGACTGGAAAATTGAAGGGCGCAAATTAGTTGGTTGACTTCCAAAATTGGGGTTTAAATAACTTTGTTAAGTTGTTATGATAACTCAAGGGCGCATTTAACTGAATCCAACTCATGCAGAAAGAATTTGTGATGGTGTATCAACACATGAGGAATGTTGGTGATAAAATGAATGAGGGACTTGAGGCATAGTTCTGATGTTATGAAGCATCTAAAATCTGATTGATAAGTAATTTGATGTTTGAGAAATGATTATTGTGGAAGGGTTTTATAACCATAAATATGAAAGAAAGCTTCCGCATAAAGAGTGAATTTGAAAGAAATTGATGTTTTGAATTGGGCAAAGAGAACATATGTGCAAAGTGTGAATTTGCCAAGTATTGAGGATTTGATTTGGGGAAAAAGCTGTGACGTAAGTCGAGCTGAAACAGATGTTTAAGATCCTGAAAGTTGTTGCAAGCCCGGAGCTTGCGTCGGTCAAGGTTATCAATGGAGGGGGCCCAGGATGAACAACTTGTGGATTATTCGAAGGACCCATATGCCTAGGTGGACATTTGGACCCTTGGTAATTGATTTTCCTTCGGTATGTATGTCTCTTATCCAACTTCCTCTCCTTTTCCTTGTCCTGCTTTTTATGGCTCCATCGCTTCTGCATCCTCCCCTCTTACGTTTCCTAACCTGGACTCTTTCATGG